>CM042912.1:4430000-5030000 GCA_023653625.1 Triadica sebifera
CTTCCTTGATCACTGATATGCACATATGCTACACAACCAAAAACTTTTAAATGTGATAGTTTTATCTCTTTTTGGCTCCATACCTCCTCTGGTATTCTGTGCTCTAATGGAACCGATGGTCCTCGATTGATTAAGTAAGCTGCTGTGTTGACTGCTTCTGCCCAGAACTGCTTCGGTAGACCTGACTGTATACGAATGCTTCTGGCTCTTTCTGTCAACGTTCGGTTCATACGTTCAGCTACACCATTGTGTTGAGGTGTACCTGGCACAGTTCTCTCCATTCTGATACCGTGCTCATAGCAAAACTTCTTGAATCTGGTGTCTTCATATTCACCACCATTGTCAGTTCTGAGCTTTTTAATCTTCAGACCTGTCTCATTTTCAACCATAGCTTTCCATCTTCTGAAAGCCTCGAACACTTCGGACTTATGTTTTAGAAAGTAAACCCATACCTTCCGAGAGTGATCATCGATGAAAGTCACGAAGTAGTGTTTTCCACCAATGGATGAGATAGTCGTTGGTCCCCAAACATCAGAGTGAACAAGCTCTAGCCTTTCTTTCTTTGGGGTTCTGCCACTTGTCTGAAAGCTGACCCTTTTCTGCTTTCCAAGTATGCAATCTTCGCATGTGTCTATCTCCACTGACTGTAGACCTGGAAGTTTCCCCTTTGAATGCATAATCTTCATTCCTTTTTCACTCATATGGCCTAGTCTCTGGTGCCATAGATTGGGATTTTCATTGCTAGCTGCAACTATGATTGAACAGCGTGCTCCCGCTGTCATGTAAAGAGTGCCATTCTTTTTGCCTCGAGCAACCGTCATTGCTCCCTTTGAAATCTTCCAATTATCACCATGGAAGATCGTAGTGTAGCCTTCGCTAGCCAATTGCCCTACTGAGATTAAGTTCTTTCTCAGGTCGGGAATATGTCTGACATCCTTCAACTCCCAAACAGATCCGTTCAACTTAATCTTTACTACACCTTTGCCAATAATAGCACAAGGTTGATCATCACCAAGATATACCTTTCCAAGGTTTCCAGGGACATACCTTTCGAAGAATTCTTTCTGTGAAGTAGCATGGAACGATGCTCCAGAGTCTAACACCCAAGACTCCTCTTTGCTTTCCAAAGAGCATATCAATGCGTCATTGCCTCCAGAGGTGGAAGCAACATTTGCCTCTACCTTTGCTTCCTGGTTCTTCGATGCACTCTTGCACTGATTTTTGTAGTGTCCAGTCTTTCCACAATTCCAACATTCGACAGTTTTTGAACTATGGAAATTACTTGGATTCCTGGATTTGGACCTTCTGTCCTTTGATTTACCTCGGTAGTTTGACTTGCCTCCATTACCTCTGGTTGAATTTCTTCCTCTTGACTCTGTATGCAAAACTGAAGAAGTTGATGATTCACCCGACTCTCTTCGTCGGATCTCTTCACTGAGAACCAAATCACGAACATCATCAAATTTCAACTTAGTGCTTCCCGACGAACTACTCACAGCAGTGACAGTAGCATTCCAGCTTTCTGGTAGAGAAGACAAAAGTATTAATGCTCGTACTTCTTCATCAAATTCAATTCCAACCGAACTCAATTGGGTTGTGACTGTATTGAGTTCATTGAGATGTTGAGCTACAGATGCACCTTCTGTCATTCGCAAGTTGAACAAGCGCCTCATGAGGTGCACTTTGTTTGAAGCTGAAGGCTTCTCATACATACTAGAGAGAGCCATCATAAGACCTGCCGTGGTCTTTTCCTTTGCTATGTTGAAAGCAACATTACGGGATAATGTCAATCGGATAACTCCGAGAGCTTGTCTGTCGAGAAGACTCCAGTCTTCTTCCTTCATAGCCTCTGGCTTCTTCCTTGAGAGAGGTTGATACAGATTTCTTTGATACAAATAATCTTCTATTTGCATTTTCCAAAAGCCAAAGTCCGCTCCATCGAACTTCTCAATTTTTACCTTTCCTTCATCTGTGGCCATCGCTCCCACTCGAATCTGACTTCCTTTGGATCGTTTCTGACAATTCTTGTGAACCTCTGTGTATTAGAACACCTCTGTGGATAATTTGGTACAACTGACCAAATTTCACTATTCACAAAAATTTACTATTCATGTGAATAGTAATCGCCCGAAAAAGGACAGAAAAAATGCAACCAATGCTCTGATACCAGTTGTTGGGAAATGACGCCAATTTCCCTATAGTCAGATTTATGAGAAAGCGAAGAAAATGCGAACTAATAAGACAGACAAGTTGATAACGGAGTTCGGCCAATTATGCCTACGTCTCCGGACTGCTGCAGATCTTTTACTGAAAGAAGAGAAATTTACCGAGTGTTTACAAACACTCACAACTCACAACCTTTCACTAATGCTACTCTCTCACTTTTTGATGGAATACATTACAAATGAATTTCTAAGGCTATATATAGGCCTACACCTCCTCAATGGACGGTCAAGATTAATTCTCACCTACTTTGATGGATGGTTGAGATTATTTCTCACCTACCGTCTCACCTACCAAATGTATGGTCAAGATTAATCTTCACCTACCATCTTACCAACCAAATAGATGGTCAAGATTAATCCCCACCCACTAAATGGATGGTCAAGATTAATCTTCACCTACCATCTTACCTACCAAATATTTTGTCAACAAAAGATGCACCATCCATCTTTATTGTCATTTATTTTATGTTGCATGTGTAGTTTGACCAACACTTTCATCACAGGAGTGACATGAGTCATGGATGTGACTTTTTGAATAACAAGCGTGAAACTTTACATTTTTTCAATATCTTGATTTTTTATTCTTTTTTTTTTAATTTGCTTCAAAATTTTAGGAATAGATAACCTGTTCAACACATTTAGAGTATAAAAAGTGATTAAATTTCTTGTTGCCTAATTATTTCTTATCATCAAAATGACATAAATATTCCTTAAACTTCAACAATATATATATATATATATATATATATATATATAGTTTTAGCCAATAGTTACATAATTGATGTATTTATTTAATGTTAGAAAATACACATATATTATATATTTATATATATATATATATATTTATTTATTTATTTATTTATTTATTTATTTATAACGTTATTAACAAAGATGCTAAAATTCGACATATTAAATGAATTTCTTATTTAAATGAGGTCAAAGGTTCAAATCTTATCTCTCAAATTTTATGCATCACTTAAATATAATTTTTTAATTTTTTTTAAATTAAATATGATTTTAAAGATGTTAAAGGTTTTTTTTATATGAAATTAGATCGTGGCGTTTTACCCTATTTGGAAAAAATAGACACTCAACGTTTTTCTTTTAATTGGACTTAACATGTTTATAATTTTTTGTAATTGAAATACTCAGTTAAATTTTTCGTTAAGAGTGGATGTAATGCTGATGTGAAGCACGGTGGAAGCATTCACCTCGTCTCCACATGTAAATTTGTTCTGGATAGCTTGATTCCCTATCTGATTCTGCTTCTGATCCCAATTCCTACCCCCTTTCTTTTGCATTTCTTCGCCGGACATTGATTTTGTTCTTCAGCCTTTGGGTCTTTTATACAATGGGAATGAAGCTAGTGGGAGAAATTAAACAAGATAGGCTGAGAGTTGTCCATACAAAATTGATAAAAAAAAAAAAAAAAAAAAAAAAAAAAAAAAAAAAGAAAGAAAGAAAAAAAGAGAGAGAGCTTCGAGGGATTGAAGAAACTGATTGTGATAATTCAATTTTGGTTTTTTTTTTTTCTAAAGTTCTTCTCTCTATTGCTCCCCGCTTCTCTAAAAGGAGGATTGAAGAAAGTCGGGTGTTTTTTAAATTGAGATCCTAGGTCATTTATTATTAATATTTTTAAAAAAAAAACAATTTTTTTTTTGAATTTCTTGGTTGAATCAGCTTGAGGGTTGTTTTTTGTTCTCAATCTTGTTTATAGGCCTTGTGAATCAAAAGGGGTTGTCTATTTCTAAACCTCTTTGATCTTTCCTTGAAAGTTCAAATCTTTGAACAGAAACCTATTCTTTAATTTAGTTAAGAACCAGGTTGTATTTTTTTTCCCTATTTCTTATTGCTCTTTTTCATATTCATCTGTATGATTTTAATTTTAAAATTGAGAAATTTAGCCAACTGAAAAATGACAGCTATAATGAATTTGTACAGTAGAATATGATTTTAGTCTAATATTTATTTGGAATTTGTTCTTCAACTATTATCGTTAGGGAACAATTTTTGTCAGAATTTTGTTAATGAGATGATGGGAATCAAGATGCCAAATTCATCACATAGTCCATCTTAGGTGAGTAAGATTAGGGAGGATTGGTTTCTTCTTTTTGAGCAAAACTTGAGTATTCAAAATGTTAGGTGTTTATTTGAAATTCAAAATGTTTAAAGACAGTAGATTATGTGAGTATAAATTTAAATACCTTGAGTAAATTTAACACTTTTTTTTTAATTTATCCCAGATTAAAAGAAATTAACAGGAAAGAAAAGTACTTTACAAATTTATACTTAATTATAAAAATTAATTTCTCTCAATTATTTTAGTTAGAATAATCAAACAATATAAAAAGTTAAAACGGTTGGGATTTTCTCAAGTTGACTTAAACATATATAATAAGTAATACTCACTTAATATTTACTATTTGTTATCCACATATGATTAAAATTAATTGATATAATCAAGTGGAGATTACATATTTTTTTCACAAAATAAGTATTTAATATTTAATTATAATCATTTGCAAAAATAAAATGAATATGACACATGATGATCAATTTAGCTCGAAAGGATTTCAATCCAAAAAGTTTATTATTATTATTATTATTATTTCCTTTTCATTTTATTTTTTATACCCTTGTTTCAATTAGTAATTAAACAAAGTATGAGTTATCATGGAATTGTTAACCTATTATTATTATTTTTAGGTAGATTTTTAACCTATTAATTTATGCGGGAAAGATTTCAGATTTGTACGGGTAAAGATACGTACTAGATTATCAGCAATATTCGTGTACGGTGTACCTGAAGGCCAAAACACAGTAATACTTTTCAGCAATTTCTTCTCTTTCATTCTACCAAAATTCGACTTCACTATGGCTAAAATATCTCTTTTGCAGAGTCCAAAAGCCGTAAGATATTTTATATTTTATATATATGCTTTTAATTAAGACATCAGTATAAATTACAAATAAAGAGTATTAACAATTTGATCAAATTCTTTATTTAGACAGAACTTCATTTATTAATTAAGTGTGGGAGATTTAATGAAAACTCATATAATAATATAGGCATGATGGATAACTCATAATTATTATATACAAGTAAGCTAAGTCTATTTTATTACTAACTATAATCATTAAGCTTCTCTATATAAGGAATAATAAAAGTTAAGGAAATGATAAGAAGTTTAAGATAAGAAATATAATTTCATCATTCTTGAATTAGAAAATGAGAAAAGATATTGATGCAAAACTTCTCGGATCATTTCTACGACGATGGATTCGGCCAAATCAGGTATATATCTTACTCTTTATAAATTAAACTCGTTTTCTGTTCTAAGTAGTGTGTATTAAATCTCGGGGAGAGATTTGTCAGATTTTCGCTATAAATCTCTCCATTAAGTGGTATTAGAACTTAAATACAAGTTTTTCGAATCATATTTGAGTTTTTCTCATAAGGATCTAGAGAAAATTTGAGTTTAATTGAGATTTTGAGAAAATTTTGATTTGGTTAATCACATTTTGATTGTTTGATTTTATTGATTTTCAGTACTTTTTGTTAATAAAATCAGAATTATATATTGTTGTATATTGATTTAAAGTGAAAATTTAAACAAAATTGGGTTTATAAGTGAAATTGAGTTTATGAGTGAAATTGAGTTTTCTGGGAATTTTGGATGAAAAATTGCAAAGAATTGGGAGGAGGAAGACGCTAGCCCATGCATTGAACGCGCTAGAGGCACGCATGTCGCGTGCAGGAGGCTGGAAAGGAAGTGTGTTTGGCACGTGTAGTACACACACTAGAGACACGCGTGGGCGCGTTGGGGTGGAACAGAGGAGATGTAGCTGGCACGTGTATCACATGCGTACAGCTGACAGCTGCAAGAGCATGTGTTACACACACGACGCTCGTTAGGCGCGTGCATTGCACGCCCGTGCCATTCTGGCCACTTTTCCAGTTTTATATTTCTACCCCTAAACTTTCTGATTTTCCATTTCATACAATCTTTGAACAAATGAACAATACATTAGATAAAAATAGTTCATAAGCATTATCTAAGTTCAAACAAACATTTCCAACTAGTTGAACTTCAACCATATCATTATTACCAACTGTGAGCATTAAATCTTATTTATTTGGCTTTCTCACGTTTGTGAATCCCTGTAATGTGAAGGTAACATGTTTAGACACTGCATTATCAAGCCATTAAGAACTGGATGTGGCATCAAAAAAATTAGATTCACAAATAATAAAACCAAAAGAGTTACTTGTAGGCTCACGCTTTTCTAATCAAACTTTATATTTAGGACAATCCACTTTTTTATGACCTTTCTTTTTGCAAAAGAAACATTTAAGTCTCTTTTTCTCAATGCTTTAGAATCACCCACAACACTAGATCGGGAAGACTTATATCCCTGAACAGAAAAAAAAAAAAGCATTAGTCTTAGCTTTATTACCTTTTAGTTTACCTTTATACTGAGCTCTGGATACAAGAAGTGTGACACTGGATTGTCTTGTCTTTAGCTTCTCTTCCTCAACAACACAAACGACAATGAAAGCATTGACAGTCCAAGGATCTTCCCTAGAGTTGTAAGCCGTAATAAGCATCTCAAACTCAGGAGGTAGAGTATTGAGAGCTTGATGGACAATACAAGCATCAGGGAGAATAATGTCAAAACTCTTTAACTCATTTTGTATATGGACCATTTTTAAAATGTACTCCCTAACACCTCCTAGTCCATTATACTTCATGGAGTATAGTTGTTTCATAAGGGTATCAATCTCAGCATTGATAGACACCTTATAACGCTGAGACAAAGCTGTAAGAAAATCTTTTGCTATATGAGTTTCAAGAAAACCGCTCAACAGATGCTCTGGAATTGACCTTTTAAGGGTCAAATGGCACATGCGGTTCATCTTATACCAGGTTGAGTGTAACTCTTTTTCCACATCAGTACTCTCAAGAGTCAAGTCAGCTGGTTTAGAGTAGTCATCGCAATATCAATATTCGCCAACTCCATAGCCATATCAACATCTCTTTTCCACTTCTTGAAATCAGAAGCTGTTAATGTCTGAACTGTAACAATGCAATTATTGATCGAAAAGATGACTGAAAAAATCAACAATATAATACTCTAGTTCAAGACAATAATAATACTCAAAGCTATAAAAGAGTATTAATCTAAAGAATCTCAGCACATCATCATGTAATCACTTTTGGATAAAAAATATAACATGCAATAAATAATTCTTTAATATAAGAACGATCTAAAAATTTACACACTCTTTGCAAATTTAAACACATTTGGGTAAAATAAACCACTCAAATGGGTTCATTCATAATCAAATGTCTTATATTATCATTTAAAAATTTGAATTTATAACAAATACCTTTGGGCCGAATAATTATAAACTAAATCTGAGACATCCCTAAAATACATAAGTCTCTCTATTTCTTAAAATATTAGCTAAAAAGGTTACTTTGTCAATTGCATTTTACCCAATTTTAAAAGAAATACTTATATTAGGATACACCTTATTTATTGTCTTGAAAATATAATTTTTCATTCCTTATGGACATGAAGCTAAATGTCACGAAAAATCATAATCACAAAAATAAAATTACATTGTCAATTTTACATGAGAAAAATTAATTCCATATAAAATGCATAAATTAAATAAATTATGAGATAACAATTTATCTCTAAATATCTCACAAATTTTCTCAATTATGGCTTTTAAAAATTAATTTAGAAAATCTAAATTAATTCAAAAAGAAATCAGGTAAAAAATAGCTTTATGGAGTGAGAAATAATGAATTAGGGACTTAATTGAAAAAATCATAAAGTTTAGGGGCAAAAACAAAAAATCGAAAAATGGGAAAAAATGGCGCGTTCGTGCAATGCAAGCACCTGACACGCGCCGCGTGTGTAACACACGCGTCTACCGCTATCAGTTGTACTCGTGTGATACATATGCCAGCTACAGCTCTTCTGTTCCATCCTGATGAGCCCACACGCATCGCTAGCGCATGTAGTACACGCGTCAGACATAATTCCTTCCCAACCTCTTGCATGCGACATGCGCATCTCTAAAGCGTGCAATGCACCCGCCAGTGTCTTCCTCCTCTGATTCTCTGCAATTTTTCATCTGAAATTCCCAAAAAACTCAATTTCACTCCTAAACCCAATTTTCTTCAAATTTTCACTTTAAATCAACATGCAATAACATATAATTCTGATTTCATTAACAAATAGCACTGAAAATAAAAAAAAAATCAGAGAATTAAGCATATGATTAACCAAATCAAAATTTTTTCAAAATCTCAATTAAACTCAGTTTTTCTCTAGATCCTGATAAGAAAAACTCAAATATGGTTCTAAGAATATGCATTTAGGCTTTGATACCACTTGACGGAGAGATCTATAGTGAAAATATGACAGATCTCTCCTCATGATCTAATACACACTATTTAGAACACAAAACAAAGAGTTTAATTGATAAAAAGGAAGATATGTACCTGATTTGGCCGAATCCATCGTCGTAGAAACGATCCGAGAAGTTTTGCACCAAGATCTTGTCTCATTTTCTAACTCAAGGATGATGAAATTATTTTCCTTAGCTTAAGTTTCTTATTTCCTTAACCTCTATCATTCCTTATATAGATGAACTTAATGACTAGAGTTAGTAACAAGAGATACTTAGCTCATCAGAATATAATAATCATGGGCTATCCATCATACCCATATTATTATCCGAGTCCACATTAAGTTTTTCATACTTAATTAATAATTGAAGTCCTACCTAAATAAAGAATTAATCAAATTCTCAAGACTCTTTATTTGTAATTTATATTGATATCTCAATTAAAAGCCCATAAATAAGTTACAAAATATCTTACATATTTGTAAGATATTTTATTTTAATATCTTATATTTATGGGCTTTTAATGGCCTTACAAATAAAGAGCCTTAAGAATAGGCTCAATTCTTTATTTAAGCAGAATTTCATTTATTAATTAAGTGTGAGAGATTTAATATGGGTTCGAATAATAATATGGGTATGATGGATATCTCATTATTATTATAGACCGGTGAGTTGAGTTAACTCTAATCATTAAGCTCCTCTATATAAGGAAGGATAGAGATTAAGGAAATGATAAAAAGCTTAAGATAAGTAATAGAATTCCATCATCTTTGAGTTAGAAAATAAGAGAAGATCTTAGTGCAAAATTTCTTGAATCGTTTCTACGACAATGGATTCAGTCAAATCAAGTACATATCTTCCTCTTTATCAATTAAACTCGTTGTTTAATGTTCTAAGTAACATGTATTAGATCATGAAGAGAGATCTGTCATATTTCTATTATAGATCTCTCCATCAAGTGGTATTAGAGTCTAAATACATGTTCTTAGAACCATATTTGAGTTTTTCTCATCAGGATCTAGAGAAAAACTGAGTTTAATTGAGGTTTTGAGGAAATTTTGATTTGATTAATCACATACTTGATTCTCTAATTTTATTGATTTTCAGTGTTTTTTGTTAATAAAATCAGAATTATATGTTGTTGCATGTTGATTTAAAATGAAATTTTGAAGAAAATTGGGTTTAGGAGTGAAATTGATTTTTTTAGGAATTTCGAATGAAAAATTACATAGAATCGAGAGGAGGAAGACGATGACGCGTGTCACGTGCAGGAGGCTAGGAAGGAAGCGTGTCTGGCATGTGTAGTACACAAGCCAAAGACACGCATGGGCGAATCGGGGTGGAATAGAAGAGTTGTAGCTGGCACGTGTATTACACGCATATAGCTGATAGTTGCAGACACGTGTGTTACACACGCGGTGCATGTCAAACACTTGCATTGCACGCATGCACCATTCTGCCCACTTTTTTGTTTTCCGTTTCTGCCCCTAAACTTTATAATTTTTTCAATTAAGTCCCTAATTCATTATTTCTCACTCCATAAGGCTATTTTTTACCCAATTTCTTCTTGAATTAATTTATATTTTCTAAATTAATTTTTAAAAGCCATAGTTGAGAAAAATTGTGACATTTTTAAAGATAAATTGTTATCTCATAATTTATTTAATTTATGCATTTGACATAAAATGTCACATACGGAATTAATTTTTCTCATGTAAAATTGACAATGTAATTTTATTTTTGTGATTATGATTTTTCATGACATTTAGCCTCATGTCCATAAGGAATGAAAAATTATATTTTCAAAACAATATATAAGGTGTATCCCGATATAAGTATTTCTTTTAAAATTAGCTAAAATGCAGTTGACAAAATGACATTTTTAGCTAAAATTTTAAGAAATATACAGCCTTATATATTTTAGGAATGTTTCAGATTTAGTTTATAATTATTCGGCCCAAAGGTATTTGTTATAAATTCAAATTTTTAGATGATAATATAAGACATTTGATTATGAATGAACCCGTTTGAGTGGTTTATTTTACCCAAAAGTGTTTAAATTTGCAAAGACTGTGTAAATTTTTAGATCATTCTTATATTGAAGAATTATTGATTGCATGTTATATTTTCTACACAAAGGTGATTATATAATGATGTGCTAAGATTCTTCGGATTAATACTCTTTTATGGCTTTGAGTATTATTATTGTCTTGAACTAGAGTATTACATTGTTGATTTTTTCAGTCATTTTTTCTATCAATAATTGCACTGTTACAGTTCAAAAATTAACAGCTTTTAATTTCAATGAGTGGAAAAGAGATGTTGATTTGGTTATGGAGTGGCCAGATATTAATCTTATCATGACTACTCCTAAACCAGCTAACTTGACTCTTGAGAGTACTGATGTGGAAAAAGAGTTACACTCAACCTGATATAAGATGAACTGCATGTGTCATTTGACCCTTAAAAGGTCAATTCCAGAGCATTTGTTGAGCGGTCTTCCTGAAACTCATATAGTAAAAGAGTTTCTTACAGCTTTGTCTCAGCTTTATAAGGTGTCTATCAATGCTAAGATTGGTACCCTTCTGAAACAAATATAATCCATGAAGTATAACGGACTATGAGGTATTATGGAGTACATTTTAAAGATGGTCCACATACAAAATGAGTTAAAGGGTTTTGACATTATTCTCCCTGATGCTTGTATTGTGCATCAAGCTCTCAATACTCTACCTCCTGAGTTTGAGATGCTTATTACGGCTTAAAACTTTAGGGAGGATCCTTTAACTGTCAATGTTTTCATTGTCGTTTGCGTGGCTAAGGATGAGAAGCTAAAGGTGAGACAATCCAATATCGTGCTTCTTGTATCCGGACCTCAATATAAAGGTAAACTAAAGGGTAAAAAAGCTAAGACTAATGCTTATTTTTCTATTCAGGGACATGAGTCTTCCCGATCTAGTGCTATAGTTGATTCTAAAGGCATTGAGAAAAAGAGACTTAAATATTTGTTTTGAAAAAAGAAATGTCATAAAAAAGTGGATTGTCCTAAATATAAAACTTGGTTAGAAAAGAGTGAGCCTACAGGTAACTCTTTTGGTTTTATTGTTTATGAATCTAATTTAGCTGATGTCATATCCAGTTCTTGGTGGCTTGATAGTGGAGCGACTAAACATGTTGCCTTCACATTACAGGGATTCACAAACATGAGGAAACCAAATAAAGAAGAGTAAATGCTCACAGTTGGCAATAATGCTACGGTTGAAGTTCAACTAGTTGAAAATGTTTGTTTCAACTTAGATAGTTGTTATGAACTATTTTTATCAAATTTATTGTTCATACGATCATTTAGAAGAAACTTGGTATATGTTTCTGAATTAGACAAAATTGGCTATGCTTTTGTATTTAAAGATGGAGTTATTAATATAACTTTGAATTCAAAGGCAATTGGCCGGTGTATTTTGTCATATGGTTTGTATCGAGTTCTTTAAATTCAAATGAAATATATTCCACATCATGTAATATAAAACATATTGTTGCCAAAAGACCCTTAATAAAGAAAAAGTCATTTATGTTGTGGCATAAAAGACTTGGCCATATTTCGAGAAAAAATGTAGAAAGACTAATTAAAGATAAGATTTTGCTTGCCTTTGATTTCAGTGACCTAGAAACATGTGTTGACTGTTGTAAGGGTAAACTAACCAAAATTAAGAAAAATGGATTTATCAGGGGCTCAGATCTCTTAGAGATAATCCATACAGATATATGCAGGCCTTATTCACCCACAATATGCAATAATAAATATTTTATAACATTTATTGATGATTTTTCTCGATATGGATCTCTGTACTTGATTAAGGAAAAGTCCGAATCTCTTGAGAAATTTAAGATTTTTAAGACTTAAGTTGAGAAACAGCAGGAAAAGTTATCAAAATTGTTAGGCCAGATCAAGCTGGTGAGTATTATGGCTAATACGGTATAACAGAACAATTAAAAGGTCATTTTGCCAAATACTTAGAGGATTGTGGAGTAGTAGCTCAGTTTACTATGCCAGAAAGTCCTGAACAGAATAGTGTGGCTGAAAGGCGGAATCACACCTTAAATGAAATGGTTAGAAGCATGATGTCAAGATCTAATCTCTCATACTTTTTATAGAGTGAGGCTATTAAAACTGCATTATATATCCTCAATAGAGTACCCAGTAAGTCTGTGGCTAAAATGTTGTTTGAACTATGGACAAATAGGAAACCTAGCTTAAGTCACCTCCGTGTTTGGGGTTGTCCTTCAGAAGTACGCCCTTATAATCCTACTGAAGGTAAATTGCAATTTAGATCTACTCGTTACTATTTTATAGGATACCCAAATCATTCTAAAGGCTATAAATTTTATTGTAGGTAAGGAGGTCCTAGAATTGTAGAATCACAAACAACTGTATTTTTAGAATTTGATATAGCTGATCAGTATGAACACTCTAAGATCATTAGTAAGGAACAACATACTAAGGTTATACATATACCAATTCCCAAGCAACCTGCAATGTTGGTTCCCACAACTGTGATTAATCTAGTATTAAGGGATGAGCCTATACAATTTAATGAGGCTTCATCATCACAGGGTGCAGTTGCACAGATTCCTCTTAGAAGGTCTACTAAGGAAAGGAAATTTATTATTCCATTTGATTATGTGGTCTATTTAGGAGAGAGTGATTATGACATTGGTCATGTTTCTGATCCTATATCATTTGAGGAATCTGTTTCTAGTACCCAATTAGATATGTGGTGGAAAGCAATGAGAGGTGAAATGCAATATATTGATTGTAATGGCGTGTAGGAGCTTATTGAATTACCTGAAGGTTGTAGACCTATTAGTTAATGGGTTTATAAGACTAAGAAAGACTTCAAAGGGAATATTAAGAGGTTTAGAGCCAGACTAGTTGCCAAAAGATTTACTCAGAGAGGAGAAATTAATTACAGTGAAATATTTTCTCCTGTATCCTCTAAAGATACATTTAGAGTAATTATGACACTAGTAGCTCATTTTGATTTAGAGCTACATTAGATGGATGTTAAAACCACATTCCTGAATGGAGAATTAGATGAGTAGGTCTATATGGAACAATCTAAAGGTTTTCATGAATATGGTAAAGCTCATCTTGTCTGTAGACTTAAAAAGTCTATTTATGGTTTGCAACTAGCCTCATGGCAGTGGTACTTAAAATTTGATGATGTAATCACTTTTTTAAACTTTGTTGAAAGCAAAATTGGTAGATGAATATATCTCAAGATCAGTGGGAGCAAATATATCTTTCTGATATTATATGTAGATGATATTTTGTTTGCATGTAATGATTTAGGTATACTGCATGAGGTTAAACAATTGTTATCTAAATATTTTGATATGAAAGATCTTGGAGATTTGTCCTTGGAATTGAGATCTTAAAGAATATATCTCAAAACCTTTTAGATCTCTCTCAAAAGACATACATAGAGAGGATATTGAAGAAATTTAATATGTATGAATGTAAATCTTGGGATTTTCCAATTGCTAAAGGTGATAAATTGAGCTTGACACAGTGTCCTAAAAATGAGGTTAAGAGATAATCAATGAAAGCAGTCTCATATGCTAGTGTAGTAGGAAGCTTGATGTATGTTCAAGTTTGCCCTAGGTCGGACATCGCATTTGCAGTTGGTATTCTAGGTAGATATTAATCTAATCCTGGAATGGACCATTGGATTGCGGTTAAAAGAGTTTTGAGATACCTTAAGGGGACTAGTGATTATACTTAATATCCAAAAAGGTTGAGCATCTTGAGTTAACTAGCTATACATATTCAGATTTTGCTGGTTGCTCAGATGATAGAAAATCCACATCAAGTTATGTTTTTATGCTGGCTGGTGGGGTTGTATCTTAGAAAAGTGTTAAACAATCCTTAGTCTCTTCTTCCACGATGCAGGCTGAGTTTGTAACATGTTATGGTGCAGCCACATAGGCTGTATGACTATGAAATCTCATTGCGGAAATGCCAATCGTTGATTCCATTGACAAACCCATAAAGTTGTCTTGTGATAATCTTCCAGCTATGTTGTTTGCTAAAAACAACAAGAATACCACAAGGTCTAAGCATATGGAAGTCAAGTATATGACATTGAAAGAGCTGATAAAGAAAGGTGATGTTGAGGTGGATCATATCAGTACAAAAGATATGATAACAGATCCTCTAACCAAAGGACTACGACTCAATATTTATATGAGACATGTCATTAGTATGGGTTTAAAGTTTGGTTTTGATCCCTTGGATTAGTGGGAGGATTTTATATTACTTTATATAATGTTTTTATGTATTTTATATATTGGTATAAAAGTACATTATTGTATTTCTAATGATTATCAATACAGTGTTATATTTTCATTGGAAAATGTTATGTGATATATCATATCAAATATTTGAAAATCTTAAGATTAGTATCATCTTAAGCGAAGGCTTGGGGCATTGATGTTCATAGCTTTGGGTGTATGTCTTATGACACAAAGTATCTCAAGATATAAAGTATTTTTAGGACATACAAACTTCATTTGAAGTAATAAAAGATTTCTTATGAGTAACTTTATGTACATAAAGATAAGAAATCTGATTGATAAGAAAATCAACACATAAAATTTGATTATAAAGTTAGTGTTGAGTAATTCTTGTCACATTACCACACTGATGTTCATAATAATTGGCAGGGTTATTGTCATATGTGACTATGGAATGTGTCATGCTCTTGATTATGTGGTTTATGTCATGATCCTATACTGATAATCTTATTGAATCGAGTGAGAATGTGAAGTTTTTTATAATATATTCTCAATTAATAAGTGGGAGAATGTAAGATATTTTAAATCTTATTTATGGGCTTTTAATTGAGACATCAGTATAAATTACAAATAAAAGGGTTTAAGAATTTGATTAATTATTTATTTAAACGGAACTTCATTTATTAATTAAGTGTGAGAGATTTAATATGAGTTCAGATAATAATATAGGTATGATGATAACCTATAATTATTATATACCGGTGAGCAAAGACTCTTTTGTTGTTAACTCTAATCATTAAGCTTCTCTATATAAGAAATGATATATGTTAAGAAAATGATAAGAACCTTAAAATAAGGAATAGAATTTTATCATTCTTGAGTTAGAAAACGAGAGAATATTTTGATGCAAAACTTCTCGGATCATTTATACGACGATGGATTCAGCCAAATCAAGTACATATCTTCCTTTTTATCAATTAAACTCGTTATTTTGTATTTTAAGTACCGTGTATTAGATCTTAGAAAGATATCTGACAGATTTCCGTTATAGATATTTCCATTAGTTTATTATCATTTATGGTGAAAATTTGACGTAAAGAAGAAGATTGGTATAGCATCCATTGCTATTCGTGATATTTGAAGAAAAGTCTGATACATCGCTTTCACTCGGTTGTTTTCCGTCCCTTTTATGCTGAGTAGGTCCTGTTGGATTTTTCTTTTCGTCCTTTATCAATCCCTTCAGTTCAAAATTTCAGGTGTGAACTCCATTAGGGCTGAAAGCTCCTTACGGTGATTTTTCCTTTATATATAGGAAATTTTCTACCGAGACAACTATAAACTATTCATTCAACAATCTAATTTTTGGAATATTGTTATCTCCAAGTACTAAAGTTATGACATACGAGAGACAGCAACTTAAAAACTATATATTGACGCCTTAGTAATAAAATATTCGGTGATCTTGTCATTCACCAAATAAAAATGTATGTTAATGGATTAGGTCTGCTGGTTTCCTTGATGAATGGTTAATTAAGATGACGACTTTTCATTTAGATTAAATTTGCAGTTTATATAATGCTTATTCTTCCAATTAATAGCGATTCAAAATCTGTGGGCACAATTTCCTGTTTACTATATGTTTATTCGTCCAAGTAAGAGTAAACAAATCCTATAGGTGTAATATGATATTTTGCCTGATAGAAGAGCAGAAGAAAGAGCAGAGCTTGTTAAGCTAATGGTGTTTCAAAGATGTCATTCATGGAATATAGAATCTTTGTTTCAGTTCTATTTTTGAGCTTCTCAGTAACACATAAATTTGCTGCTGCCAGTCTTCCTCTGGACGAGGGTACGAAGAATATACCCCTAAATCCAACTTAAATATTTCTCTTCCGATTTTCTTTTTGTTACTGGTTTAATTTATTGTTTTGATGCACTTCAATTTCTTTTCTTGGCTCTAGTTTATGTCTTGGCCAGATAGAATTTAGTGGCTAGTAGAAGAAGCTTGTGATAGAGGTTGACAACATTTAGTGTTTAGGGAAAACACTAACTACAAAGAAAATTGTACTCCTGAAACTAAATTAATAAAAATTCCATTTCACCTGTAATAACAAGTTTTGATTGAACCACTGATATTTGTGCTGGATATAGCCACTTACTTATAGCTCCGGCGGAAATTTCCAAGCCAGTATTACTATCAGTCATAGTTTTAGTTTTGCATAATAACTCAGTTAAACATGTTAGCTTGGCCTACAAAATAAATATAAATCAGGAATTAAAAAATGGAAAATGAAAAACTTGCAAGATCAAGAACTGGAAAAATTTGCTGACAAGATTAGCTAGTCTCTCGTTGGACTTAATATGTTGGTAGAGGCAATTTTATCATGTACTAATTTTGGTTTTGAACTTTTTTTTCTTTTTTTGGAAAATCACATTGAACTGTTGTTTGTTCTTAAATCTTTGATCTAGTTGTTGCACTAAACCAAATTGTCAAAAGATTGGGAGCCACTAATTGGAATTTTGATGCAAATGCTTGTGGAGACGAAATTCGTCCAGTTGAACGGACAGATCCTGAGAGGAATATCACATGCAATTGCAGATTTGAGAATAACACCTGCCATGTTATAGCCTTGTATGTTTCTCTATCCAGAATGAATTTCTTAAATATACTTTTCAATCCATTGGAAACTTCAAAAGCATATACTATACCATTTTGTGCCTTATATTTGTGACATATATGTAAATCCAAATTGGTTATACTTGATAACATGAAAATAGATAAGCTGGAAAATAAATTGTTTGGGGATAATAATTTTATCTTAAAGTTATGCAGTTTCTGTCTTTATGATTAATGGGTTTACAAGTGCTTAACTTGTAGTATAGCTTGTCTGTTGATATGCAGTATAGTATACACATGTTGCTTTACCTTTGTACAGGAATAATGATTCAGGGATTGGTTTGAATTGCAGGGAAATAAAGCGTTTTAGCCTTCCAGGAGAACTTCCACCTGAACTCGTACAACTGCCTTATCTTGAGACTATGTGGGTGTCATAAATTTTACTGAACATTATCTTTTAATTCCACTTTACATTAAATCCATCCAAAACATTAAATTATTGGACGAAATTTGGATTCCATAGGCACCAATTAACATAATAGAACTATATTCGAGCTTTTCGATTACCGGTTTTACTTTTAGGTCAAACTAAACTGGCCTTCACCTTTCGATTATGTTTCTCTTTTGTTATTTCTTCAAGAGATAAGAAAAGGAAAATGCCTTCTATTAGGCTTCAACTCATGTTTTACTGGCTTCCAGTGATTTCGCTTACAACTACCTTATTGGTTCCATACCACGTGAATGGGCTACATTACCATTGAAATTCATGTAAGCTATTATTCTCTTTTTCATTTTTCACTATTTTAAGCTAATACAATTTATAATTTATCTAATAGGACTAACCAAGGTACACTACTGCAGCTCTCTCATGGCAAACCGGTTATCAGGATCTATCCCTAGTTACTTGGTGAATTTCACCAGTCTTACTTACTTGTAAGTTTTAAGGTTTTGCAGATTTGTTCCTTACTTCCAATAAATGATAATTGATAATGATATCTAGCAATTGAAGTTTGGTTTGTGGTTAATGGACTTTTGTGCCTAACAACTTTGCCCACATGAATATATGTGGAAATGCTAGACTTATGTGTATTATGTTCTATATATGCAGCAGTGATTTTTTATATTTTGTTTCCAGGAGCCTTGAACTTAACCAATTTTCTGGAGAAATCCCCCGGGAGCTTGGGAAGTTATCTAACTTGAAAACTTTGTAAGGAACTTCATGCATTCTTTTTCTCTTTCGTACCTAGTTCTTACCCTTTTAGTTGTCCTTCGATGTTTGGAGAATGAAGTTTATTTCTTATTTCAGGATGATATCCTCTAATAATTTGAGTGGAAATTTGCCAGTGGAACTAGCTCAGATGAAAAACCTGACCGATTTGTAAGCTTTTCACGGTAAAAATATTATGAGATCATATACCGATGTTACTGTATGAATAAAACTCTTATTGATAATGCAGTAGGATAAATGACAATAATTTCAGTGGGAGTATACCCGATTTTATTCAAAGCTGGAGTCAGCTTCAAAGGCTGTATGATGCTAAACTCTTGACATGGATTCTCCTGTTTTTTTTTTTTAAATACAAACATCCTTAAATTTTGTTTCTTCAAATCTTTTATTGTTTTTCTCAGAGAAATGCAAGGTAGTGGACTGACAGGACCCATTCCATCATCCATCGCTGTTTTTGATAACTTGTTTGATTTGTGAGTGGCGAATGTTCGAAGATTCTGCTGTTTATTATGTTAACTTACTTTGTTGAGTTTCTCTATTTATTGACTTTGAAAGGTTCTGGTCATAATACCGCTTTTACATGCAGGAGGATTACTGACATAAATGGAACAAATCAGGCTTTTCCTGACCTGAGTAGGATAACTGGTCTTCTATGGATGTAGGTCCAATGCTTATTGACTGTTACGTTCATGAAGTTATTGAATTATTTGCCCTGTGACCCTGTGTTTGACATGGTTATTGTTGGATTTTTAGTGTCTTGAGAAACTGTAATATTTCAGGAGAGATCCCTTTGTACATATGGGGAATGAATAACCTGAGAACTCTGTAAGTAAATCACATGAATTTTGATGATAAATTGATGAGTCCTTGGATCTTAATTGCTGCTAATTTGCAATCTCTTTCAATTGTTGCTCTATGTATGAATGTCATGATTTTGGACAGGGATCTCAGTTTCAACAATTTAAATGGGGAGCTTCCTGCTTCCATAATGAATCCAAATCTGTTATTTGTGTAAGTTATGAAGCTAAAAATATATGAAGTTTTAGTAAGAAATAGTAAGTTTCCTTTCATACTAACTGTTTGATGTGCTTTTCATCAGCTTTCTAACTCACAACACCCTCAGTGGAAATTTACCATCCAATATTAGGAAAGGAATAGATGTGTATGTATCTTGTCATACTCAAATTTTCTTCATCATCATTATCATCTTCTTTTTTTTCTTAATTTTCCATTTAATGAGAATATATGCATCTTCCTTTCAAAATGAATCATAAGCTGTGGTTGATCTTATCAAACAAGAAAACTTAAGATTTGTTCCATCTGTGTCTCTGTGCTGCAGGGATCTTTCATATAATAACTTCACAAGGCAAAGCCCTAGTGTGCCATCTTGTCAGCTAACAAGGTAATCTATTTCCTTCAATTGAAAAAAATGGATACTTCTGTATATATTAATGTGTTAAGATATTATATGTTGTGGATCTAACTTGTGATTTACTTGATTAATTTTGCCCTGTTTTCTTCTCTAGGGACATAAATCTAAACTTGTTCCGCAGTTCTTCGATGAGTAATGACTTGTAAGTCTTCCACTCGTGTTTCCTTCACTTCCATTCAAATCCCAATTTTATCTATCACTTGGTTAAACCTACCGTTGTACTTTCTTATTTCTATATTTCTGAACTCAAATTATGTGGAGTTGTTTCTAATTTTTTGATTTCATGACTTTAACTAGTGGTGGCGGTGCATGCATGGAAGATCTCAAATGTAATAGATGTAAGTGTTCCATTTCAAAAATTTATTGTGTTGAGTTGGATCAAAACTCATTTCCAATTCATGGGGTAGTTCGAAGTGCACTTCATTTTAGCAGATTCCTGTTATCATATAAATAAGAATCCAGTTAAATTCAATTTAAAGTCAAGGTTCCAATAGATTATGAGGAATGAGGATAACTAATGCTTATTGATAAAGGTCCTTTTGTGCTGTGTTTTCACATAGCTATTCTTGGCAGATTGGCACTCTTTATATATTAATTGCGGTGGACACACTGAGAAAATAAATGGGATTGCATATGAAGGAGATCAAGAAGATGTTGATGGCGCTGCGAGATTTTATCAAAGTAACAATGACTGGGGATTTAGTAGCACCGGAGACTTCCTGGATGACAACGACAGTAAAAACATAGCTTCCCATACTCGAAATGTTTCATCATCAAACCTCAATCCATTATACAGTACAGCGCGGCTGTCTCCTCTTTCACTTACTTACTATCGATATTGTTTAGAGAATGGAAGTTACAATGTGAGTTTGCACTTTGCGGAGATCCAATTCACAAATGACAAACTATATAACAGTCTTGGCAGGCGCATCTTTGACATCTATATTCAGGTAGTTATTAACATTTTTGTTTAGAACATGGAAATCGTCTCTTTCATTAGCTTGCAAAAAAAGAAAAATGTTGTTGGTGGGATTTTTATTGCAGGAGAATTTGATAGAGAAGGATTTCAATATAGAAAAAGAAGCTTCTGGTGTTCTTACACCACTCACAAAATCATATACTGTTAACATTTCGAATGGTAAATTGGAGATCCGCTTCTATTGGGCTGGAAAAGGTACTGTTAGAATTCCCACTTTCGGAGTCTATGGGTCCCTAATATCAGCTATTTCTGTGAATCCAAGTAAGTTAATTTCTATTTTTCCTATTATTTAAACTGATTATTGTACACTCAACCTAGTGGATATAAAGTTTAATTTTTCAATTTTGTGAGTTGATGCTGGGAAATGTGATTGGAGTTTCTTAACTTGTTTATCTTATCTATTGACTCTTTGTTGGCAGACTTCAAACCTCGCTTTGCAGGAGGAAAGAAAAAGATTGCACCCCTTGTTCTTGGAATTGTAGGATCATGTCTTTTATGCTTAGCGTTGGGTTTCCTTTTGTGGAGGTGCTGTTTCAAAGTGAAGATTGGAAGACAAAAAGGTTTTAAGATATTTTATGGATTATTGCTTCTTTCAATCCAGGATGTGTTCTTTTCTTTTCTTTTTTTTTAATTTTTTTTATTTTTTTTGCTGATTCATTTAATTGCCAGATTTTATTTTCAACAAATTAAAATGTTGGCTCCTCTTAGAATCTCAACTTTTATTGTCAGCCGTTTCATTAATTTGAGACTTTAGCTAGCTGGGTCGGTAGGCAATAATTGGCAAGATGTGGGTTGAATATGAGATGGTTAATTTATATATTACATGGGTAGATGATTTTCTACTTTAGATTTTTGCTTGATACATGTTCAAGTAACAATTATGCAGTTCTATATTGCTAAAAAAAATTCATTAATTGGACAGAGCTCAAAGGAGTAGAAATCCAAACAGTTAGTTTTAGTTTGAAGCAAATTAAAGAGGCTACTAACAATTTTGATTCTGTGAACAAAATTGGAGAGGGAGGATTTGGACCCGTTCACAAGGTATTTCAAGCTTCCCTTTGGTTTCCATTATTATAAAATTATTCTCTCTTCCAAAATTCTGCAGAAGTTAACGAATTCTTGACTGAGATGCAGGGTTTGTTGGCTGATGGTACCATGATCGCCGTTAAGCAGCTCTCATCAAAATCAAGACAAGGAAATCGTGAATTTTTGAATGAGATAGGCATGGTTTCATGTTTGCAGCACCCAAATCTTGTGAAACTCTATGGCTGTTGTATCCAAGGAGATCAATTATTTTTAGTATATGAATACATGGAAAATAACAGCCTTTTTCGAGCATTGTTCGGTATGTGAAAATCTTTTGGCGTAAAATATATGACAATTCTGACATACATTTAGATTATGATTCTTTTGCACATTTCCTTGGATAAATATTCATAGGCCCAGAACAGCACCAGCTGACATTGGACTGGGAGACAAGGAAGACGATCTGTGTTGGAATAGCTAGAGGTTTAGCCTTTCTACATGAAGAGTCAAGACTCAAAATTGTTCATAGAGACATCAAAGGAACCAACATTCTCCTTGATAAGGATCTCAACCCTAAAATATCTGACTTTGGCTTGGCTAGACTTGGTGAAGAGGAAAAGACACACATAAGCACTAAAGTTGCTGGAACTATGTAAGTCAAATTTCTTTTCCTCCTAGAGAATAGAGCAAACTTTTGGTGCCATACATTGATTGTGTTTCGATAAAAATGTTCAACCTCTGAATTTTGACATTGGACACAATGTGATTTTCATATGCAGAGGATATATGGCACCAGAATATGCATTATGGGGTCATCTGACCTACAAAGCAGATGTCTACAGTTATGGAGTTGTGGCAATGGAAATTATTAGCGGGAAGCACAATATGAGCTACGAGCCAGAAGACAATTTTATTTGTCTTCTAGATTGGGTAATCCAAAATATGCTGATATACTTTATTTTATCACTAGGAATCTCTTTTATCTCTTGATCTTCGCTTGGCAGAAAATTGTGTTTCACCAATGATCAATTTCTGATATCTTTATATGCAGGCATGCCACTTACATCAATGCGGAAAACTGACAGATCTAGTGGATGAAAAGCTGGGATCTGAATTCGACAAGGTAGAAGCAGAAAGAATCACTAAAGTGGCTCTCTTATGCACAAGTGCTGCACCTGCACTTAGGCCAACCATGTCCGAAGTGGTGAGCATGCTAGAAGGTACTAGCAACGTACAAGATTTGATCCCTCAAAGAAGTAGTTATGATGAAGATTTGAGATTTGCGTTCATAAAAGAACTTAAACAAATAAGAAGTCGGAGCGAGAAAGCAGGTCAGTATTCAACAGCAATCCAGCATTCATCTGCTTATGCTAATGAGGCATTCGAAATCGAGGGGGGATTTGATAAGAGATTCAGGGCCTGGAGAAACTACTATAAACAACAGATGGAAAGCTCAAGCGACGTTTCAAATTCGGTTCCACCAATGACGCTCTCTTCTCCAGAGTTTTCTCATGGTACATAAGATATCAGTGTATATTCCAGATAAAAGGGTGTGTTTGAATTCCTGGATTGAACTGTCTATGACATGATTGGGTTATGGTGGCCATACTTGATAATTATCCATATCGTAATTGTCTTCCTAATAGGTATTTAGAATCTCACTGCACCGTGGGGGTGTTGCCAAAAGGATCATCTTGCTTACAAAAATTTAATATAAGATCAGCTATGTTGGGAGGGAAACTAGCTGGAAATGCATTACGCCCTTGGTCCCCATAGTCATAGCTCTAAGCCGATAAGCTTTCATAATTGTAGTTCCAAGTCGGTAAGCATTCCATTGGTCGTTAATGTGAGTAAAAGGCCATTAATTTCAGTATATTTATGATTTTCTCTCTAATAGGCTCCGATCCTTCACTTCCCAAAAATGTGCTTGATTTTTAGATCAACTTTAATTAGTGGGTCAAGGTTTACATGTCGCCCGCACTAGCAAGGATACCTGAAAAATCATACAAAAAACTTTGATATTTTGGTCTAATAAGGGATATTCAAACTCACAAGACAATCAATCTTAATCCTCTCCAATGGAGTCAAAAACTTAGGTGAAGAGTTTTAGACTCTATTATTAGCAAGTGCACTAGGTCATGCAAATAGTAAGTGATGAGTCAAGTAACATCCCACTAGGATTTAGTGACCCTACGTGAGAGCGAACAATGCTCAAGTTATCCAATATCACAAAAAATAAAATTTTAAATACCAACTAATAAAATTAACAAAAAAGAGGTGGGGAGGAGAACCTCCCCTTGGTGACTTATCTTCTAATGAGGAGAAAAAAGGATTTTATAGTGCTTTAAGAGTACTAATCCCTGAATTGATGTCCGAAGGCATTCTAAACATTTAAAATGAACAAATTCTGAATATTCCCAAATAGTCCAAGCTGAAAGGAACTGAAAATCTTTGTTTTGGACGTTAATACAGGACACAGGTGTGTAGCTACCCGTGTCCTCCTATGGACCTCAAAACCTGAAAAATATGGGATGTGACACGCCCATGTGGCTGCCCGTATCCTCATCTATAACTTTTTTATTTAATATTTTAATATTAGAAATTAACTACTAATTTAGTAAATTAATTTAAAGTTAACTTCTATGAACTACTAATAAAATCGAAATTATGGTTTAAAAAATCTTATTACTAAATAATTAGCAATTTGAAGTTTAATTAATTAAAATTTTCTTTATTGATTAAATTAATTAAATTGGACTTCTATTAATTAAATTTGATTCAATTTCATTTATTAAACTGAAAATTTGAAGTTCAATTAGTTAAATTGAATAATTGAATTCAATATTGAAATTGAATATTAAACTTATTGACTAAATTGGAGCTGCTCAAATCATTAATTAAAATTGAATTGAATTTTCATTGGTTAAATTAATAAATTAAACTGCTCAAATCATTAATTAAAACTTCAATTTCATTTTAATAAAATAAAATTCAATTAATAAATTGAAGTCTAATTTAATTGATTGAACTTCAATATAAGTTCAATTAATCAATTTCAATTTCATCAATCTAATTCCAATTTAAATTCGATTTAATCAATTTTAAATTTAATTAATCAATTGAATATCATTTAATTAATTTAAGTTTAATTAGACAGTTAAATCCCAAATTAATAAATTGAACTTTAAATTAATTTAATTAAGTTTAATTACTCAATTTTTATTTAACCAATTGATGTTCAAATTAATGAATTTAAGTTTAATTAATCAATTGAATCTAAGCTCAATTTGATTAATTTAAGTTCAACTCCAAGAATATTCAATTATTCAATATCTCTATAATTAATTGAATTTTAATTTAATCAATTTTAACCTCAATTCAATCAATTAAATTCAATTTAAGAACAATTAATTAAGTAAACCCCAGTTAATCAATTAATGTTCAATTAGATACCATTTTAATTTTTTTTTTAATTTCAAAGGAAACTTCATTGAAGTTATATCTTTTAATCTTTAATTTTTTATACACTTCCATTATAAAATTTAACTATAAAGTGCAAACATTTTTATTGTTAACATTCTTGAAATAGACAAAATTTACATATAAACTCACATATATTATTTATTTAAATTAAAAATAAAAATATTCAGTAAATAACTTAAAAATTATTCGATTTCACTATTCTAAAATGGAATTGTTTGAGAATAACCCAATCCAATTTAGTTGGAAAAAAAATAATATGGTTAAACAGAAAAAAATTATCCAAGGATAATATGATTAAACTTGAGCCGAAAATGTTTATTTTAACCTGAATTGAAATTCATCCAATTCGATTACTATATCTATCTGAAACTCACCCTAATCTGAAATAAACCAAATTCATCTAACCTTACTTACTTAAGTCTATTTTCAAGGCGTTTTGAGATTGTTATTAGGTATCAAAAAATAAATTTATGATTTTTTTAATTTAATTGACTAACTTTTTAAAATTTTTTATTTTTTTAAAATCTATTTATATAAAAAATATTTATTTATCTATTAAAAATAAAAATAAAAATAAATTTTTTTTTCCAACCCTGATATATTAACTCTTTATAACTTCAATACCAATTTTAAGTTTTTTAATGGGCTAAAATTTCTCAAATTTCAACACGTAGAAGATATTTTTAATGGGGTTAATGAACATTGAGTGTTCTAGAAAAAAGACTCTTATATAAAGCTGGTTCAAATCTCATTGGTTTGCTGTGTCGTATCAGTAATCCATGGGCTTCTGCTATTTGTTTTAGAATCTATAGCCTATAGTACGTACTCTGTCTCTCTCGTGATGGGGACATGCTGCCGACACCCCTTTTAAAAGTATCACAAACACTAAACAATAAGTCAAAGTGTCAAAGGACTAAAATTTATAAATTTATTACAGTCCAAATCCATTTAATCATAAGTAATAACAGTATCGATGTCTTTTTCTTTATGATTCAGCACCGATTGATTTTTGGCTATGCCGTTGATCCGATTTTTATTAAAAAATATTTATTTTAATATTAAAAATATTTTTTTATTTTTTATTTTAATTAATTAATTAAATATATAATTATTTAAGTAAAAAAATATTTTTTGTTATATTTTTATTTTATTATTTTTTAAAAATATTAATTATATTAAAATATAAATAATTATTTTTATATATAGAAATATATAAATCGGGAAGGAGTCGGATGTCATTCCCGCTCTGTTCCCAATTAAAAAATTTTGTTGTCAAGACGGAAAAAAATACAAAAAATCAGTCACGTTCAAGGTGCAACATCGTAGGTCGAGTCCAAATTGTCATCCTTAATTTGATAAATTTAACATATACTAAGAGGAAATAAAATTATATTATTAACCTCTCTATAAATTAGTCTCAAAAGGAATATTAGTCATTTTTACTATCAATATTTTTTTAACACTTTTTTTTATTGGTTTACTATATTCACTATTTTTAATAAAAATAATCTATTATTTAGGTAAAATTTAATATAGTGATTTTTTATCCTTTTATAATGACTAAAACATTATAAACTATTTTTTATTTATCATTCTCTCTATTTATTCTTCTCATATCTCACCTCACTTTTCTTTTCTTTTTTTTTACACTTTTTATTAAAATTTTAAAAAATATATGCAGAAAAATTATAAAAAAAATTAATTTTACAAATACATTATGAATTATACCAAAAAACTGGTTGTGATAAAATCCAAAATTCATACAATATTTTACAAAATTTTTATACCCAAAGACCAAAAGATAAGGGCAACAATATCTAAACTTCAGCCCAAGATATGGTTTTAATCTCTGTTTGGGAACAATTAAAGTGGCTGATCATGGTGATGATCTCTTATGGTTACAGAATAATGTAAAAAAAATCCTGATTTAATGGGTAGGCGTGGTTAGAAAACTTTTATGGATAAAATTGATCTTGTTCCATCATTACGTATTTCGCATTCATTCTCACTCATATACAAAGTTAATTCACCAAAATATTTTCTAAATTATTTTTATTTTAATAATTTTTTATTAATTTGCTATTTTTTTAAAGATAAATTTATTAAAGTTGATTTTCAAAGAAAAATCTAAAATATATTAAATAAAATAAAATTACATAGTATAGTTGGTGAAAAAAAACAATTAAATGAGTTTTGATTATTATTATTATTATTATTATTATTATTATTATTATTATTATTCATAAAATATGACAATTATTTTATACATAGTACATATTTTATAGCCACATCTATAATATTATGATATGTAAAAATTGTAATGAATTAAGATCACATAGAATTTACATTTCCAAATAATAATATAATAATAATAATATTTACCTTGAGACCTGACATATTATATTAACATCCATATGAGGTTCAAAAATTATATAATTAATTTTTTTATTTTATCTTTGTTAAATAATATAGTTTTTCTACTAAATTTGTAGACATTTACCGTTATTTGAAAAATATTTTTTTATTGAAAGAAGTACTAGTACAATAGGTCAAAACTCATGAAGTAAATAATAATTTTATCTTTATCGTTTTACTACAGTCTAACGTATTTATAATAAAAAATCTAACAGAAAAAATACATTAGTATAATATAATAAAACAGAATGGTCAATCGTATAAATTTTGAATATCATAAATACTAGAACAATAAATCAAATCTTATGATATAAATAATAATTTTCTCCAATAATAATAATAACAATAAATAAATACATAACAAAGATATTGTTAATAATTCAAATGATTAATAGTATCAAAAAAAAAGAGGCTATGCTTCATGAGGGCATAACCCCCAAACTTTTAAAAAAATTAGATATAATATAATTAATATTTCTCATATATTTTTAATATTTGACCTCTAAATTGAATGATTTAATTTGTTAATATATAAATTTTCTATAATAATTTTTAGTGATTTTTTTAATTAAAAATTGTTACTATTTAGATATTTTTTTAATTTAGCCCAAAAAATTTAAACTCAAGCTTCTCCACTATATACTATATAATAAGTATATATACTAAATAAAAGAATGAAAATGTTGTAAAAAAAATCCTATGGTTTACTTTTTCTTAATAGGATGCCTATTTTTTAAGAAGAAAACAAAAAAATTAAAAATTAAAAAATCACAAGTAGGGTGTGCAAAACCGAAAACGGAATCGAATCAAATTGGGTTAGTTAGGTTTTCAGTTTAATTTGTTTAGTTTGTTATAAATGTTTCTACTTAATCATTTCAATTCGGTATTAATATTGAAAAACTAATTAAGTTGAACCGATCAAAATTATATATATTATAAATTTTATAGCAAGTGATTCTAATTTTTGGATTAAAGAAAAGAAATTTTATGTTATGGTAATTTATTTTGATTAATGAAAGGATAATTTATCATAATTTATATCATTCTATTTTAATTTATAGTAAATTATAAAGTTATGTTAATTGATTATAATTTTTATATGATAATTGATAAAGGTACTTACTCATAATTTATAATAATTAATTAAAGCTAACACAATGGATTCTAATTTATTATAATATATATAAAATATAAAAATAATTATAACTTATATATAATTAATTTTAAAACCGATTAAACTAAATTGAATCGAATCAAAATACTTAGATTCAGTTATCTCAAATATAAATCAATTTTGATCGATTTATACTAATTCGGTTCAATTTTAAAGCAATTGCTCACCTCTAAATCAAAGCAATTAGAATGAATTTAATTTAAATTAATTTTTAATTTCAATTCGATTTTAAATAACCTTAGTTGGAGATCATTTTTGAGTGTGGGTTATGAAAACTATAAGGCTGCATTTCGCTTTTTTTTTTTTAAATAAAAATTCATGGTTGATCCAAGTTTCGTTTATTTAAATTATTAATCTATTAACAATTTGTTCTTTTTGAACTATCTAATTTTTTTGTTGATTCTTTTAATTATAAATTTTAAATTAATTTAATAATTTATTTAAGAAATATTTAGCATTCAATTAGTGAAATTTAAAATTATTATTTGGACAATCGTTATATTAGCTTATATTAATAAAACATTTATATAAGTAATAATTAAAAATAAAATTTTAATTTGCACAATAAAAATATTTAAATTTACTAATTAAATTATTTAATTGACTAAATTTTGAGTTGAGAAATATACTTGCACAAATTTATAAAGTTGAAGAGAGAGGTGAGAGAATGGTAAATAAAAAAATTATTATAATTAACTTTAGCTATAAAAGAGATTACAAGTTTTTTTTTTTTTTACTAAAAATAGTGGATATAATATAGAATATTGATGATAAGTGTGATTAATATTTCTTTAAAAAAAATTTATGAGTATATTAGTCATTAAAATTTTAAATTACTTAATTGTTCTTAATTATTAATGAGAAATGACTAAAATATACATTCTATCTAGTTAGATTATATTCAACCATCTTTATTATTTTTAATAATAATAATAACACTTTTTTAAACACTTTCTCTTATCGGTTGATAAATTGATTAGTGAGTGTTGATAAATGTTTTAAAAATAAAATATCTTTAACATTCCTTTTCTTTGAAATCATGAGAGGTCTTGATTGTTGCTACCTGCATTGTATAACTTTTATTAGTTAATAATAATTTCGTTTCATTCTAATGGTCACTTTATAGAAAATCTAAAATTTTATTTATTTGTCATTTTTATATAGTCAATGATTTTTTTTTTCAATTTTGCAGTGTATACTCATCAATCCAAATTTAATGTTACATAAAATTTCAAAATCATTTATTGTAGATTTAGACTAAACAAGATGATACATCTTATTTTTTGTCTTTCGCAATAATTTTGAGTCTTTCAAAACTAATGATAATTTAATTTTAACCACTCATTTTTCTATTAAATTTAAGGCTAATTAATAACTTTTAAATTCTAGTAAAATCCTCTAAAATGACACTTAAAATGGAATGGAGTGAGCAAAAATAAGACTCTATTCAATGTGTGATTTTATTAATTAATAAAATATAAGATTTTAATTATGTGTATTTTATTTAGATTATGTATATATAAATCGTGTTAGAATTATATTTGTATTCTAAGAATATAATAATAATAATAATAATAATAATAATAATAATAATAATAATAATAATAATAATAATAATAATAATAATAATAATAATACAATCTTTTATTAGAATTCAACTTGAAAATTTTAGAAAAATAGGATTTGTGATTGGTTGGAATTGAATTTTTATATTGTTTGATTTAAAATTATAGAAATTAATCATTTGAAATCATGAAATTTGATTGGCTGAAATACTTGATGTCTATTTTCAGCTTGCATATATCCACTAGATGGAGACCTGCACTTTGTGCGGATTTTATTAATTTTTTATTATCACTTATTTTTCATTATTTTTTTCAAATTTTAAATTTTAAATTTTTGGTATATAATATTCTTATTTAATATATTAATTTTTTGTTTTTTAATAGAAAAATCTATTTACAGAAGCAGTAAAAGATAATAGATTTACAAAAGCAAAAAGATCAAATTGCATTATAATATCAAAATTTTTATATAAATTAGCAAATAATTTAATAATTCAATTTGCTTTTTTTTCAAAAGGTAAGTAATAATATTTGCAAAGAAAGAAAAATTTCATATTTATTCCTTTAATCATAACTAAGAAGGATAATTAGATTGTAAAGAGTCTTCCCATTAATATAAAGGTTGGAGTAACACCAAAAAAAACAAATATTGAATATAATTCCAAGAAAGATAATGAATTTACGATTATAATAAACTCAGAATTAATATGAGATTTAATAAGTAGATATAATATAACTTTCTTAGGAAACAAAATATATATTTAAACCATTAAAGGGTGTTAGTGAAAATTTGTTACAGAATTTAAATACATACATATTAATAAATAGGAAAGACAGTTGGTTGAATAGTTGGGATTTGATCATATCTAAATTGGCAGGCTAATTAGAGCATTCATATCCACGGCTGTCGTTTCATTGTCTTTCCCTATCTAAAATGAGGTGAATAGTTCAATCATATAGCATGAAAAGCATCACGCGGTGCGATAATAGAAACAAAATCACTGGAAATGAAAATCAATCTGTGGAAGAAATAGAAAGAGAGATCCCAAACTTATAATTAATGTAGTATTATATATAGTAGGACTGAAATTCTAAGATATTATGTTTTTTCAATTATTTTAGAAAATTATTATTTTGAAATGTTATATTGCAATTGGTTGGAACTCTTTTTTTAATTAATTTTTTAAAAATCTAAAAATAAACATTTTGAAATATTATATTGTGATTGGTTGGAATTCTCTGAGAGTGTTTGTGAGATTGATGTTAAATGTCAAAAAATTATGTTTATAATTTTTTTGATTTAATTGATTGATTTTTTTAATTTTTTATAAACTATTTTTTTAAATATATTTCTCAAAAAAATATCTATTTATTTTCTTCTGTCCAAAATCAGTTTTTAAAATTCAAAAAAATAAAAAATAAATTTTTTTAAAAAAATATTTTTTTCAAATGCCGGATCCTCTCTTTTGCTTCCGTTTATATATATATAAGCCAACTTACCGAAAAATAAATTAGGAATATTTACACATTTTACAATTTTAGCTTCAAATTACAAAATAGTACACATTCTTTAAATTTTTTTTCATAATTAGCTTCCGGTGAAAAAAATGGGTAAATTATGCAACGTGGATGCCAAAAAGTTTGAGAAACAATAAAAAATGTTGTCAGCAAAACGCTGCATTATACTTTTGGTTCTTCTAGCAAACAATAATTCTTGTAGCCCTTTTTTAATCCATTTCTTAGCATCGTCTTCTTCAGGACCTCACCACCAGCGTAACAACAACTGCTCACCTCCTCTTGCTCTTTCTTCTCCACCACCTCCTAGTAACTCACCCACCTCTCCTCACTCGCATCCCTTTCTTTACACTTCATCGCCGTCCTTACTACCGGTGACCTTTCCTCATCACTCTCATATCCTCTCATTGGCTGTGAAATGAATCATTTTTACAGAAAACAAAACTACTTCATCTTTAAAAAGTAATATATTTAATTAATTATTTTTATTTCCAAAGGTAAAAAAAATCCCTTAAATTAAGCATCTTGCAAAATCCAATGGCGCCACTAGTAAATTAACAACATCAATGTGCAATGGACGCTATGCATTCCTCAAAATTTTCCAGATATCCAGATGGCTCACTCACCAGAAATCCCCCATTCGCTGATGTACTGCCGGTGGACATGCGTGGCCCTCACAGATTCCTCCCTACCTCAACTCGCTCTCTCATTGAACATCATATAATTTCTACTCGCCTCCACCTTACCCTTAATCCCACCGGCTTATCACTCAAATCCAGCTCACACCCAATTTTCTTAGTAAATTACCCATTTCCAACTGATAAAAGCAGCACCTCATCTTTAATCCCCAAATTCTCCTTCCAAGCTCTCATAACAAACGGATCGCTCACTGAAATACGTGCAAACGTATTGACTCCTTTTGCTTTCAGTTTCGTGGACTTCTCCACGAATCCATGTAGGTGTTTTTGCGAGCATGTGGGGTGTGACGGCTCCTGGAACGGCGAAGAGAATCGCTTTCTTCCCGGAAGTGAGCGATGATATGGGAGTGTCTAACTCTCATTAACCTTTAAAATCCCCCGTTATACTATACGGATAAAATATGTTACAAATTTTAAAATTCTCTTCAGAAACATTCATTTAATTTTAAACATTTTTTAAATATACCGCATCCACAAATATATAAAATAAAACACTACATAAAAACTTCTTAATCACAAACTTTTTTTACTTATATATACGTTGAAATGTGTCAATTCCATATTGGAAAAAAATTCTTTTTCTACAAAAGTATTAGCTTATAAAAAATATTTCATATTCTCTTAATAAATTATCTCAAACATCAATCTCTTACTTTTAAAATTGGTTGTATTTTTTCTCTCTTTTATTATTTCACTTTGTAATATTTTTTTAAATAATGAAATATTATTTTATTAATTTCCGAGAACGTAAGAATAATTGGCTGAACCTCGTTAAATTCAAGTGTTCTCTTTATTATCTATTTAATAGTTATTGTCGGATTATTTCTTTTAGTGATATACTGTGTTTTAAATTATCTGAGAAAAATTCTGTCATCAAGACCTAATAGTCTAAAGAAGTTGGTTTTTAAGGAAAACCATTTGTGACTCCACCAACTACTTGAAAATTTTTCTTTGTCTTAATTTTTGGCACAATTATTCATTTTGGTGGAAACTAACCCGATTTCCACAACAATTGGTATCAGAGCAAAGATTACTGAATTATATGCTCTGTGATTGTGGCGTAAGCTGATCTTCCACATCAGAAAGATTTCCTTAGATTCTTGGATATTCCGCATTTGAAAGTTATTAAATAATCTTAAAGAAGAAATGACAAGAGACGAACAAAAATCCATGATGGACACAACAACTTCTACCTCATCAATTTTGGCGAGAACTACTGTGGCAAATACGAGAATTGCAGTGGAAATTTTTTATGGTACAGGTCATTTCAGCATGTGGCAAGATGAAGTTATAGACGCCTTATTTTAGCAAGGTTTAGACATTGTCATTGAGGGAGAAAAGCCATAAGGTGCAGATGAGAAGGAATGGTAGACAATCAATCGTTTGACAAGTGGTACAATTCGATCGTGTCTGTCCAGAGAACAGAAGTGTATGTCTTTTGTAAAAAAACTTCTGCAAGTAAATTGTGGAAGACACTGGAGGAAAAATTCTTAAAAAATTGCAGTCAAAATAAGCTCCATATGAAGAAAACGTTGTTCAGATTCACATATGTTCCTGGTACCACGATGAATGATCACATCACCAATTTCAATCAACTTGTAGCATATCTGATGAATTTGGATGTGACTTTTGAAGATGAAGCTCTAGCCCTAATGTTGTTAGGATCCTTTCCTGAGGAGTTTGAGTTTCTAGAAACTACACTACTTCATGGGAAAGCTGATGTGTCTCTTATTGAAGTATGTGTTGCACTATACAATTATGAATTGAGGAGAAAGACAAGAAGGATAACACCAGTGGAGCAGCAGAAGCTTTGATAGTAAGAGGTCATTCGAAAAATAAGAACAAGGGAAAGAAAGACAGATCAAAGTCCAGAGTGGGTAAAGATGAATGTGCCTTTTGTCGAGAAAATGAGCACTAGAAGAAAGATTGTCCTAAGTTGAGAAGTAAATCTGGCAAAGGCAGGGTTGTTGCAGATTCAAATGTAGCTGAATGTGATGATTCAGACTTTTCATTAGCATTGATGTCATCAATAAGCAATTCGACTGCTTGGATCCTGGATTCATGTTATAGCCAGCACATGTGTCCCAATCGGGAATGGTTTTTTGATTTTAAAGAAATTGAAGGTGAAGTCGTCTATACAGCAAATGACAGCTCTTGCAAAACAACTGGAATTGGTTCAGTCCAGTTGAGAAATCGTGATGGATTAATTAGAACTCTGATAGACATAAGATATGTGTCCAGTCTGACGAAAAACCTCATTTCTATGGGAATCCTTGAGAGAAAGAGTTTCACTATAGTCATTAAAAATGAAGTAATGAAGGTTATATCTGGAGCACTTGTGGTGATGAAAGGAGTTCAAAGGAGCAACAACTTGTATTACTATGAAGGCAATACAATTTTTGGAACAACAGTAGCATATTCTAGTGATGACCATGAGCTAGAAACAACCAGATTGTGGTATATGCACTTGGGGCATACAGGTGAAAAATCCTTGAAATTTTTGGCGAATCAATGATTATTGCAAAGAATACGAATTTGCAAATTAGACTTCTATGAGCATTGCATCAAAGGGAAATAGACAAGAGTGAAGTTTGACACTGTAATCCATGATACCAAGGGTATTCTGAATTATGTTCACTCAGATGTATGAGGTTCTTCCAAAACTGCTTCAATGGGAGGTAAACACTACTATATTACCTTTATTGATGATTGTTCAAGAAGAGTATGAGTGTATACAATGAAGACCAAGGATGAAGTGTTGGGAGTTTTTCTCATATGGAAAAAGATGGTGGAAACTCAGATGAGTAGAAAGATCAAATGTCTTCGAACAAACAATGACGGAGAGTACACAAGTGATCCCTTCATGAAAGTTTGTAGAAATGAAGGAATTGTTCGACATTTCACTGTCAAAAATATACCACAACAGAATGGAGTGGCTGAACGCATGAACCAAACTCTACTGGAGAAAGTGTATATTGTCTAATACTGGATTAGACATACAGTTTTGGGCTAAGGCTGTAATATACGCATGTCATCTCATTAATCGTTTGTTATCAACTGCTATCAATGGCAAAACACCTTTGGAAGTGTGGTATGGGAAACCTGCTACATATTATAATTTCTTACATGTGTTTGGTTCCACTGAATACTATCATGTTAAGGAATCGAAGTTAGATCCAGTGGCAAACAAAGCTATATTTATGGGAATATCCTCTGGTATCAAAGGATATTGTTTATGGTGCCTAGAGACGAAAAAAATAATCTTTAGTAGAAATGTTACCTTTGATGAGTCTACCATGTTAAAAAAGGTAAAAGAGGAGCAGACATATGGTTCTTCACAGCAGGTAGAGGGAATTTCCAAACAAGTGGAGTTTGATAGAAGAAGAATTGTTGATCCAACAATTGTAAAGTCTGATAAAATTACTCATACGGTAGAAGAGGAGATAATGGTAGAAAATGGATTAGATGAGGAAGCAGAGGTTTCAAGACAAGATCCTCTTCAGCAACTTGAGCCAATTACACTACCAAAACCGAAAAGGAATATTAAGAAACCTGCTTGACTTGAAGATATGACTAATTATACATCTTCAATAGATGATGAGATTCCTTTCACTTATTGTGAAGCTATTCAAAGTTCAGAAGAAGAAAAGTGGAGAAAGACTATGGAAGAAGAGATGTAGTCCCTTGAAAAGAATTAGACATGGAAGCTAGCAAGTCTGCCAAAGGGAAAGAAAGTGATTGGCTGTAAATGGGTTTATGCAAAGATAGAAGGATTTCCTGACAAGAATGATATCCGCTACAAAGCAAGATTGGTAATTAAAGGCTACTCTCAGAAGAAGGGAATTGATTATAATGAAGTGTTTTCTCCAGTTGTAAAACATTCTTCCATTAGAATACTGTTGGTCTTGGTAGCACAATTTGATCTGGAACTAGTTCAGCTGGATGTAAAAACTGCATTTTTACATGGAGACTTAGAAGAAGAAATTTACATGACTCAGCCAGAAGAATTTAAAGTTGTTGGAAAAGAAAATTTAGTGTGCAAGTTGAGCAAATCATTGTATGGATTGAAGCAATCTCCAAGACAGTGGTACAAACGATTTGACAAGTTTATGATAAATCAGAAATACACAATAAGCAAATATGATTATTGTGTATATTTGCGCAAGTTACGAGATGGTTCATTTATCTATCTTCTTCTTTATGTTGATGACTTGCTGATAGCTTCAAAAGATGAAGGAGTGATTCTGAAGTTAAAAGCTCAACTAAATCCAAAATTTAAAATGAAGAATTTAGGAGAAGCGAATAAGATTCTCGGTATGGAGATATGCAGAGACAGAAAATTGGAGAGACTTTATTTGACTCATAAACAATATCTGAGAAAGGTACTAAAGCGTTTTGGGATAAATGAGAAGACAAAACCAATTAGTACTCCACTTGCTCCTCATTTTAAGCTCAGTGCATCTTTATCTCCGAAAAGTGATGAAGAACGAGAATATATGTCAAAGGTTCCATATGCAAATACTGTTGGTAGCCTGATGTATGCAATAGTGTGTACGAGGCCTGACATTTTACAAGCAGTTGGAGTTGTGAGCAGGTACATGCATGATCCTGATAAAGGACATTGGCAAGCTGTGAAATGGATTCTGCGGTATATTCAGAATACTGTAGATGTTTGTATAATATTTTGAGCGGGATGAGAAAATTGGTCAGTATATAGTTGGATATTGTGATTCTGACTATGCATGTGATTTAAACAAACGTCGATCGACTATCGGTTATGTGTTCACACTTGCGAAGGCACCGGTTAGTTCGAAGTCCACCTTACAGTCAACAGTTGCTTTGTTTACAACAGAGGCAGAGTACGTGGCAGTTTCAGAAGCTGTTAAGGAGGCAATTTGGCTTCAGGGGTTGCTGAATGACTTGGAAATTGGTCAGAAGCATGTCAAGGTGCATTGTGACAGTCAAAGTGCTATTTGTTTAGCAAAAAATCAAGTTTATCATACAAGGACGAAACACATCGATGTTTGATATCATTTTGTAGGGAAATTTCTTAAAGATGGTGGGATACTACTTCAAAAGATTATGACTGCTGAAAATTCCGCAGATATGATAACAAAAGTTATGACAGGTATCAAGTTCCAACATTGCTTGGACTTGATAAATGTTCTCAGAATTTGAAATTGCATTTGGAAACATTACTGAAATTTGTAAAAAAAATGTTTATTTGGAATTGTGAGATCGCCAAGGTGGAGATTTGTTAAAATGTAATCTCACATCGGAAATAAGTTATTTTTCCACAAAAGCATTAGTTTATAAAAAATACTTCATTTTCTCTTAACAAAACATCTCAAACACCAATCATATACTTCTAAGATTGATTGTATTTTCTCTCTCTTTTAATATTTCACTTTGTAATATTTTTTTGAAATAGTGGAATATTATTTTAGTAGTGTCCGAAAACATAGACATAATTGGTCGAATCTCATTAAATTCTGGTGTTATCTTTATTATCTATTTAATAGTTATTATCGGGTCATTTCTTTTAGTGATATATTGTGCTTTAAATTATCTAATAAAAATTTTGTCACCAAAATTATAATAGTCTAAGGAAGTTGGTTTTTAAGGGAGACCATTTGTGACTCCACCAACTACTTGAAAATTTTTCTTTATCTTAATTTTTGGCACCATTATTTATTTTGGTGGAAACTAACCCAATTTTCACAACAATATATATATGTTGTAATTAAATTTAAAAGCTCATATACATCTCAGTATATTAAAATAACAAAATATAATGAAAAGACTAATATGTTTTGGATGGCTACTTTTGTTGTTGTCGTTGAACTCCATTTTGTGAGCCCATTAATTAGTATATCTTATCTATAAATTTAGACACTATCGACAACGCATGTAATTATGCAAATAAAAATAAACTTTCGCGTTAAGTATACAATTCAATTCAAAGTTAAAAAAATTTTTACGTTCAAAAATTTTTTACGTAAAGACAAAAATGTAATTTTTTTTAACTATTTGAATTTGTAATATCGCTAGAAAATGTCAACTCAGAAAAATCTTAATACATCATATTTCTAATTTATTTACAATATTTTTTTTTACAAATTCATATATTATAACATTCTAGATTTGTCTTTAGATAATCAAATTAATGTCATATTACATCTCAAGACATGATTCATAGAAAATGCATATGAACCAAATATAATATCACTCAATCAACAGAAATATACGAGACTGAAAAAAATATATCAAGTGATTAAAAGAAATGCACATAATCACAATATCTTGTCGGTCAACGGGACTATAAATTATACCATATTGATATACCAACAATACTTAATTTACGTCTATGCTAACATGTGGGAAAAAAATCATCAATTCTATAAATCAATTTCGATAATTCATTTTTACATTTCAAAGCATAAAAATAATTTCCACAAAAATAATTTATTTCTAATTTCTCAATTATTTTCCATAAAATCAATAAATATTTTTTTCATGGCAAAATAATTATCATTGTAAGGAAAATTTTCATAAAAAATTTTTCAATACATTTAATATTTAAATTCTCTAAAAAACCAATAAAGTATTCCAAATTTATTATTTGCGAAAACTAAAAATTTTTACATAAATATCTTTTATGGAATATCATAAATCATTTAAAATAAAAATTTTTATATTTTTTCACAATTTACCTAAAACCAATAAAAAATAATGACAGTTAATATTATAAAAACAATTGCACTAATATCTTCCTTTAGTCATTGCACACTGGTGTCTGTCAGTTTTTTCCCTTCATTTCTTGTCGGTACCTATCACGACATTGCGCATAATAATAATCAAATTTCAATTAATTACCGAGCCACACAAAATATAAAATTTAGTAAAATTAAAATTTTTTGATTATCTTCTGCTCTCATGTATATCAAAATTTTATAATGAAATTTTTTTATTACACCGATTAATGCATAGTTCGAAATTTTTGTTGTCGATACGCTTTTCAATAATATAAATAAATTTCTATAATTAATTTAATCAATTTTTTTATTTTCCACTGTCAATTTCCTCAAATTAAGTTCCAATAATTTTAAAATAATTTCTCAATATTTCGGCCAAATTTGGAAAAATTTATTACAATTTATTTTCAATTTTTTTCTTTCACTCCAAATTTTATTTTTCAGTTCCAACAACTCCAATTAACTCCATTCTCATAAATTTAAAGCAAAATTTTTCCAAAATAAATTTCCAAAAATTCAGCCAATATTAGGGAATTTTTCTAAAAATTTCAAAAAAAAATGTTAAAATTATTTTCATCAATATCTCATCATTTATACCTCCAATTTCTTCATTACCCATTTTTTATTTTATTTTTCCAATATTTTTCTTCAAACCCTTATTCACTCCACTTAACTAATTCAACATCAAACACACCACCAAACCAAAAACTATTCAAAACAATCATTCAAATTAACTTAAATATTTGGAATTAGGAAAAAAAATGAAGAAAATCTCATCTTTAAATTTATTAGAATTTTCCACCCTTTCTCCCAAAATTATTTTTTCTTTTACTTTAATTAATTCTTCATACTTCAATGACTTGAGTAATGATATTTTGAGGAGTTATAAATAAAAGAAAAGCTTCAAAATTCACCTATAGTGGTCGGACAATTGAAGAGGAAGAAGATAAATTTTTCTCTTGATTTGTGTATATAATTCTAAAAATTTTGGCTATTTTCTATTTATACCTCAATTACATTTAATTAAATCCTAATTAATTAATTAATAACTCCCCACATTGGTCACTTAAAATTTAATTAACCCATTAGGTTGAAAAATGGATCAATCATAGCTTAATAATTTTGACTTGATTAAATTTTCTACCAATCACAATTTTTCTTCAAATTAATTCATGATTTAATTGAATTCTTCAGAATCTGATTTCTAAATGACCTAATTCCGTTATATTAAATATACCAAAAATTAAAAAATAATTTTCTCTTTAAAATGATCTCTTTAATTCGTGAAACAACCACCAGTGTGAAAAATCGCATTTTTACGGTGTAATCATTTTTCTTAAGTTAATCCGTAAAAATTTATTCAAAATCCGGTCTTCAAATTATAAATTTTTAGAATCAAATTTTAATTATATCGGCACCATTGCAATAGTGAAAAATATATCTCTAACTCCTAGTCGGAAAATCGAATCGTAAATCTACACTGAGAACTACATTTCTACAAATTAGAACTTTTAACCTTAAATCTCTTCATATAACTTCATCTATTGTTTTAAAATATTATTCTCTATATTTTAGTATGCTTAAATAGAATTCTCCCTATATTTTTTGAATCGATTTGTGCTCGATTTACGTGCATGATACAAAATTACAATATTTTACCAAACTAACTCAATATTAATATTAAATATCATATTATTATATTAAAAATAAATTTCATACATTTATTTGTTTGTGTTTAGGTTATGATCGGTATATTTCTATACTGCGGTATAGATGGTAATAATACGCATATACATTTAGAGTCTAGATCGTAGATATGATATAGTACTCTGCAGAGAGAGAATGAGGGATGGGGAGAGATGGAGGGAGAGAGATGGAGGGATTGCAGAGAGGGATTGCAGAGAGGGGAAGTGATGGAGGGAGAGAGAGAAAGGGACTACAAAGAGGGAAGAGTGAGAAACAAAAACGAGAGTGAACTCAAAATTGTAGGGAGCTAAGAGCGGGAGAAACGAGAGGGAGAGACTGTAGAGAGGAAAGGAAGAGAAACGGAAGAACGAGATGAGATGATGTATTTGTTAACTCAAATTATTTTTTTTCCAAAAATTATGGTATCCAAGTAGACATAGTTTATTAGATTTTCTCACCTAAAGTTAAATTTGTGAAAAAAAAAATAGAAAAATATATTGAGTCTTTTATAATTATAGATAGGTGTAGTTAAAATTGTTAAAATATAAAAGTTTAAATCTTTTTTTTTTGACAATTGGGCATATATATATATATATATATATTTATATATAAAGTCTCTACTTGTACCCTTTTTTTTTTTGACTTTGTAGCTCCGGTTTTGATTCCTGGCTAAAGCATGACTACTGTGCTATGGGGAAAATTTGAAAATTCAGCAAGCAAATTAAAAGTCAAAAACTGAAACATTCATGTGAACTTTGACGATTTATATTCTATTTTGATACGAATATGATATGGATAAACCGCCTCTCTCAACAAAGTAGAGACTTTGTTTGGGTTTTGATCGTTCTTTGTCCATTCTCTTTGTTTATTTACAATCCGAAATTGCGCGAACAGCAAAGCTGCTTAAAAAATGCCATGCAAATGGGTCAACTCAAAGCTGCTTTTGATTGCTTAATAGAACGGTGCTCATATTTTTATAAAACATTCCTTACTATATATATATATATATATATATATATATATATAAAATGTGTTCAACAATACTTGTTTTATTTTGAAAAATGCTAAAAACACTCTTATTTTTAAGACACTTTTCAAAATTGACTTTTGATGTGTTGATAAAAAAAAATATAAAAACAAAGAGAGATAAATTTTATCTCTCCTTAATAATCAATCAAAAAATAAATATTGAAAAGTGTTTTAAAAATGATAGTGTACTTAGTATTCCTCTGCTCATCTTTTGTGTACCATTTATAATCTTAATTTGTTTGGACCTTGTTCTACCTAATTTTACAATGTCTTATATGGCAATGATACAATGTATAATTAAAAATTAGTCAATTAAATTAAAAAAAAAATTTTAAATATTTTTTTGACACCTAATAGCAATCCTAAATACTATTTTATTTAACGTTAATTTTTTTCTCAAACATGATTAAATATTATATAAAATCATTATAAATTATAAATCAAACCAGCCTTTAAAGTATAATAAATATTTAGTAGGAGTTGCCTTATTTATTGCTATAGTTGAAGCTATTAATTTTTTTTCTCTTATAATCCGTTTCTAATTTTTAAATTTTGGATTTGACTCATTATTATGATTTGATGTTCATATAACATGTAATTGATTGAACATTCACATTTGAACCATACTAGAGCAATATCAACATATTGTGACTAATTGAAGGATAATTAAATAATCAGAGGATGATTATGAGGAAAAAAAACAAAATGTAATGTTTATCAAAAATAAGTATAAAGAGCAAAATGACTAACGAGAGTATGTGCAAAAATTGCACATGTATTAGGTCAAACTATAAATTATTTTTAGATTTTCTAATTAATCAAAACAAATATGAGCGCTCATAAATTTAGACCAAAGCTACTAAACCAACAAAAAGTTGAAGTTTCGGGATTGTGTAAACCTACTGCATTTTTATAAAATGTGTTATTTCACACCACATAAATATATTGTTAATTAAATAGTAGTATTATTTTAATAATTATCTTAAAACAAAAGCCGTATAAATAAATCAAGCAATAATGCATGCGTGTTTGAGCCGCAAGCATACCATATTATCCACTAAATTAATAAACTATTATAAAGAAATTAAAGCTGTAATGTTGGCCCTAGCACATAAGCATACCACGGCAACGGTTCAGAATTACTGGTTCTACAGTTCTAGAAAAAAGGACCTGAACCAGAAAAAGATCGGTTAGAGGCCAATTCTGATTTATGAACTGGTAGTCCGGTTGATTCTAATTTTTTAAAATTATAATTAATAATACAATAAATAAATATAATTAAAATCATTAAATTTTAAAATTTAGAAATTAAAATTAAATGTTGGGTGAATTTGAAGCAAAAAATATAATTTAACTTATTAATTTGTTTATAAATGAAGCAAAAAATTATTAAGTTATAAATAAGTGAAAAAAATTGAGGAATAGATTAGTTAGAAAAAATGAAAAATTTTGAATAAAAAAATATTAATTTGTGTAAATTATAAATTTGTACAATTAAGTTATAAAAAATGAAAATTTTGAGAAAAAATAACTTATTGAATATTAATTTATGATTTTTTTATGGTTTAGAATCATGAATTGACTTTTTCAGTTCTTGAGAGAATGTTCTGGACCGGATCTTTCTCCTATCGAGCCATGGTTCAAGTTGGAGCAGGAACATACCTAGTTTGGTCCAGTCTGAATTGAACCGAATCAGTTCCATGGGCCCAATCCGCCCGTGGCCAGCTCTACTTAAGCATGCAATTTTCTCAAAATAAATTTTATTTATTATTTTTTACTATTAACTTATAAATTATCTTTTATATACTTATTTAATAATTAATAATTTTTATTACTTTTTTATATTTTTCAAATGAAATTTTTTTAACTTATATAATAATTAATATTAATTTAATATTTATCATTTATCAAATTCATGATGACAATTTAAATTTTTTATAGTTTTAGTTTGTGCAATATCTTTTTTCCTTTTTACCCTTTTCTTCATTTAGTTAGGCATGGCTGCATTTGACAAATATATACTCCAAGTGGTTGATTGACTTAACAATGATTATTTAAAAAAAAAAAGTTGTCAATTGTCAACATGTTTGGTTATGAATTAATATTTCTTAATTATAAAATGTAATATTTAGGATCTCTAATCCCGGCTGCTTTTAGGAAGAAGAAATTATTTTTCTTTTCACCTTTTGCGAATGAAATTCCAAGAAATAACCTACTGACCTACATCCCTTTTTGGTCCTTTCAACACAAAACAATTCACTACAATTCAGAATTGATTTCGTATATTTTTTGTCTAATAAAAACTAATATGAGATTGTCCATGAAAGAATATTAAAATTAATTGTAATGAATATCCTAATATTGCTTTAATAATATAGTTCTTGAATTTATTTAAAAATGTTCCTGTAAAAGTATATTGGCAAATTAATGTAGCATGTTTGTTCAAACAAATAGTTTTTTTCTTCAAAGCAGTGAGGAATAGAAAAATTAATTTACTAATTGTATAAAAATTATTTAATTAGATAAGTTATAATTAAAATTAGGTTCATTAAAAATTGGAGTATACAACATTGGATATTCTTGTAATTATAATTTAATTTAAAATAATTTCGAGGAAAATATTATTTGACATGGACGGAGTGAAATCAACATATACTTCTAATGTCTTGTAAAAAATAATTAAATAAATATTCTGCAGTTTTTACATTTTAGAGATAGTTTCAAAAGTTGAATTAAGATTCATGACAAATAAAATATGTAGATTAAAATCTCAATTAAATGCGAAACTAAAAAATAAAATTTTAATTTTTAAATTAAAATTTCATATTGAATTACCATTAATTAACTTATATTTTAACTTGTATTTAAAAACTAAGCATAAGATATTTTAATATAAAAACTATTTTTAACATCATCATCATCATCATCATCCAAGTCTCTCCTCGTTACAAATATAAAAGAAAAAAACAACTTAATGTGCAATTATATTTTAATTTTTTAAATAATAAATACAAATTTAATTTAGTTGTACAAATATATATAAATCACATATCATTAAAAATTTGATTTATAATATAATTAAATTGCTCATGTTACAAAATCTATATGGGTATTAATGCATTCATATCATATAATTAATAAACTATTTTACATCACTTCTTTTGATTCAATTAAATTCGGTATAATTTGATACAATTCAATTTAATTTTTTTGTCCCATTATATACTAGGATCCAGAACCATATCAAATGAAAGACGTTAGTATAATTTAAATCGGTTTTGATAAAATAAATCAAATGATACATTTCGATTTGAGTCCCATTTACTCAAATTTTCAGTCCGATTTAGTAGCTCTAAGCTTCATGCTCATCCCCAATAACTAAATTTAGAAAGTGATTAAAACTACGTCTAAAAAAATATAATAATAATAAGAAGAAGAAGAAGAGGAGAAAATTACTATTTATCTCATAAAGTTTAATCTATTATGCTAGTACCCCATAAGAATAAAAAATTATACGATATGCTCTATTTTTTATGATAATTTCGTTATTTTTTTATTACAAAAATATTAAATTGTGATAAAATAATAAAGAGAAAATTATTATTTACTTTATAAAGTTTAAGCTATTATATTAGTATCCTTTCAAATTTGATTTATTATACTAATATTTGCCTGAAATTTGGATTATTGTATTAGCACACTATGAGCAAAAAAGAATATTATTTCTGACTAACGGTAAATGTAACATCATACTTTATACATTTCAAAAAAAAGCTATCCATGTGTCTAGCACTCACATATGACATACAGATAAGTTAAATGAACCCATTAGTATTGATAGTAAATTTTTTTTATCATCACATTCATATCATCATTCAATAAATCTACAAATCAATATATCTCATATATATTAAATCTTAAACTTTACTTCTAAGGTTTACTAGTTGTATCTATTTACATATCATCGTACAACTTCTAGTAAATATACATGTATATTCATATAAATCCAAAATATAAATAACATGATCCCATGTTAGTATGGAATGCAAGGAGAGAAAGTAGTGAGACTCGGTCGGTAACCTGTGCTCCATGTCTTCTATATGCCATTCAAAATAAACTATCACTTTCCTTTACCTGAAAAATGATGCAAATTAATGAGTTGCGGTTCAGTGAAAATAATTATCAAACAAACTCTAAAGTACCAAATAACTCGTAGTAATATATCACAAACCCAATGCATACTATGCATTCTATTTCATTCACTAATATCATATAAATAATAGTAAAATTAAAGCATATAATCATTACTCTTTACGTATGCACATGTTTTGTTTATTTTATTTTATTGTGACCAAATTAAATAGATATTGTCTCAGGTTTTCATGTGAAAATTTGTCATGTGAACATTTGCATTTGCTAGCTAGCTTAATTATTTATTTCATTTGTACATTTGTTGGATCGTATATCTCTTCTTTTGTTTTACAATATTGATTAACTAGTCACAACTCCTTTTAAGTCCTTATGCATATGCATTTGTACTTAAATATTCATCAACCATTGTATCTTTATCACATATATCATACTTATACCGTATGTATTCCTTATATGTCATGCATATACCTCGCATATACTATGTATATATTATGTATGTCAAACATATACCTCAAATATACCATACATTTATCACTTATATACTACATATGTCACAAAATTATCCATCACCTCATTAACAAAGTCAAATCATGAAAATCATATGAATCACATAGCAAACAATGTTCATATGTACTAAAAAATTCACTTGATAATTAAACTCACATCTTTCATTTGATTCTGACCTTTAATTTTTTTTATCCCCTTCTTGTGGGTGTCCAATATATTGTGAGCCTACTATGGAAATATAATCGATTAATTTATGACTAAATAAACTTAATGTTGCTTAAATAAATTAATGTGCATAGTTCATATACATAGTTAGGGTTGTTTTCTATGGAGCATTGTAACTTTATGATACTGATTAGCCATCAACTTTTTTTAGAATCAGTTTCTATTGATATTAAAATCGGAGTGCAAAACACTGCTGCAACTTAACCTTAACAACTCAAACAACATTAAAATAATGAAGAAAATGTTACTTACTAAGAACGAGCTAGAAAGGGATCAATTTGAGGCAAAACTTAAGTGAAATAAGGAAGAAAAAATGGTTGAAAAGGAAGAGAACGAGAAGAAACGAATCTGAAGTGAGGGAGGTAGAATGGTGAGGAGGAAGATAAGGTTCACATCCGTCTCTTCACTTTTGTCATTTTCCTTCTTCTTTTTTCCTTCCTTTTTGTTTTTCTTTTGTTTCTTTTCATTTTTCTTCATTAATTCAATTTAATAATTTTTATTCACATAAATTTTAATTTCATGTTATATTCAACTAAATTATAAAATGAACATGTGCAATTCAATACAATTGTAAAATACTCAGACACGTACCTAATGCGTGTCGTGAACTTGTCCCTATAAAAATACGTATGAAATGTGTGTTCAAGTAAAATATATGTAAATGTATATATACAAATGAAATGCATGTAAAAATGCATATGTGAGAATTCGAAGATGTTATAGTAAATGTCTTAGATTTAACAGAAAAATTATATATTTTAATGGAGATATAACAGAGGGGACTAATCATATAAATTTTGAATATTAAGAGAGTACTAATATAACATGTCAAATCTTATGGTGTAAATAGTATTTTTTTTCCTAATAATAGTAATAAAAGAAACTTTATGTACTTACTGAAGCCATTAATGTAAGGTAGGGTTGCGCATTTGGTTGCTTCGGCTCTAAACAAAACTGAACCAAAAACATATTTTGAACCAAACTAAAATATAATAGTTTGTTTTGGCTCAGTTTAATGAATTTTGTAGATTAATTTATTAATTACCACAAATCATAATTATTATCATATTTTATCAATTATTAAAAATTAAAATCAATCTTAATAACTTTATCAATTAACAAAAAATAAAATTAATTATCATAACTTTATAAATTGTTATAAACTAAAATAAAAATTTTGGAAATTAGCATAAATTAAAATCAATTATCATAATTTTATTAATTGCCATAAATTAAAATTAGTTAACACAAATTAGAATAAAATTGTCATAGTTTATGATTTTATTAACTATCTTATATAAAATTAATTATTGTAACACTTTCATATATAATTAGGATTAACCCAACTATATAAAAAAATATTACAATGCACATGATTAAAATACGTTAAATTTAAAACTTTTATGCACCATGATCATGATGACTAATTTAAAATATTAGAATAAATATCACAATTTAAATTCATCATTAAAGTAAATACAATAATGTTGGACTTTTACTAACCCAAAATTTTAAAAAAGTGAATAGTTATAAAACTACATGTTTTTCAATCTCAAAGCATATACAACTGTAACTATCCAAATCCCAAAAGAACAACCAACCAAAAACAAAAAGTACAATGGTGTATCACCAACTCCTCAAGCTTGCCTTCGAACTTTGACCCTGGGCGTCCTTTTTTGTCAATCTGCCATCTAGGCTCCAAACTTAAGTATGGAAAAATACATACGCTATAAGTAAACTAATGGTTAGCGGTACATAACAATATACAAAATGTACAAATATATATATAACATGCATGATATGTTTTAAATGACTATTACTATAATACTTGCACCATTGAGCTAAAACTCAGAGTGAGAGTTGTTATTCTCTCGTGCAAATAGTAAGCAGAAAATAAATGATAGCGCACAAGTCGAAAGAGTTGCAAATTTAGTGATTCCACCCGAAGAATGTAGTAGTATCTATAACAGAGATAGTCATGTCATGCTCATAAAACAAATGTTGCATGCATCATATATATTTTGAAAATAGAAAATATATGTTGTAAATAAATCATGTGTTAGTTTTATAATATATTAAAGTATAATAAATGTATTATATATATATATATATATATATATATATATATATATATATATATATATATATATATATATATATGCAATGACTTTTTAGTCTCATTATGAGTTGTATCTCTATAAGTTCTACGCAGATACATCAGTTAGTCAGTCAAAGACACCACTTTACCTCACTGAGATATAGAAGAGTAAAGGAGTGTTATGTAGTTAATTAGAAATTATTTTTCATTCAGGTGCGACATCATAATCAACACCAAGGTAGGATAGAGGCAAGGAGCCAGATGATTCTGGCATGCCTTTCTTTTGAGGTCTATACAATGATTTATAATAATGGTCATTAATTTAATTAATTTAATTTTTTATATGATATTGGGCATGAAAAATAAATTGGTATGAAAATTTTATAAAATACATTTTCATATGCTATGAAATATAATTTTGTGAGATATATTTTGATAAATGTATCTTTAGATGAGAAATGGATTTGCATTTTAGAAAATAATTTTATGAACTTATGCAATATTTATAGTGATTTTAAATATTTGAAAATTTATTGAGAAATAAAATTTGACAAATTATTCTATGAAAAATTGATAAATTTTAGCCCATATAAGAACATAGACAATAATTTATGGATTGTTGGCATGTCAATAAGATAGGAACTTCATGACCTGTGGTTATCTTAATCATAAGAGATATTATATGAATCATGTGGTTATCTTAAACTATACATATTATTTATATATTGGTACTGTAGTTATCTTAGATCGAGTATGGTCCTATAGTTATCATGGATCATATAATATTATTTGGGTCATATGGTTATCTTTGACTATGAGATTTTCATTGTTTAAAGATACTCATTGGTTCTCTAGAAGCATGTCTACGGTGTGTTATATGAGCAAAAAAATAATAAAATTACTATTTGCTATACAGATGTGATGAAAATCAATTTTAAAAGTTTAATTATATGTTTTAAATGAAATACAAATATTTATTGAAATAAAATCATCTTTTTAATGTTAATGACTATGATTATAAGTTATTGCACTATTGAATAATTTTATTTAGCGCGAAAGTTTGTTTTATTTTGCACATTTAAATAAAATTTTAAATTTATATGGGATGTGACATATATTGTATAAATAGGGAATGAATAATGTGAGAATTTTATATACCTACTATTTGATATTTTATTTTTATTATATGCATGTTTTAGAATTTTAATTATTTATGTATATAATTTTGAAAAATGCTTTATGAAACTGTAATACTCCTTATTCGTCTAGCATACACGACAATGCATTTAGAAAGGTAAGGGGTGTTATAATTTTATTGGTATCAGAGCGATATTTAGGCGGTTCTAGGATAGTAAGGGGTAGAATTAGAATTGTTTGCTCATGCATCAATTTCTGAAAAGGTGTTTTAATACATAAATTAAACTGTTGTTGTTTCCTAATGTGGGCCATTGTTTTGTTTTATAGGGGTGATACACTTCAGTTGCGAAGGGTCAAAAAAGAGACCGTAGATACTTACAAGCCACTTAGCACCGACGCCTCACACCCTCTCTACCAACAAAGAATAACTAGGGGTAGTGCATCCATTAGTAGATTGAATAGATCACATAGACGTGACAAACATGCCCAAGTTCCGATTTTAGCTAGAGAAGAATTGTTAGAGGACATGGCAGAGATCCTGCTGCATTTTTCTAGACCAACCTCTACTGAGATGAGGTTTGAAAGGCTTTGGAAGTTGGAAGCTACATATTTGTATGGCCACATGGAGGATGATGTTACAGCTATCAAGTATTGGTTAAAGAGGACATAAAGGATATTTTGACAAATAGATTGTACATCAGTGCAAAAGTATAAGTATGTGAAGTCTCTACTACAAGAGGGAACTTACTACCAATGAAAAATGGTACTACAACACCTTTAAACACCTGACCCAACTTTTTAGAAATTTTTTTATAGTAGTTTAGGGAAAGATATATCCCCAAAGTTTATACTGATTGGAAAAGGCATGAGTTTTTTGATCTCAAATAGGGTGATATGTCAATGACAGGGTATTAGAAAGAGTATATTCGCTTTAGTAAATATGCAAGGAGTATAATTATTGATGTGATCGATAGATGTAGGAGATTCGAGAAAGGACTTTGACCTCTTATTAGAGCTAAAATTTTGGGTTCTCAAATTAAAGACTTCACCAACTTAGTGATAATTGCTGAGGCTGTGGAGGAGTTAGTTGTTATAGAGTTGAAGACAGTAGCCTAAGGCCATAATAATAGATATATCCATCAGCAGGGTGTAAGTTCTTCAACTAGTAAGAAATCCATATTTTCTGATAGTAGATTCCAAAATGGATCTAGAGCTTCCCGTGTACTAGCCAAATGGGGCCAACATACAAAATTAGCACCATTGGTGGCCAGTACCCCAGGTTTAGCAGAGGGAAGATTTGTTGCCTATCCTTAGTGCCAACATTATGGTAGACACTACACAAGAGACTGTTGGATGCTTTATAGAGTATGTTATCAGTGTGGGGCAATAAGCCATCTCAGGAGAGACTGCCCATATAGGACTTAAAACACTGATGTGGTGGTTGAGTGATAGGCTTAAACACAGGGATTAACACCTACTATAGGTCATGGTAGAGACCAAATGAGAGGAGCTGAACTAGATCTGTATAAATTGGGTTAGAAACTGCAAGTACACCAGAGGGGCGTTATGCCACACATGTCAAGGCATATGCTATGAGAGCACGAGAGGAACAAAACACTCATGATGTGATTGTCGGTAAATTCTCTTTACATGGTTCCGATGTATATGCTTTGATAGATCCAGACTCCACACACTCTTATATTTGTATTTCACCACTAGTTAGAGATGACATAGTGACTGAAACCTTAGGGTATGATATAGTAGTGATGCATCACCTGGGTCATAATGCTAGGGTTAACAGAGTACATCGATAGTTGCCCTTGGTGAGTAAGGATGAGTTATATCTAGCAGATTTGATAGAACTACCATTCTACGAATACAATGTCATATTAGGTATGGATTGGTTAGCTTGGCATGGAGCAAAAGAGGATTGTGCCGCTAGAAAAGTGATCGTTAGAAAGTTTGGGTGTAAGGATAAAGTGGTACAGGGCATTATAATGAATGTGTCATCTAATGTAATTTCATCCATGAAGACCTAAAGGTTGATCAAGAAGAGCAATGAAACTTATTTGCCATATGCGGTGGATACTAGAAAGGAGAGTCTAAGGCTTCAGGATATTCATATAGTATGCGAGTTTCCTAATGTATTTCCTAAGGATTTGTCAGGATTTCCTTTAGAGAGAGAAATAGAGTTTGCCATTGAGTTTTTACCCAGTAATGCACCTATATCCATCAAATCATATCGAATGGCACTAGCAGAGCTGAAAGAGTTGAAAATGCAGTTGTAAGAGTTGCTCGACAAGGGACTCATTATGCCCAGTGTGTCACCTTAGGGTGCATTTGTATTGTTCATAAAGAAGAAGGATGGCACCCTATGGTTGTGCATTAATTACAAACAGTTGAATAAGGTGACAATGAAAAATAGATACACACTGCCACAAATAGGTGACTTGTTTGATTAGATGAAAGGTGTAGAGGTATTCTCCCAAATTGATTTGAGATCAAGATATCATCAACTGAAGATAAAAGCTAATGATGTGCCTAAGATTGCTTTTAGAATTCAGTAGGGTCACTACAAGTTCCTAGTCATGCCATTTGGACTGACAAACGCGTCAATATCATTTATGGATTTGATGAATAAGATCTTCAGGCCTTATGTGGAATAATTCGTGTTAGTCTATATTGATGATATCTTGGTATATTCTAGGGTAGAGAAGAACATGATCGTCATCTTCGGATTGTGCTTTAGACTTTGAAAGAGAAACAATTGTATGCCAAATTATCGAAGTGTGAGTTTTGGCTTGAGAAAGTTTGTTTTCTAGGTCACGTGGTATCAACAGATGGAATTAGAGTTGACCTTAGCAAGATTGAAGCCATACTCAACTAGAAATTGCCTCAAAATATAATTGAGATATAAAGTTTTCTTGGATTAGCAAGTTGCTACAAATGATTTGTGAAAGGTTTTTCTTTTATTGCCACTCCCATGACACAATTACTCAGTAAGGATGTGAGATTTAAATGGACATATAAGTGTCGGACTAGTTTTAATTGGTTGAAAATGATGTTGATAGAGGCACTAATTCTAACATAACCAACTATAAGAAAAGATTTTGTAGTATACAATGATGCATTTCTTAATGGTTTAGGTTGTGTATTGATGCATGAGGGTAAGGTGATAATTTATGCTTCCAAATAATTAAAGCTGCACGAGAGGAATTATCCTACGTAAGAGCTGGAGCTAACATCTATTATTTTTGCCTTGAAGATCTAGCGACACTATATGTATGGAGAAAAGTGTTACTTCTATATGGACCACAAGAGTTTTAAATATTTGCCATCGCAGAAGGAGTTGAATCTCCGATAGGGGTGATAGTTGAAGCTTATTAAAGACTATGATTGCATCATTAACTATTAGCCTGAGAAGGCTAATGGTGTAGCTAATGCTTTAAGTCGAAAGACTATAACAAAGTTATAGGTTCTACCTACATTAGTTCAACAGATCAAGAAAGCTCAAAAACATGATCCTAGGCTCATGATGGTTAGTGAAGTTGTTTCTAAGGGGGAGAGGCCTGAGTCTTATATGGAAGCAGATAGTAGTATTCACTTCAAAGGCAAATTACATGTACCTAGTATGTTAGAGTTAAAGTAAGAGATTTTAAAAGAAGCAAATGAGTCAGCTTATGTTATGCACATCGATAGTAACAATATGTATCATGATCTAAAGCTTTATTATTGGTGACTGGGGATGAAGAAATATATTACAGAGTTACTACCATATGCTTCATATGTCAATAGGTGAAAGTAAAATACCAATTATCATCAGGATTGTTACAACCTTTTTCTATATCAAAATAGAAAGAGGAAAGAATCACCATAGATTTCATGTCAGAACTACCTTTGACTTAAAGAAAACATGATGCGGTATGAGTGATTGTCGATAGGTTGATGAAATCTGCATACTTTTTACTAGTCAGGATGGACTATTCCTTAGATCAGTTGGCTAAATTATATCTTCAGAAGAAACTCCAGCTATATGGTGTGTCATTGTTCATTATCTCATATAAGTATCCTCGATTCACTTCCCAATTTTGGAAAAGTTTATAAGGATCTTTGGGTATCTGACTCTATTTCAGTATGACTTTCTATCCTCAGATAGATGGAAAATTGGATTGGGTAATCCAGTTGTTAGAAGATATGTTTCAGAGTTGCATGATTGTTGAGTTTATAAGAAGCTAGAACAGATACTTGCCACTAATGGAGTTTGTATATAATAACAGTTATCATGCACATATTAACATGACTCCTTATGAAGTATTGGATGACATAAAGTGCAGAACTCCAGTTTGTTGGACCAAACTTAGTGAGAGAAAAATATTGGGACCTGATTTGGTTCAGCAGATAGGAGAAAATCAGGATTATTAAGGACATGCTCAAGGAAACTAATGATAAACAAAAGTCTTATGCAGATTTGAGACACAGGGACATTAAGTACAATGTAGGTGATAAAGTGTTTCTGAAAATATCTTAATAGAAAAAAGTGTTTCTATTTGATAAGAAAGACAAGTTGAGTCCTAGATTTATTAGACCTTATGAGATAATAGAGCAAGTGGGACTAGTAGCCTATAGATTGACTTTGCCTCATGAGCTGGAGAAAATTCATGATATGTTCCATGTGTCGATGCTCATAAGGTGCATAATGGATTTGTCTCATTTCATCTAAGTAGAAGAAATTAAGGTGCATTTAGATTTATCTTAAGAGGAAAAGTCTATAGTTTTCCAACCAAGAGAAGTGAAACAACTATGGAATAAGCAGGTACCTCTAGTGAAAGTCCTATAGTGAAGATACTCAGCCAAAGAGGCGACATGAGAAAGCAAAGAGATCATGAGAAGTCAACATTTTTAGCTATTCAACAATAACTTACCAAGTATGATTTCAAGGATGAAATCTTTTAAGGAGAAGAAAATTGTCATGTTCGCGATTTAGAATTGTACGTATTCTAGATCGTGAACGTGAAACAACTATGGAATAAGCAAGTACCTCTAGTGTATGCACGTATTGCAGTCGTTTGTATCGCAATATAGTGACATATTGATTATAGTCTAAATGTGAACATATGAATACGATAAATTTATTTTAATATGATGTTTAATATAAATATTGAGTTGATTTGATAGAATATTGTGATTTTGTATTATTCACGCAAATTGGGGCAACATATTGAACTAGAATTCAAAATATTTTGCTCAGCAGTGAAAATATGATTTAAGCATATTGGAGCATATAAAATATTATTTCAAGACTATTGGTGGAGTTATAGAGTGAGATTTTAAGGTTAGGGTTCCGATTTGCTGAAATACAGTTTCATGTGCAAATTTACAGTCTAATTTTCTCATTGGGAGCTTGACATATATGTTCACTATCATAATGGTGATGATGTGATTGCAATTGAATTTTATAATTTTTAAAACTAACAATTTAGAAATCAGATTTCAAATGAATTTTTACGAGCATAATTTACAAAAAATGACTAAATCGTAAAAACAAAATTTTAACACTGGTAGTCGTTTTGCAAAATGGAGAAGACCTTTAAAAAGAAAAAAATTATTTTGAGATTATTGGCATATTCAATTTGAGGGAATAAGATCATTTGTGATATGTAATTTAAGAAAATAAAATTATTCAAGTATTAAATTGAAAAATTGAAAAGTTTGGTCAAAAAAGTCTAAAGTCAAATATTCTTTTAAATTAATTTGGATAAAAGGAAAAATATTTTCTTGATTAATTTTAATTGACCAATTAGAGCAAATATTAAGCTTAATCAAGATTAATTAAGCAATAATCAAATATATAAAGTCAAAAAAAGACAAATTCAATAATTTTATAACAAAAAACAAAAACTTAGCTTCTTTTTCTTTTTCCATAGCTAAACTTCTCTCTCTCACTCACTTTTCTTTATTTTCTTTCAATTTATCTCCTTAAATTCTCATTATTTAAGACTTTAGAGCAAGTAGAATAAAATTTTGGGTGAAAATAATACTTTTGGTGGAAAAAAATTTTCTTTGGTTGAAAATTCCAAGAAAAAATACAGATGAAATTTTCTTTATTTTTTTAAACATCCATGGATTTAAGTTAATTTGAATGATTGTTGTAAGTAGATTTTAGTTTGATGGTGTGTTGGATGTTGAATTAGTATTATGAAAATTTAAATATTATGAAAGAAAATAATATTAAATTTTTTTTATCGTATCGAAAAAAGTGTCGAAAGATTGAAGTTTTAGATTATACGTTGAACGATTGTAACAAGAAATAACACCAATAGAAAATTTTGACATATGAGAGAGTGAAAAATGACTGATGAGCTTTATTTTCAATAGAATATATGTTAAATATGACTATATAGTTAATTAAAAATTATTTGTTATACAGGCGTAGCATTATGACCAGCGCTGAGGCAGGACAAAGGGAAAAAGACAGTTGATTTCGGCAGGCCTTATTTTTGAGGTATGTGCAATGATTCATAATAATGCCCACTAATTAAATTAATTTGATTTTTTTTATATGATATTGGGCATGAAAAATAAATTTGTATGAAATTTTTATAGAATAAATTTTTATATGCTATGAAATATAATTTTGTGAGATATATTTTGAGAAATGTATCTTTAGATGAGAAATGGATTTACATTTTAGAAAATAATTTTATGAACTTATGCAATATTTATGGTGATCTTAAATATTTGGAAATTTATTGAGAAATAGAATTTGATAAATTACTCTATGAAAAATTGGGAAATTTTAGCTTATATAAGAATATAAACAATAATTTAGAGATTTTTGTCATGTCAATAAGGTAGGGACAACATGACATGTGATTTTATTAGACATGAGATGTATTATATGGATCCTATAGTTATTTTAGACCATACATATTATTTATGAATCGATCTTGAAGTTATCTTAGATCGGGTCTAGTCCTATAGTTATCTTATATCAGATAATATTTGTAATATTCTTCAATATAATTAAGATTAAACTCAATTATACTAAAAGATACTATAATGCATATGAGTTAAAACACCACAATTTTTAAAAGTTTCATCCACCATGACCATGATGACTTAATAAAATAAAAATATTGTTAAATTCATGAAATTAAGCTCAAAATAAATAAAAGTTTAATTACAAACCATACGGCATATACAAGTCCAGGGTTTTATAAAATGAGTAGTTGTAAAACTATATATCTCTGAAATATAACATGAAAAACGATAACTATCCAGCCCATAACAAGACAACCAAAATAAGATATAATAGTGTATTACTCACCCCAAATGTATATCCTTGACTCTGATCATTGGGTATCCTCCTCTATTGATTATTTTCTAAGCTTCAAACCTACGCATGGAAAGTCTATACGCTAAGCAACTTGTGCCTAGTAGTACATAACAACGTGCAAGGTATACAATAAATATAAATAATATTCATGATATACTCACCGAGCTACTATAACAACTTACCTCGAAATCTGCACATGTACTAGCTCATATACTACATAAAATGCCATCAGGATTTTGTATATATAATGCACACCACTACATGACATATCAACCAATCACTTTAGTATCATAGAAGTGTTTACCACACATAATATTATCAATTATCTTACCTATGCTCACCTTACTTATAACTAGACTAAAATAGATACGGGTACTTTACAGCTCTCGTTAGAGCCAAAATAACCCACCGAGAAAGCTCTTATTGCTTATTTATAGGCCTTCAAGTATCTCAACATAATCCACTGAAGAAAAATGAGTGCAGGGAACATCTATGATGGAAACACACCTAGCTAAATCCTGAGCCTTCTAAACACTTCGTTAATCTTCAAAATATCTCAGCATAAATCAACAGAAGAAAACAAGTGAACGAAACAGCTACGAGAGAAGCTCACCTAGCTAGACTCTGAGCCTTTTAAACATCTCGTAATTCTTTAAAATATCTCAATTGTGACCAATATACATCACTTGATACAAATCTCCCCCTTAATGACATGTTGTTTATCCTTAATCTAGTCTTAGTCAAAGTATTAGGCTTACAACATCATTGCACGTATGACACAAATAATCATATTATTCATTTACCATATTTTATATAAATACCATGATTTCCACAATCATTTCCATAACGTATATTTTCATATCATGCTATAAGCATACAATCGAGGTTTATCACTTCACAACGAATCAATCTTGATTCAAAAACAACCATATACATTTTCCAACATAAACAGCTTCATGGTTGTGAATGTTCACGGCCATGAAGCAATACTTCATAGGTAGTCCCCTTCATGAAACAAGTCATAAATTGGTACACGTTCACGGCTGTGATCACCTCTTCATGGGTGTGAACCAAATCGTGAAGCTACCTGTGAATGATTCTGTTTCAGCAACAAAAATACATTTCATGACCTCACGTTCTTGAAATGAATTTGAAAATTTTTCCAAAAAATAGAGCATCACAACTTTATGCCATTTTTACATGCAATTCTCTCTACGGTTGATCAATGTTAGTTACCCTATCAACATTCCAGCATGTATTTAAGCTATCTATCACAACTATAAACTTCCCATTCATCAACATAACTCAGAATAGTTCCTCAAATATGTCAATTTAATCGTATTCATACTGATTCTCATCATGCATATCAACTCCATATTTTGCCATTTAACTACACATTAGTCATTTTCAGCATGTATTTAGAGTCATTAACACATAAACATTAATTTATTTGCCTTTAGGGTTGTTATGTATAAACCTTACACCTAGGATGAAGATTAGCTCAACCTTGAACTCTTCAAGGTTGTCATTTCTCTTGGGATGAACTTTCAGCACCTCTATCAAATCCTAGCAAAGATGAGAAACATCATATTAGCCTTTGGAATTCGAACCTAAGTCCAGAAAAAGAAAATCAAGCTTTTCTATAAACTCACAAACTCCCACTTTTCAATCTTCTTTCTCACTTTTCCTTCATAAACCATTGATCTTCCAAGCTTCTCCAATATAAGAAGATGGAGTTTAGAGAAAGAAGAAGATGCAAATTGCGTGTTTGGTTAGTTTACAGGGAGTGGGAAACAGATTTAAAGGGGATGGTAAACAGAAAAATATGACTACCTCATGTGCTCCGTCTGCCCAGGCTTCATGACCATAACTCTTCTTTTTTGAGCGTAAGCCTCTCCTTCATGATCGTAAAACACCTTATCATGGATGTGCACTAAAACCTGATATTCACAGCCGTGACATGTATTATCATGAGCATGAAACATCTGGTTTCAACCACTATCAACTTCTAAAACTTCACTTAACCCCTAACTCCCACTAACTAAAAGCATAATTTATAAGTCCTAATTACGTGTGTTATAATATTATTTGGGTTATGTGGTTATCTTTGATCCTGAGATTTCCATTGTTTAATAGTATCCCTTGGTTCTCTACTTGTAGGTTTATTGTGTGTTATATAGGTAGAGAAATAATGAAATTATTATTTTCTATACAAATGTGATGAAAATCAATTTTAAAAGTTTAATTATATGTTTTAAATAAAATACAAATATTTATTGAAATGAAATCCTCTTTTAAATTTTAATGACTATGATTATAAGTTATTGCACTATTGAGTAGTTTTACTCAGTGCGAAAGTTTATTTTCTCTTGTGTAGGTACAAGAGAAGTAGGTTGAAGTGACCAAATTTATAGATAGTGTCGCAGTCTAGTTGGACCTATTAGATGGTGTAATGCTAGTAAATAGGGTATATAAGTTTTGTTAATAGTTGGTGAGAGTTATGAGTTAAGAAAAGTATTAAAAGGTTTTAAAGTTACTGATTTTGTAGTTTCATACCTGTGACAAGTGGTATCACGGTCATGAATATTGAGTCTTTAGTGAACGAACTGTGAAGGTTAATTATGACCGTGAATGGGTTATTCATGTCTGTGAAGGATGAGTCACGACCATGAATCTTAGACAGATAGAGCAGTGAGACATCTATGATTTTCTCTTTGCTATTTTCTTTAAATCTTTTCCACACCTTCGTTAACAAACTAAACATGTAATCTTAACCTCCTTCTACCTCTAGAATCTTTTTTCTCAATTGTTGGAGCTTCAAGAGTCAAGTTCTATGTAGGAGAAGTGAGAGAGAAAAATGAGAGAAGAAGCTTGTGAGTGAAGAGCCCAGTTTTGTATTTTCTATATTTTTTCTGAGTTCTAGTAGTCTATGAAGACGTTTTGTTTATGTCTAGAAGTTGGTAGAGGCGTTGGTAGTCCTTCTCCTGGGAGAGGACACTCTTAAAGATCTAGAGTTTTGGCTAAGCTCTATCCTATGTGTAAGGTTTGTACATAACCATATTCAAAGACTTAATTTGTATGAATATGTGTTATTTTCCTTAAATGCATGCTGCTAGTGGTTAATAAGGTGTTAAATGACATATTTTTGGGTTGTTATGTATAATGGGTGTTTTTATGTTATGGTATATTTGAGATAATAATTTGTTATTCATTGATGTAAATAAATGCTATTGGCATGATATATGGATTGTATGCATGATGGAGTGTTGATAGGGTTGTTGACATCGGTCAATTGTAGAGATTATTGCATGTGAAAATGGTATGAAATGACTTGCTTTGTTTTCTAGAAAAATTTATAGATTCACGATTGTAAATTGGTGGTTCATAGGCATGAATGTCATGAATTGTAGTTTTTTTATTGAAGCATACCCTTTTTTGGGTAGCTTCACGATTTGGTTCAGGATCGTAAAAGGGTGATCACGATTGTGAAACCATTGGTGATTCAGAGGTTGAATTATAATGTGATTCATGAGTAAACTAGGTTCTTCAGAGCTGTGAAAATGAGTTCACGAGCATGAAACTGTGAAATTATATTTTCTTACATTTTTGCATATGAATCTAGGTTGATTCATTTTGAGGTGGTATACCTATATCGTATGGTTACAACATAGTATGATAATTCATGTTACCGTTATGATTTATGAGAATCATGGAACGTGGATTAATTTGCGATACAAAATAGTAAATGTGTGATAAATAGTTAAGCCCAATATTTAGAATTAGAGCTGGGATAGTTGGCGTGCCATTGAAGGGAGACCGGTACCTAGTGACTTAGGTTAGTCACGTTTGAGATTCTTTGAAGGCTCAGTGTTAAGCCAAGTGTGCTTCCCTCGGTGATTGATATATGCACACAATTTTTCCTCAGACAAGTATTCTAGGAAGCTTAGGCAGGTGTCCTAAGGGCTCGGATGAGAGCCGTATATTTTCTGTATCCAATTTAGTCTAGTTATGAGTAAAACAGAAAATGAATTTGATTTAAATAATTTGCTAAGTTTGGTATATATTTGTATGATTAATATGAGATGTTTGATATGCCATGTTCAATATGTGATATTATATATGAGATTATTATGATATGTCATGTAGAATTTGAGATAATGAATATGTGGACTTGTGGTAAGTCATACGATAAGTTAATAAGAATATAATGCATGTTGTACATGCCTTTGTGTTGTGCTTTGCATATTTTTATGTATCACTAAATATTAGTTTGTTTAGTGTATGGGTTTTCCATGCACATATTTGAAACTTAAAGGAGGAGCTACAAAAGAGAATGCCCAAAGATTAGAGTTAAGGAAACATACTTGGGATGGGTGATACAACCATTGTACTTTGGATTTTTGTTGGGTTTGAATAGTTATGTATTTATATGATTTTACTTCTAGAGACATATAGTTTAAAAACTACTCATTTTTTTATATGAACTTTTGGGTTTGTGGATGCCCATTGATTATTGTATTTAAACTTTTATTGTATTAAGTCTTTTAGTGTCGTTTTATATTTTTATTAAGCTATCGTGGCCATGGTACATTAAGATTTTAAAGGTTTGGTGTTTTAAATAATTTGCATCGTAATATTCTTTAGTATAATTGAGTTTATTTTTAGTTATATCAAATGGTGTTTTATTTAGTGGTATCAAAGCTTGTGTTTAGGCGGTTCTGAACCTAGGTGGAAAGGGTTATATCATGTGTGTGAGTGTTATCTTTTTGTGACTCTAATGTTGATTATTCTCTATCAATATGTAGTTTAAAGAATAGGTATGAAGATCGAACCATATGATATGGCTAAGAGTAACAGTCCACCTCATATAGGGGTTCAAAATCAGTAGAGGTAGATTAGTGTTCGCAGGCTCAATGTTGGTCCTTCTCCACAGCAGTCGATGGCTGGTAAGGCATATCAGGCTCAGGATCATCTGATGCAAAATCTAACAGCTCTGCTGCATTGTTTGGTACAGGCTATGCCATCACCTCTACCACATCATTTTTCACCATCAAAGCCTATCAAATTGACAAACTAAAGAAGTATGGAGCCACAGACTTCACAAGCAAGATTAAGGATGATCCAATAGCTACAGAGTTTTAGTTTGAGAAAATCGATAGGGTCTTTGAGGAGCTGGATTGTGTTAAGGAGTACAGGACTATGTATGTTGTATCTCTCCTCTAAGAGTATGCCTACGATTGGTGGAAGCCATTTCTACAGAAGCCTTAGATTCTAGAGTTATTCATTTGGGATTTCTTCACAGCTGAGTTTAAGAAATAGTAGGTCTGAGGGCATATATAGATGAGAAAAAATAAGAGTTCTTGAACTTACGACAAAAGAACATGATCATGACAGTGTACGAAAGAGATTTTACCTCATTAAACAAGTATGCGACTGGTATTATTGGGGATGAGGCGAACAAATGTCGTCAGTTTGAGAAAGGTCTAAGAGATGAGATCGGGTTCCATATGATTTCACTGTAGCTTGAGGACTTCACAAAATTGGTATTTGCTGCTATTACTATAGAAAAAAAGATAAAACTAAAGAGATCATATGAGTCATCAATGAGAGACTTCAGGGGACTATGTTTCAGTGCTGATCAAACATCAATCAAGAAGGCTTGCACCAATTTCAGGTACTTCTAGTCCAGATGACAGAGTCAGAATAGGAGTCAGTCGGGGTATACCAGAAAAACACCATCATCAAGAGCCATTTTTACAATTGCTAGTAGTCAGACACAGACATAGAAAAAGACAACACTAAAGTGTTCATCATGTGGTCGGAATCATAGGGGAGAGTATTGGAGACCCTCATAGGCTTGTTACAGGTGTGTGTCTTAAGACCATTACTGAAGATATTGTCCATTTTAGATAAGTGAGACACCCACTCAAACTCAGAGTTTAGTGTTGACTCAGGTTAGGGGATAAAGACATACTCGTTATTATAGAGGTGGATCTATATAGACCATGTCAGAGACGGTGAACATGTTGGGATCTACTAAAGCACCAGTGAAGGCTTATGTTATAAAGGCTAGAGAGGATCAAAGTGCTTCGAACGTGGTTGTTAGTATATTTCTTCTCTTTGACTCAGTTTTGATTTCTTTGATAAATTCATATTATATGCACCCCTATATATGTACCCATATAGCTGAATGACATAATATGTTAGTTGAGATACTAAATTATGAAATAGAGGTGATTAGCCCTTTGGGGCATAGTACAGTGGTGAATTGAGTATATAGAAATTGTCTCATTATATTCCAAGGGAAAAAGTTTTTTACAGATTTTATTGAACTACCCTTCATGAGTATGATGTTATACTGGGTATGGATTGACTCTCTTAGTAGGGTGCAATTGTGGATTGCAGGGTGAAGACGATTGAATTAAAAACATCAAAGGGGGAGATAGTGGTTGTTCAGGGTCAAAGATCTTTATAATTGTCGGGGGTCATCTCTATGATGAAGGCTCAGAAGATGATCAAAAAAAGGTGTGAGACCTACTTCGCTCATATGGTCAACACCATGAGGGGAAGCTTAGACTTGGGGGATATTCCAATAGTGGAAGAATTCTCAGATGGGTTTCCAGATGATTTACTAGCGTTACCTCCGAATAGAGAAATAAAATTCTCGATTGAGCTTACTCCATGTACAACTCCTATATTAGCAACATTGTATCGTATGACTCCATTAGAAATAAAAAGAAATCAAGGTGTAGTTACAGGAACTATTAGATAAGGACTTCATCAAACCAAGTGTATCTCCATGGAATGCACCAATATCATTTATCAAGAAGAAAGATGAATCTATAAAGTTGTGCATAGATTAATGATAGTTGAATAGGGTGACCATTTAGAACAAGTATTTGTTACCATGGATTGATAATCTCTTCGATTAATTGAAGGGTTTAGTGGTCTCTAAAATTGACTTGAGATCGGAGTGTCATCAGTTGAGAATCAAGGTGAACAATGTAGATAAGATAACTTTTAGAGCCAGATATGGTCATTATAAGTTATTGGTTATGCCCTTTAGATTGACAAATGCTCTGGCAGCCGGATCTTTCAACCATTTCTGGACTAGCTTGTGGTAGTTTTTATAACAATATTTTGGTGTACTCGAGAAGCAAAGATGAGCACGAGCATTATTTGAGAACAGTCTTACAAACTATCAGAGAATATAAGTTATATGTCAAGCTCTCTAAGTGTGAGTTTTGGCTTGACAGGGTTGTCTTGCTAAGGCATATGATATCAACTGATGGGATTAGGGTGGATCCGAGCAACACTAAGACAATTTTAAATTGGAAACAACCATGAAATGTGACCAAAATCAGGAGTTTTCTTATTTTGCAGGATACTACAGGAGGTTCATCAAGAGGTTTTCTAGAATTGCTTTTCCTTTGATGAGGTTGTTACGAAATGATATTAAGTTTGAATAGATGGATAAATGTTAGAGTTGACGACCGTTGTTTTCACATTGAAATTTTGGTGTCATTATCTATATAAAGAGAAGTGTTACATCTATATGGATCATAAAAGTTTGAAGTATTTTCCTACACCACGGGATTTGAACTTGAAACAGATAAGATGACTAGAGTTGATAAAAGGATTATGATTGCATGATCGATTATCATCCAAAAAATACTGATGTGGTAGCCAATGCACTAAGTAGAAATACTTTAATAGAGTTGTACATTAGACCAACTTTAGATCAAGAGATTAAGGACACATAGAAACTTGATGACAAGATAGTGCAGTGGGTGGAGCTAATTTCTAAGAAGGAGAGATCTGATTTTACAGTTAAGCCTGATGGTAATTTATACTACTAGGGTAGGTCAGTTATGCCAAACATTTCAGAGTTGAGACATAAAGTTATGAAAAAAGCCTGTGAGACAAGATTTGCAATGCATCTTAGGAGCAACAAGATGTATTAGAATATAAAAGGAAAGTATTGTTATTCAAGGATGAAGAAAGAGATCATAGAGTTCACTAATAGATATCTTATATGTCAACAGGTAAAAACTGAACACCAGGTACCTTTAGGATTGTTATTACCAATTACAATTCTGAAATGGAAATGGAAGAGAATCACCATGGACTTTGTGGTTGGGTTACCCTTGACGCCACAGATTAACAAAGTCATCTCACTTCTTTCCTATTTAGAGAGACTATCCATTAAACAGGTTGACATAGTTGTATGTGAATGATATAGTATGGTTCATGGAGTTCCAGTCTCTATTATTTCAGATTGAGATCTAGTTTTGGGGTAGTCTATAGTAAGCTTTGGGTACCAAGCTTAACTTCAGCACGACTTTCCATCCTTAGATAGATAGTCAGTCAAAGAGAGTTATACAGATCCTGAAAGACATGATGACATGTTGCATGATTGAGTTTGAAAGAAGTTGGGATAAGTATTCACCTATAACAACAATTATCAGTCCAGTATATAGATGACTCCCTATGAGGCAATTTACGGTGACAAGTTTTAGCCACCATTGTATTGGACCAAACTTAGTGAGAGAAAGTTAATAGAGCCAAACTTGTTATAAGAGAAGAAAAAGAAGGTGAAGATCATTTGAAATCGATTAAAGGTAGCTTTCGACAGGCATAAATCCTATGTAGATCTCAAGAGAAAAGATATGGGATACCTAGTAAGAGACAAAGTGTTTTTCAATGTATCTTTGTGGAATAGTGATTTTAGATTTGGAAAAAATAGCAAGGTGAGCCCTAAGTTTATAAGACCTTATGAGATCCTAGAGAGGATCAGACCAATTCCGTATAGACTCCCTTTGCTGCCAGAGTTGAGTAGAATACACAATATTTTTTTATGTATCCATATAGAAAAGGTATCAGTCAAATCCTTCTCATATTATTACAGTAGAAAAAGTAGAGTTGACACCAGATTTTTCATATGAAGAGGAGCTAGTTAAGATCTTAAGTCAAGAGGTTAAGGAGCTCAGGAATAAGTAAGTACCATTGGTGAAAGTCTTATGGAAGAGCTATATCGTTGATAAGCAACTTGGGAAAGTGAATAAGTGATGAATGCACAATACACTTAGTTGTTCCGAGACAATATATCATGTAATTTTGGGGACAAAATCTCTTAAGGGAGAGATAAATGTAATGCCTGTAAATAGGGTCTATAAGTTGTATTAATAGTTGATGAGAGTTAAGAGTTAAAAAAAGTACTAAAATATTTTAAATTTGCTGATTTTACTATTTTATGCCTATGATAAGTGGTGTCATGGTCATGAATGTCAGGTATTCAGTGAACAAATTGATAAGGTTAATCATGACTGTGAATGGATGGTTCACGCCCTTGAAGAATGAGTCACTACCATAAATCCTAGGTAGATAGGGTAGGTGAGATAACTGCAATTTTCTTTTTGCTATTTCTTTTAATATGTTTTTCACTCCCTGTTAACCAACCAAACACACCATCTTAACCTCCTTCTACCTCCAGAAACCTTTTTCTCCATTGTTGGAGCTTCTAGAGTCAAATTCTACCTATAAAAAGTAAGAGAGAAAAGTGAGAGAGGAAACTTATGAGTGAAGAGCTTAGTTTTGTGTTTTCTGGATTTTGTCCCAGTTTCAGGAGTCTAAGAAGATGTTTTGTTTGTGTCTAAGAGTTGGTAGAGGCGCTGATAGTCTTTTTCATGGGAGAAAACAATCTTAAATATCTAGAGTTTTAGCTAAGGTCCATCCTAGTGGAAGATTTGTACATAACCACATTCAAAGACTTGAGTTATATAAATGTGTTATTTGCCTTAAATGAATATTGTTAGTGGTTAATAGGGTGTTAAAAAACATATTTTTGGATTGATATGCATAATGAGTATTTGAATGCTCTGGTATATTTGAGATGATAATTTGTTACCAATTAATATAAATAAATATTATTGGCTTGATATATTGCTTGTATTCATGTTGAAGTGTTAATAGGATAGTTGACATTGGTCAATAATAGAGATTATTGCATGTAAAAATAGTATGAAATTACTTACTTTGTTTTCTTGAAAAATTTTCAGATTCATAGGCATGAATGTTGTGAACTGTAATTTTATTATTTGTTGAACCTTGAGGGATATTTCCGTCATTTTGATGCTAACAAATAAAATAGCAAAAATGTATTTAACAATGCTTGTGTTCTAACTTTGTTGAACATGGTATGAAATATGATGCAAGAATGAAATACCACATTTGAAAGTCAAAATATGAATAAATAGCATGTTCACGCGCATGACTGATTATGTCACGCCCGTGATATAGCTTAGCGCCAAGTCTCCAACATTTAAAGTTCACGGCCATGAAAGATCATAGCAACTGTGAATGATCATAGCAACTGTGAATGATCAAATAAGTCACGCCCATGAAAGATAGTCACTCATGTGAGAAAATATGTCAAATTCTTCCAGAGAACTTTACAGCCAGAGTTACCACTTGGACCATGGCTTGAAAGGATATTCACACCCGTGAAAATATAAAGTCACGCCCGTAATCAAAAACTTCAAATTCTTCCACAATACTTCATGGCCAGAGTCAGCACCTAAGCCACGGGTTGGAAGAACATTCACGACCGTGACACACATATTCACGACCGTGAACGAGGAAAGAGAAATATGTCAAGCGCGAAATTAAGAGTTGGTTCAACAACTATTTTCGCATTAAATGCATCCAAACGACTATAATTCGCTAAGGAAGTATAAATGCAAGTCATTTATGAATCCTAAATAAGAGAACAACAATTACTTTTGAATCAAAATCTTGTTGTAGCCATTGTGCATTAATTACTTTCAACAAAACTCTTATTCTCTGTAAAAATTTATTTGCTCATAAATTTTGAGGATTATAGGTTGGTGAATGTTTTTCTTTGTAATCTATTACTCAAGTGAGTTTGGGTATATTGGATTAAGAGTAAAACACTTGCAAGAGTTATTTGTGTGAGCCATAAAATACAAGGAATCGGTTTATTGTGTGAGCCATTAAAACACAAGGGAATTTCTGGGTTAGGTGTTAGTCATTGATAGAAACACCATAGTTGAAAGTGAGCTTGTAAAACTCCATTGTAACACTTAGTGTGTTAATGAAACTCTCAATTGAGATTGGGGAGAGGAGTAGGGTTTGTTAATACCCAAACCTCTATAAATTTTTTGTGTGATATCTCTCTATCCTTACTCTATATAATTTTATTCCGCATTTAAAAGTTAAGAATTTTTTTTATATCTAATTTAACCCCTCTTCATGGTTCATTATCTGGACAACATTATTGAAATAGACCATTTTTCAAATAGTTTCACGGTTGGGATCACGGTTTGGTTCATGTCCATGAAGGGGTGATCGCGGGTGTGAAACCATTGGTAATTCAGATGTTGAATCATGGTGTAATTCACAAGTAAATTGCTCATAAAGGTTATTTACTACCGTGAAAATGAGTTCACTAGCATGAACTGTGAAATTACATTTTTTTTGTATTTTTTCATGTGAATCAAGGTTGATTCATTTTGAAATAGTATACCTTTGTCATATGATTATAACATAGTATGAGAATGTACATTATGATATGATTTATAAGAATTATAGAATATGGATTAATTTGCAATATGTAATAGTAAGTGTGTGATAAATAGTTAAGTCCAATACTCTGACTAGTATTGGAGCTAGGATAGATAACATGCTATTAAGGGGAAACCGGAACCGGATGACCTAAGTTGATCATGTTTGAGATTTTTTAATGTCTCAAGATTAAGCTAGGTGTGCTTCCCTCGGTGATTGATATGTGCACATTTTTTTTTCTCAAATGTATTCTAAGAAGTTTAGACAGATGTCCTGAGAACTCGGATGAGAACCTTAGATTTTCTGTATCCAATTTAGTCTAAGTATGAGTAAAGCAGACAACGAATTAATTTAAATAATTTAATATGTGTGGTGTATACTTGTATGATTAATATGTGATATTTTGATATGCCATGTTCAATGTATAATATTATATATGAGATTATTATAGTATGTCATGTAGAATTTCAGATAATGTATGTGTGGACTTGTGGTAAGTTATACGGTAAGTTGGTAAGAATATAATACATATTGTATATATCATATGTTGTGTTTTGCATGTTGTTATATACTACTAAATATTAGTTTGCTTAGCGTATGAGCTTTCTATGTGCATGTTTGGAGCTTAGGGAAGGAGCTATAGAGAGAATGCCTGAAGATCAGAGTCAAAGAAACTTTCTTAGAGTGGGTGATACAACTATTGTACTTTTGATTTTTGTTGGATTTGGGTAGTTATAGATTTATATGCTTTAATTTTTGTAGACATGTAGTTTTATAACTACTCATTTTTTTATATAACTTTTTGGGCTTGTGGATACCCGTTGATTATTGTATTTAAACTTTTATTGTATTAAGTCTTTTAGTGACGTTTTATATTTTTAATAAGTTATCATGATTATGATGCATCAAGATTTTAAAGGTTTGGTATTTTAAATCATTTGATCTTAATATTCTTTGGTATAATTAGATTTATTCTTAATTATATTAAAAAGTATTACAAATAGAGCCAAACAATAGCAATGGAAGCCACTCCAAACATGTTGGACATTTTATTCGTATTTTACTATTTTATAATTAATTCTATATAAATAAAATTTTAAATTCATGTGAGATGTGACATATATTGCATAAGTGAAGAGTAAATAGTGTGAGAATTTTATATACCTACTATTTGATATTTAATTTTAGTTATATATATATGTTTCAGAATTTTTTTTATTATTTATGTATATATTTTTAAAATTTTTTTACAAGACTATAATATTATTTATCGGTTTAGTATACGACGATGTATTCATAAGGGTTGTCATGTCTGCGATCTAGACCTTTACTGTAAATGCATATTTCGGTCATTTGTACTCCAGTACAGAAATGTACCGATTAGAGTCTAAATAGGATTAATAAGTGTGAGAAAAAAAATATTTTTAGAAGATAATAAAAAATATCTAATATGAATTTTCATTCAATTGATCAATTGTTATGATTTCATGCCTAGCACACAAATCAAGGTAATATAATATATTTGAAATACATGATTTTTAATGAAAATATGATTTAACCATATCAAAATATATAAAAATATTATTTTAAGGTAATAGATGGAGTTATAAGATGAGATTTTAAGATTTATGGCTCAAAAGGTGAAAATATGATCTATAGTACAAGTTTATATTCTGATTTTCTGATTAGGAGTTAGGGAGATGTGTTCATGATTGTGAGGATACCAATATAATCATAATTGAATTCTAAGATTTTTAAAATTGATAATTTATAAATCGGATTACAGATGAATTTTTACGGGCATTATTTAGAAAAAGAACTAAATCGCAAAAATATAATTTTTGTACCAGTGATCGTTTTGAAAAATCGAAAAAATCATTTTCAAGAGAAAATTATTCTGAGGATATTGGAATATTTAATTTGAGGAGAAAATATCATTTGGAATATGGAATTTAAGAAAATAAATTTATTCAAGGATTAAATTGAAAAATTGGAAAGTTTGGAGGAAAAAGTCCAAAGCCAAAGTTTCTTTTGAATTAAATTGGATAAAACCCAAAATATCTTCTTGATTAATTTTAATTGATCAATTGGAGTAAGGATTAAATTTAATTAAGATTAATTAAGCATTAATCAAGTATATAAAGTCAAAAATGGACAAAAAAATCAATAATTTCATAATGTAAAACAAAAAAAATCTATTCTTCTTCTTCTTCTTCTTCTTCCTTTGCACGACCACCACAGTCATTTACCTTCTTTTTTTTAATTTTTTTCTCACAAATTACCATCATTTAAGGTATAAGAAAATATAAGGAATTATGTGTGAGTGAAAAAAATATTTTTAGAGAAAAATCAACTATTGGCTAAAAATTCCAAAAAAATTTGAGGTGAGATTTTCTTCACTTTTCTTTTAAATTTTCATGAATCTAAGTTGATTTGAATAATTTTTGCAAGTTGATTTTAATTTTGATGATGATTTAGAGTTGAATTCGTATTATGGAAAAATTAAGATTTTGTAGAAAAATTACGAAAAAATTAGAAAAAAATAGGAAATGAGTAGAATGAGGTTTGAGGATGATGAAGATGATGAAAAATTGATGAGAACATTTTTTAGAAATTTTTATGGAATTATTGGGAATTTTCCATAATTATGGCCAAATTTTTGAAAAATTATTTTGAAAGATATGTGCCTTAAGATGATGATAATTGATTTATATGGGGTGTTTGGAAGTGGAAATTAATTTTTGGAATGGAGAAAAAATTAAAAAGGAATTTTGGTGAATTTTTGGATTTTTGGTATAATTATTGGAAAAAATTATTGGGAATTGTTGAATGTAATTTTGGTGAAATTGGTGATGGAAAATGAAAGATAATGGGTTAAAATAATTATAGAAATTTAGTTGGAATTTTTAAACCATTTATTGAATTAATAAGAATTTTGAGTGGAAAGTAAATTTTTGGAGAAAAAAATAGAAAATAAAGATATGAAGGAAAAATTAAATAAATTGAAGAGAAATTAGAAGAGAAGAGAAATATTTAATTAATTTAAAAATTTCGCGTTAGCAGTGTATATCATGAAATAAGACCGGTAGAAAAATATCTATAAACGTGAGAGTCAGAAAAAATAAATGGGTAGCTTAATTTCTATTTTAATTTGGTAATTTTTATTGACTCTGTAATCAATTAGAAATTTAATGATTATTCAGGTGCACCGTCAGAGCAGACACATGAAGTAAGTAGAGAGAAAAAGCCGGCAGTTTCCGGCAAATTATTATAAAGGTCTGTGCATTAACTTATAATATATATCAATTGTGATTTATATATATTTTTATATGTTTTTTGACATGAAATGTAATTACATTTTGGAAATAATTATATATAACATTTATGAAAATATTAAATATTTGGAAAGTTATTGTAAATATATTTTATAATAAAAATAAAATAAAATATTTTGATAAAGAAAGTGTATTGGTATGAAATAAATTTATTTTTCTCATATAGTAAATTTTTATGCTATTAAATAATTGTATGAGAAATTGATAATAATTATGTTTATAAAAATTTATAATTGTATAAGAAATTGATAACAATTATGTTTATAAAAATTTTGGTAAGATAAATGCTTTAATATTTTATATATGTCGATAAACTCATATATTAGCCTGGACAGTAAGCTAGGAAATTGTTGACATGCTAATACGGTATAAACTCTATGACTTGTAGTTATCTTGGTTATGAGAGATATTGTATGACTCATGTGGTTATCTTGGACCATACATTTTTTAATTATTGATCATATGATTATTTTGGATCGAGACTGATCCTATAATTATCTTGGATCAAATGATATTAATTGACGTTATGTAATTATATTTAACTCTGCTTTTGTTGTTATCTTTAATCCTAAGATTTTCGTTGTTTAATAGTACCCCTTGTTTCACTAGGGGTAAGTTTATGATTTATTAATATATGAGTTGAATAAAATTTTTATTTTAGTGAATGATTAAAATCTTATTGCATGTATTATATACTTATGATATTAATACCAATGACTTGATTTCGGTAGATTTTGTTTAATGGTTTATATCTACTTTTATATATAAGTAAATAATTTATTAATAGTTTTGATATATGAAAATCTTTTTTCATAATTTTGTTGATTTTAAAGAGTATATTTTCATTCAAAGTAATTTTTATTATAAGTTTTTGCACCACTGAGTTTTATACTCAGCACGTGAGTTTGTTTTTCTCTCGTGTAAATTTTAGTAGAGCTAAACGGCGATAAGTGTGTAAACAATAGTCGTCACTGATATCAATGGACCCCACATATGGAGCCAAGTAGCAGTGACAGTCATCCTGTTGAGATGAATTTTGCTATATATGTATTTTATCGATTTGACTTGATGTATTTTAATATATATATATATATATATATATATATATATATATATATATATATATATATATTCTCTTACTTGATGTATTTTAGGTATATAGTATGAGAATAGTGAGAGAATATAATTTTATTTTATTTTATTAATGTAATATATTATTTTATTAAATTTTATTCATGTCAATATATAAATATAAGTTTTAATAATATATTATTTTAAATAAATATATCTTATAATATTTTTTATCTGACTGTATACGACAATTTATATAGGTAGATAAGAGGTATTACAAGAAGATAAGAGATATTACAAGAGTAAAGAGTATTACACATCATACCATTATGCCTTCAAAAGTTTGCACATACAAAAGTTATTTCATATATGATGTCATGTACTAATAATCATACAAGCTACCACATGTATAAACATGACATTACATGTACTAATAATCATACAAGCTACCACATGTATAAACATGACATTACAAGTAATCTACCATAACACAAACAAGAGTATACCATACTTTAACACTTTATTCTATCGTAACACTTTATTTCACTTCTCTTGCTGCTGTTTACTTTAAAATATAATTATTTTACATTGATATATTCTGCTGTTCTTTCACTTTCATTGGTTTTATTTTTTTTTTTCTCAACCGAATGTATAAAAAGTAATCTTATAAAAGATATGTTTGATATTATGTTTTGAAAATACGCTTGTTAGAAAAAAATATTTTAAAATTTTAAAAACTGCTTTGAAAACGAAGTATATAAATATAAATTTTTCAGAAATATATTAAAATTTTTTTATTAAAAATTAAAAAAATTAATTAAATAAAAAAATACTAAATTTATTTTTTAATGTCTAAAAATAATTCCAAATATCTCTAAAGCTGATACATTAAAAAATTTTATTGGCAGACTTTTCTCTTACTACAAGAGAAAAAGGGAAAGTAATTTTTAAGCCTTTTATAATTTCGTTTGTTTTTAAAAAATATTATTTTGAATTTTTTAGTATTTTGATTACTTCTAAAAAATATATTAAAAGTAAGAAAAATTAATTTTACATTCTAAAAACAGAAAGCAATTTTCTAATATTTAGCAGATATAAAAAAAGTACTATTTTATTTTTTTAATTTTTTTAATATTTCATCCAAGCATAGGAAAATAGAAAATATTTTTTAAGAAAACTTTAGAAAATATTTTTTAAAAATAAATTATTTTTCAAAAACAAACAAAGCTTCTATATATATATATATATATATATATATATATATATTCAATTTGAGTCATTGACGTTTTATTTGGTTTGTAATTTCGCATTTTATTTTCATTTACATCAAGCCGTTCTGTTAATTAATATATTAATCATACATAAATTTTTTAATTAACACAAAAAAAGAGCAAACAAATACGAGAAACTTGAATATGTGAACAAAAGAACTTAATATGATTAAAAGTAAAATAGGAGGAACTTGATTGAATAAAATAAAACCTTTCGAGCTCAAGTTGAAAAATTAAAAATATAAGGGGCTTAAAAATGAGTTTTTCTGTTACCTAATACCAAAATAAAACGAGTTATCCAATGGTATGAAACAGACAAATCAAAGTCCCAAGTTGAACCAGACAACCAATTACGTGACTTTGTCTAAACTTCAAAAGAATATCAAATATTGATTCAAACACTCAAGCCTCCCTACTCTGATTAAATTAACTATTACAGATTTTTTCCTCAAAAAAAAAAAGAAAAACTATTACAGATTTCAGATAATATATCATATCATATTTTATGTCTGCTTCATGAAAATTTGCCATTTTTCGATTTTGTTTTAGATCTCATTTCTGATTTCTCAAATGCTTGTATTACTATCGCTACCACTACATCTTCAGATTTTTTCAGAAACTTCCTGAATTTCTCTGTTTCTTGTGCTGTTACTTTGTTTTCTTCAAGAATTTTCTTAGTTTTCTTTTAAAGGATAACAACTCTCCTAATCAGTTCTTGAAGATCATGCTTGCTAGAAAGGTCCTTGTTTTCTTGATTATTTCTCTTAGTTACTTTAAGATGCTGAGATTTTCAGGGGCCAAGTTGGTTCAAGAAGAAGGTATATGTATATTCTCTCTCTCTAGTACATTTTGCTGGGTAGTTGTTATTGTAGAATAATGGGCAGGAATTAGAATTTTGGATACTGGGATTATTTGTACTTTTCCGGTGTAGTAAAGGAACCACCCACTTGGTGCGAATAAAATATGGGAAAGGGGAAAAAGTGAGATTTGAATAATGGGTACTGGGTCATTTGGCATACTATTTTGGAGTTTTTCTGTCTGGAAGTTGACAAAACATTAGAAAATGAAGGAAATGGGAAAGTTTGATGCTTGATTATGTTTTGTTTGGAATTAAAATGGAGCAAAGATATTATCTTTGAAAGAGACACTCAGCTCTCAAGTTTACTTGGGTTGATTGGTCTAGGATTTGGGGCCATCTTTCTATCATTTGTTTTTTCTTTGAAGCGAAATTCTCTCCCCCCCCCCTCTCTCTCTCTCCCCAATTTTATTTTTCATGGATTTTCCATTGATATGAAATTGGAACTAGCTGCTTTTCTCCCTGTTATCGAATATTATGATAAAAAGTTTAGAATTTAATCGTTTTTACGGTTTATGAATGGTCATGCTGTAGTTGATTAAATTTCTTCATGTTCTATTCTTGTTATGGCGTGCTCTGATTGGGAACTGGCTCTTTGAAATTCCAATAACTTAAATTTCCCTTTTATATCGTTTTTCTTTTTAATGTGTTTCCATTTCATAGAAATCTTGAATTTTTGGATATCAGTAGTCTACAGTTTTCGACAGCTCTCATTTTAGAACATTAATTTCATGCATTTTGCTCTTTTGTTTTTGGATAATGTTTAGTTGATGCTCTTGAAGAAATTATAAGGACAATGGGCTCAACTTACTGGAAGTTTAATTCTGATTCTTGTGAGGTTGAAATGGTTGGAGTAACGCCAGTGCCGCCAAAGAATGCAGAGCACAGCATAGAGTGCCAATGCAATAATGAGAACTATACTGATTGTCATGTCGTAAGGATGTAAAGTTCCTTTGTCTTCTTGGTTGAATGGTTTTATGCTCAATCCATCTTGCATAGTGTGTTTTAATATCTTTGGATTTTGGGTTTATTTTGCATATGTTTTGTTATTTGTTGAGGAAAATATTATTATACACCATATGTTGTTAATTTATAGAAGGTGACCACTTTTTTATAAGTTTTACATTGCAAATGTAAATCTAACATTATTAGTGGTTAATGTATCGTAGAGGTGAATGTATCATAGCATCTACTTTACCAAAAATCATTTCAAGTTAAGTGTATTGACATCTTTGAATTGGAGGATGTTTTGTTTAAGATGTTTGCTTTTTGCTGCTGCTGCTTTTATATGGTGGAAAATTGTTGTGGACCATGCTTAATTGTTAAGTCTGCCAAACTGGTATATGAATGCAATTGGAGATTCAACTTGAAGTATGTTCCAATTGTAACAGTAAATATAGCAGACTATGTCTTATATTGCAACTGCTAACATAATCTTTGTTATTCAAATGGAACCTGATTTTGATGTCTGCATATGACGAGGCCAAAAAGATTCTTTTTTTTACTAACCCCTTAACAAGGCTCACCTTCACGTTTCCACTAACATTATATAAATTTATGTGGGGCTTACAAGATCCAATCCATTTATCATTACAAAGTGATGTAGTTGAGGAATGTTTAATCCCTCTTGGGTATAGACTATTGGTATGTTGTTTTCTTTTTTGTTTTTATTCCTTACTAATACGAATTAAAATTGATGTACATGTGAATGCATCCAAAGCAAACTTGTTGTTGTAGAAAGCTTAAATTCGGATAATTTTCCTTGGTAAAATGATAATAAATTGTATCTTGATTGCTCTGTCCTGTTTTCTGTACTGAGAATTCAATTTCCTATGCATTTTAGAGTGCTCAAGGGCTACAATCTTCCTGGGGTTCTTCCTCCTCAACTTGTTAAGCTTCCTTATCTGCAACTGATGTAAGAGCCTCTCGAAATGTTCTAATATCTTTGCCAATATTTCTAATTCAACTCTGTATCAGCAATATCGATAAGAAAATTTCATTTGCAATTCAATTAACTTTCCTTTCAATTGTAGTGATTTTGCTTATAACTTCCTCAACGGTTCTATGCCACGTGAATGGGCTTCATTGCAATTGACTTCAATGTGAGCACTTGCCAACTTGTGCAGTCAAGTATTGACTCCTTGAATCATTCATTAACAGGCATATTTCTTGCAGGTCTGTTCTTGTAAATCGCTTGTCAGGGGAGATTCCAAAGGAGTTGGGAAATATTACAACTCTCACATATCTGTAAGTTCCAAACTTCATTTGCTCAATAATTTTTCATTTTATGGTAACCAAAATTAAATGGATTTGAACCTGACATGCAAAGAATATCATTTTTTCTTTTTTTGTGTAAAAGAATTTTACCAGTTCCCTATTTGGTCCAAAAGAAAGATTCAATCTGATACCTATATCTATTTTGTTGCTTATTAGTTTGAATAACTTTTATTCTTTTCATTTCCCCTTTTTGATTCTGCCAGATGCCTTGAAGCAAATCAATTTTCTGGTGTCGTACCTTCTGAACTTGGAAAATTGATCAACTTGCAAACGTTGTATGACTCAAATTCCTCATTGTTTCTGAACTTCCTTTTCATATTTAAAACATTGTCCAGGGAAAAAAGATTACGAGTTCTTATCGTGACAGTGTATCTTCCTCTTTCAGGATGTTGTCTTCCAATCAGTTGACTGGAAGCTTGCCAGTATCCTTTGCTGGATTAATTAATCTCACAGACTTGTATGTCTTCGCAACATTCTTATTTGGTATAAATATTCTCAATTTTATCAAATCAACAACTTTTTCATCTATAATGTAGGAGGATAAATGATAACAAATTTAATGGAACCATTCCAAACTTCATACAGAATTGGAAAGAACTTACTAGATTGTAAGATCCCTATTTATTCGTAACCTCAAAATTTTGAATAACATATTCTGAGATTGAGCTGTAATATTGAATCATTGAAGAGAAATGCATGCAAGTGGACTGGAGGGCCCCATTCCATCAAATATTTCTCTTTTGAACAATTTAGTTGAACTGTAAGTCCAAACCCAGTCGATCAATAGTACTCTTGTGCGATCTTCTTTTTTCCTCCTTCTCATTATTATATGTTATTGGTTGCTTGATTAGCTCCTTGTGGCTATCATTATGCAGGAGAATTAGTGACATAAAAGGACCTAGCCAAAAATTCCCTAATTTAAGCAATGTAACTGGAATAATAAGATTGTAAGTTGAATTGATCATGTTATCTGATGTTTTGAAGGAATGAACTACAGATTGTTTCATTTAATGCGGTTCAGTTATACATGCTAGGGTTTTGAGGAGCTGTAACATTTCTGGAGATCTCCCTGCCAATATTTGGACAATGAAGAATTTGGAGATGTTGTAAGTAAACCATATAAAGTTAGGTTGATAATTTTAGCAATTTTCTGCTACTCTTATTATTTATTACTCTTAAATGGAATATGCCCCTTTATATTTTTTTTGGGTATCATAAATTATCAATCTATAAATCATTAAATCTGCTTCAGATAAGCAAAGCAGCTGCCTATATTAAGAACTTTGAGCAACACTGATCACTTGAACTGGACCACTACCTTATGTAAACGTTTGCAAAAATTATCTGGCTATGCTCATGTCATTGCCTTTGGAAGAAAGGGGATGGGACTGAGTTTTGCGTGGAAAAGATTGTGATATTTAATGATCGTCAATTAAATTAAAAAATGTTAAGTTGGAGAGGCATTCTACAAATAAAGTCATGCGTATCTAGCCCTGACACTCATAGTTTAGTGAGAAACTTATGATACAGTTTCATATATAAAAATTGATGCTAATAATCAGCAATATTTTTTGAATGGACTTCTTGATTGACTTCTAGAAAAATTGACAAAGCATTTTAGTAATTGAATATTATTTATGATGGGATGCATGGACATAATACTATCTGATGTCTAGGTTTCATCCACGGCTCATTTTTGACATCTGAATACTGTTAATATGAGGTATAAAAATAACTTTGCTTCTCCACCTATTGAACCACATCTGTTTGTGCCAATCACTTGATGTCACTATACCTTCTCAAAATTCTTAAATTTTAAGCACTTTTGGGCTCTTATAATATTTAGAAAAGAGCAGATCCTTGTGCATTTAGTTAGGGATTATTTATTCCTTATTTAGATTAGGATTTATTTTTGTGTTTCCTGTTTTAGTGGGATTCCTTAGTCATAGGGACTCTTTCCTTATTTTTCTCCTAGATTAGTGGACTGGAATACCAACCCCTTTAGCTTATAAATATCAGAATGTAATTCCTAGTAAAGATTAGGAATTCTATATATTTCTTCTCATTAAAACCTTCATGGTATCAGAGACAGGTTCTGAACCCTAGTTCCCTTCACATTGCCGTTCTCCTATCATGACTAAATACAGCATGAACTCACAAACATCTTCCACGGAAGTCAATTCCAGAACCGAGCAAAGCTCTCCAATTCCCACCATCACATAAAATTCATCTCCTTTTGTCACCAATCACAAACTCAATGGCCATAATTTCCTTCAATGGTCACAATCAGTTTTCATGTTCATTTGTGGCATAGGGAAAGATGGACATCTCACTGGCGAAGTTGCTGTTCCAGAAGCAATAGACCCTAAATATCGGACCTGGAAAATAGAAGACCATATGGTTATGTCATGGTTAATAAATTCCATGACCACTGAAGTTGCAGAAAACTTTCTACTCTACAAGACAGCCAAGGAAATATGGGATGCTGCATGTGAAACATATTCCAGTTCAGAAAATTCCTGAGTTATTTGAAATTGAAACCAGACTTCATGATCTACGACAAGGGGAATTGAGTGTCACTCAATATTTCAATGCCCTTACACAGTGCTGGCAGCAACTTGACATGTTCGAGATCTACTCTTGGAAATGCCCTGAGACAGACAACTCAAGCACTCAAACTGTTGAAGGGTCAGCCTTGTACACACAATTCTTCTCAGGACAACAAACAGAGAAAAGGAAAGGCATGGTGGGAATACTGCAAGAAACCACATCACACTAAGGAAACTGGCTGGAAATTGCATGGAAAACCCATTGATTGGAAGCCAAATCGTGCAAGGAATGATTGGGAGAGCCGTGCAAATGCTACTGCCACATCAGATAATAATGCCGAAATTAATCCATTCTCCAGGGAGCAGATTGAGGCACTGCAAAAGTTACTTAACCAAGTCTCCATACCTTCTCAAGTAGTACCAGCAACTGTCGAGCAACATACCAGCCTCTTAGCTTATCAAGGTATTTTCTCCTCAGCCTATATTGCACAAATCAGAAAATTAAAACCATGGATAGTCGACTCCGGAGCCTCATCATGTCCTCATGCAAGATTTTCTGCACATTAGAACATTCTCTTCAGATCTACCACTTAAAGTCTTTGGTGGTTCATCATTTGTACACATCAACCAGCAACATCGAACTAAGTTTGATCCCAAATCACTCAAATGCATTTTTCTAGGATATTCATCTAATCAAAAGGGATACAAGTACTATTCACCAGTCACTAGAAAAATGTACAACTCAATGGATGCCACATTTTTTGAGCATCAATCCTACTTTCACAAATCCGACATTCAGGAGGAGATTTCAAGGGAATATCAGCTTTGGGATATTCTCCAAGACACTGAATCCCAATTCTGTTTACATCAAAGTGTCATACAAACATTGCCCCCATCTAAATCTCGACCTATATCTCCATTTGCACCTATTGCCAGCCAATCTAAACCTCCATCAAATAAGACAGAACTTCTTGAGTCACCTCATAGACCCCATTCTACCACTCAAATAGAACTACCTGAACCTACTCCACAACAACTTGACATAAATAACAAGGAACTTCGTGTCTACTCAAGGAGGAGAGGACCTAATGAGAACATAGAGCACACTACACAGATCATGGACTGCCAAAAGTCTGAACTGGTTCCACCTGCTTCAGATATTGACACTGGTACGGATTCCTCAATTCATGAGTCTCTTGTTCCTTATGTTGATGATTTTGACTTACCTATTGCTAAAAGAAAGGGTGTTCGAGGGTGCATAGATCATCCTATTGAAAAACATGTGGCTTATGGAAAGTTGCTTTCATCACGTAAAGCTTTTTTGTCAAATCTTGGCAGTGTGCAAATTTCTCACTCTATTTAGGAGGCTTTAAAAGTTCCATCTTGGAAACAAGTAGTTGAAGAAGAAATTCGGGCACTAGAAAGCAATGGCACATGGATTCTCACATAGTTATCTAATGGAAAGAAGCCAGTGAGTTGTAAGTGGATATTCACGGTTAAGTACAAAGCAGATTCAAGTATTGAGAGGTTCAACGCCACTAGTAGCTAAGGGATTCACTCAGTCACATGAGATTGACTACCAGGATACCTTTGCACCAGTTGGCAAGCTAAATACAATTCTGGTTCTACTATCTCTTGCAGTGAATCTAGATTGGCCTCTTCACCAACTTGATGTCAAAAATGCATTCTTAAACGGGGACCTTGAAGAAGAAGTTTATATGGAAGTACCTTTGGGTTTGAAAAATCCTTCAAACAGTCTCATGGTTTGCAAACTAAGGAAGTCATTATATCGCTTAAAGCAATTACCTCATGCATGGTTTGACCGGTTTGCTAAAACAGTTATCACAAATGGATATTGCCAATGTCAAGGTGATCATACTTTGTTCGTGAAGCCCTCACCTAAAGGAAAGATGACTATCCTAAGTGTTTATGTTGATGACATCATTCTAACCGGAGATGATGTAGAAGAAATTGTCAAACTAAAGAAATTGCTTGCATCCGAGTTTGAAATTGAAGAGTTTGGTGCCCTTAGATATTTCCTAGGGATGGAGGTTGCTTGATCCAAGGAGGGAATTGTCATATCCCAGTGGAAGTATATCTTAGATTTGCTAAATGAAACTAGTATGCTTAGGTGTAAACCAGCTGATACACCTATGGACCTGAACAGAAGAATAAAAGGAAGTGAGGAAAGTGTTCCACTAGATAGGGAGAGATATCAAAGACTTGTAGGCAAACTAATTTCTCTCTCACATACCAGACCTGACGTTGCAAAATCTGTTAGTATAGTAAGTCAGCGCATGAACAATCCAAATGAAGATCATTTAGAAGCTGTGAACCGAATTCTAAAATACTTGAAGTTGTATCCTGGACAAGGTTTAATTTTCAGGAAGTTTGAAAACCGTGAGATAGAAATTTATACGGATGCTAGCTGGGCTAGTGGTTACTGTTCATACGTATGGGGGTAATCTAGTCACTTGGAGGAGCAAGAAACAATCAGTAGTTTCAAGGAGTAGTGCAGAGTCAAAATATCGTGCTCTTGCTTTGGGAATTTGTGGAGGAATGTGGCTTCAAAGATTGCTAAAGGAATTGAAAGTTGAAACAAAGAATGCAGTGCAAATGTTCAGCGACAGTCAAGCTGCCATCAACATTGCTAAAAATCCAGTACACCATGACAGGACAAAACATGTGGAGATTGATAGACACTTCATATTAGAGAAGGTCAATAATGGAATATTTCAGTTGAGCTATGTCCCTACAAGGCTGCAGATTGCTGATATCCTCACCAAAGCTCTTACAAGGACCAACTTTGATGAATTCAACTCCAAGCTTGGATTGTATAACATATACAACCCAACCTGAGGGGGAGTGTAGAAAAGATCAGATCCTTGTGCATTTAGTTAGGGATTATTTATTCCTTATTTAGATTAGGATTTATTTTTATGTTTCCTGTTTTAGTGGGATTCCTTATTCATAGGGATTCTTTCCTTATTTTTCTCCTAGATTAGTGGACTGGAATACCAGCCCCTTTAGCTTATAAATATCAGATTGTAATTCCTAGTAAAGATAAGAAATTCTATATATTTCTTCTCATTAAAAGCTGCATAATATTTAATAAAGTGTTTGGTTAATTTCCACAAGTTGCCCATATATTCTATTTCTGTCTTCCCATTTTATCATTTTCAGGACTTCTTCCAGATTATAAACAGCACAGGTTTCTTTTGTAATTTAGCTCAAAAATTAGAAACAATGTTTCTTCTTTTTGTTTTTACTTCCTATTTTTCTGAGCTCAAGTGTTAATCAATGATGTTTAGGGGCAAGGCTGCAAGAAACTACTTCAACTGACTTTATTGTGTTGGGATTGTTATAGGGATGTCAGTTTCAACAAGATAAATGGGAGAATTCCAGATACTATAACTGCAGAGCGTCTACGATTTGTGTAAGTATATTTACCAATAAATGGATCTGATAAAACAAGTTGAACTTGCTTCTTCATAAAGAAAACACAAAGCTGTGATACGTTTACCAATAAATGAAGGTTTTGGTCACACAACAGATTCCTCTATTAGAAGTATTTTTACTTTCTGGTGTTGGACTATTCAGTAAATACATTGTTATGATTTTAAACTAGAAATTCTATAATTTGCATCTACGGTCTATTACTGATATAGCATACTGATGTCTTGATTGCTTGATTAGCTTCTTAACTGGCAACTTATTCACTGGAGAAGTGCCGGAATCAATCTTGAAGGAAGGAAGTAATATGTATGTATCTTATCAGGGAAGTTATCTTCTAGGCTTGTCTTTTCAGATATAGCAATTTGTAATTCTTATTTTATGTTTCTCATCCCTTATGCGTTTTCTTTCTCTTTGGCATACTGCAATTTGCAGAGTTATTTAATGAGAATAGGAAGCATATAGTCTATCAATGAATTTTAAACTCATAAAGTGATGTGTTCCATTCTCATCTTATCTGCTCTTTACCTTGCTGGCATTTGAGAGGAAAATGACATCTATGGATGCTTGCCAGTTATGTTGAAGTATGACAACATTGGTCTATTAGTGAATAATATAATACTTGCAGTAATTTGAAGATGATTGCTGGAGTCATTTTTTTCTCAGAGCTGTTCAGAGAATGCCTTAATATTAGGTTGGTCATCATCAGGTGCCTGTACCTTTAGGGACCTGCCCAACCCCTGGGATGGGTTATTGTCAATGACTTTGCACATGCGTCACTTGAGGCTTGAATTATTATACTAGCTCTGCTCAAGTCTGAACGATGAATGAATGTGAAAATGAAAAATGGAAAATGTGTACAGACACTAGGATGAAGGATACATGCATTCTATTGATTCGATGGCATTTGTCTCATGGCACTTTCAGCAGGTCATATTTATTTTTTGGCTCTTGTAAGGTTTCTTCCTTTGGAGAAATGTGGCTAATTGTGCTTAAGTTGACCCTTTACGTGTTGAAAAGTTTGTGGATCTTTAGGACCTATATATATTATTTAACTATTTTATTTTATCAGTTCTTATCTTTTTCTGTTTTTAGATGTCTCTCTTTTTTTTTTTCATGTTGTCTTACTGTTTACTTTTGTTATTATGAATGCCGAGGAAAGGCTATATTAAGTGAATCCATGAAATTCAAATTTTTAAGAGTGAAGCTCCCATAGGAGTTGTTTCAATTTCTTAAGATGACATTCCTGCAAACATTGTTTTGGTTTGAAACTATTTCTAGGATATCTCACCATCATAATATTTGTATCTTATGCTTGTACACAGTGACCTTTCATACAATAACTTTGCTTTGCAAGGCCCTGAGCGACCTGCTTGTCAAGAGAACATGTGAGGATAAGATTTTTTATTTTTAGTTGCAGTTATGCTTGATGCTTTTGGACCTAATTTTTTTTTTTATCTATTTTGTGTTCACTAGGAACCTAAATTTGAATTTGTACCGAAGCTCATCAGTTGTCAACAACTCGTAAGATGCTATCTTCTTTTAACATAGTTGTGTTTTTGTTTGTGAGACAAGCTAAGAATCTGGAAAATGTTATATTCTAGACAGATTTTTTTTTCCCTCTTAGAAATGAACTATATACATGTTGTAGTAACCTATTTTTGTTTGTACTTGCTCATAGGAGGCAATTTCATCTGTGTGCAAAGACTTTCGAATGTCCTCAGTGTGAGTAGATAATGTTCTTCTGAAATTTGATAATTACTGACACTGACTGCGGGAAAATTCAATTTGAGTTTCATATCCTAATTTGTAATTTCATCATATACTGTTGAATTTACCTTCAGATGCTTTATCTTTTTTTCTTTTTTTCTTTGATGACAGATTCAAGTTGTTTTCATGTTAACAGTGGTGGAATAGACACAACTATCGAGGAAAACAAAACATCCATTTTATACCAAGGAGATGTAACAGTAGAAGGTGGTACAGCAAAATTTTATACAAATGAACACACCTACTGGGGATTTAGTAGCACTGGTGACTTTATGGATGACAACGATTTCCAAAATACCCGTTATACTGTATCTCTACAATCATCAAACATTTCTGAATTATATTCAACAGCACGCATATCACCAATTTCTCTTACATATTTCCATTATTGTTTGAAAAATGGAAAGTACATGGTAAAACTCCACTTTGCAGAGATACAATTCATCGATGACAAAACATATAACAGCCTAGGAAGGCGCATATTTGACATTTATGTACAGGTAAGTTTTCACACTTATGAAATCATACATTTATGAAGTTTTAAGTGAAGATTAATTGGATTGCCTTGTCACAGGAAAGATTAGCATGGAAAGACTTCAACATTGAAGAGATGGCTGGTAGAGCCAAAAAGCCTCTAGTGATATCAGTACCTGATGTCAATGTGACCAATAATATCCTGGAGATCCGATTTTATTTTGCTGGCAAAGGGACAACAAGGATTCCTGATAGAGGGGTTTATGGTCCCCTCATATCAGGCATCTCTGTAGCATCAGGTGAGTCTTGTGTAGAATATTGCCTGTGTCTTATGCAATTGTTTAAACACAGGTAATGTACAGTTTGATTTTAAATCTGTATCACAATTTTTGGACATTTTATGCGCCTCTGGGCCTCTCAAGGAAAAGTACCTGATGAATTATTGTGTTATTGATTGAGGCCCATAGTAATAAACCCACACCACTTCACATCTTCTCATTGGCCTTTTGGCCACCCTCTTCTCTTTTTCCATTCTAGAGTTGCAAAAATGGCTAAGGTCCTCAGGAGTTTGGTTTGATATGTGCAAGTAACTTTTAAGATATACCTACTGAAAAATAGGGCAATAGATCTTTTGGCTCAATGATTAAGCTCAATATGGTCACACATGCTGTCAGGGGAACAATGGTCATTTCTTTCTCAACCCACATCTCTCTCTCTCTCTCTTTCTCTCTCCCTCTCTCTCTATTGCATGATAAAATTTATTGTTTGATTGGCAGATCTGAGACTTTGTTCCAGTGTTGAGAAAAAGAGAACTGCATATATCGTTGTTGGGGTTGTTGGTGCAATGTGCCTTATTCTCATTGCTCTTGGAATTCTTTGCTGGAAGGGCTATTTACGTAGAAAATGGAGCAAAAATAAAGGTAAGTGCTTTATCTTAATGTAAAAGAAAGATGTGAGACTTGGTTATCCAACTTTGTGACCATGGTTAAATGGAATTCCATTTTGGAGGGATGTCTTTGCACATATGATATAAATGTAAGACCTAAATTAATCCCTAGTTTATGCCATATTCTAGCTGCAATATATTACCAACAGTTGTTATAACCTTGTTATTACCATTTTGAAATAATTCACAAATATAGCTTTCTGGTTAGCTGAGACTGAGAGAGAAAATTTGTGGACAAGCTTGTGTTGGTGAATGAAATATGTCCTTTCTCAGCCTTCCTATTGTCACATTCCATTCCCATATATAAAAATACCATCAATTTAGTTTGTATACGAGGGCCCAAGTGAACTACTAAAATCTTGGGTTGAATTTTGGGTCATGTGATTGGGCTCAACCTTGCTCCAGTTGTTAGACCGCTATTCCACATGAGCCTGCGTCTTGACAATGATTTGGGCGTCGCTTACCAGCCTGGATATCAAGTGGTATGCGAGACTAAGTGCTATACTTACCTGTTGGGCCGTAATTATGGGCTGTGGTTTATCCTTGACGAGCACATCAAGGATTCGAGTGGGGAAGTTTGTATTTTTTCATATGTGGCATGGGATATTGCAGCTATCCTTTATTAATACATTTCTTGGTAGATTATTCAACGATCTCTTGCTGACTTATACTGTATTCTAATTGTGACACCCCCTAGAATTACATTAAGAAATTCATAATTTCCTGGCAACCAACTTCCTTCGCTACTTATTGGACAGATAAAAATTTGCCAACTGGGACCTATTCCTTGAAACAAATCAGAGTGGCTACTAACGACTTTGATCTGGCTAACAAGATTGGAGAAGGTGGTTTTGGTCCTGTGTACAAGGTATTTACCCACAATTTTCATTATCCTGGTTCAAGCATTGATATTTTTGCTTTCCTTTTTTGACCATGTTAGATTCTGATGCAGGGTCTACTACCTGATGGTACTGCAATAGCTGTCAAGCAACTCTCTTCTAAATCAAGGCAAGGAAATCGTGAATTCTTAAACGAGATAGGCATGATTTCTTGTCTGCAACACCCAAATCTTGTCAAGCTGCATGGATTTTGTGTTGAAGGGGACCAATTATTACTGGTGTATGAGTACATGGAGAATAATAGTCTTGCCCGAGCTTTGTTTGGTGAGTCTGTCACAGTTATGAACTCCATACAACTTCATTTATATTAAAATATGAAGATACGGTCTGATTTATACAATTTTTTGTGAAATTATTTGTAGATCATGAAATGAATCAGCTTAAACTGGATTGGCCTACAAGGTTGAAGATCTGTATTGGGATAGCTAAGGGTCTTGCTTTTCTCCATGAAGAATCAAGGTTCAAGATTGTTCACAGAGACATCAAAGCTACTAATGTATTGCTCGATAGGGATTTGAATCCTAAGATATCGGACTTTGGATTGGCTAGGCTTGATGAAGTGGAAAAGAGCCACATTAGCACTCAGGTTGCCGGAACTGTGTTAGTAACCATTTCCCTTGATGATTCTAAAAAAGCTCGACTCACATGTTATCCTGAATAATTTACCTGTTACAGTATGTTTTGTTAAACTATGTTTACGATTTCTGTTGGAAGTAATTATAATTTTGATACAGAGGGTATATGGCTCCAGAATATGCATTATGGGGGCATCTAACCTACAAAGCAGATGTTTACAGTTTTGGAGTTGTTGCATTGGAAATTGTTAGTGGGAAGAACAATAACAATTTCATGCCAAGCAATCACTGTGTTTGTCTCCTAGATTGGGTACTTGTACTTTATCTTCTTGAATCATTACGCTAACATTAGTTTTTTGCACATTTGTGCTGTGTTAAATGACTATTAAGTCTGAATCCTTTTACACTAGTTGCAGAATCTTTTCCTAATCTGAACATTCCGAATTTATATATTGCAGGCCTACTATTTGCAACAAAATGGACGTTTGATGGAGCTTGTTGATGGGACATTGATGTCTGTGGTCAACGAAGCAGAAGCAGAAACCATGGTTAAAGTAGCTTTGTTATGCACAAATGCATCCTCTACTCTGAGACCAACCATGTCTGAGGTTGTGAACATGCTCGACGGCCGAATGGCTGTTCCAGACATGATTCCGGAACCAAGTGTCTCCACAGAAGATTTGAGGTTTAAAGCCATGAGAGACCTTCGTCAACATACTCACAGTCTGAGTGGAAGCCAAACCCAAAATTCAACCGCAGCACATACATTTGCCTCTTCCTCCACATCCGACAAGGAATTCTGCAATATTAATCCAAAATCAAAACCATAAGACATACCTAGGCACTAATTGGGTGTTTAAAGAGCCATTGACGCAGAGGAAAAAGTTGTCATTTCCATCCCAATGGCCATATTGAAGATCTGCTACAGTGGAACTCCATCGTTATGTGTATATTACTGTGGCAGGGATTCATTAATATGTTGTCAATTTTGCTGTATAGTCAGTTATTGTCAACTTTTTTCTTTCTTTTGTATAAAAGTAAAATTTTAATTCATTCAAATCAAAGCAGAAGAGCTTGCCCAAGCAATACAATTGGAGATTTGGATGTGAAAACTGAAATCCGAGCAATCCATATCCCTTAGACAATTTAATTTTTGCTGTGTAATCGTTTAGACAATTTAGACAATTTCCATTTATGTTTACCATTTCTCAAACTATGAGTGTAAACTGACGGTTGCAGCTTCCATCTTAGCTGAAATTACAACTATAATGCCTGTCAAAAATGCAGAAAATGGCCAGCCTCCATTTCTGGGATTGTTGTATCTCCTTGCCACTCACCCATAACAAGGTGTCGATCCACAACCCATGGAACCTCTTCAAGAACACGAGCTTTATCAACTTCACTCTGAAAAGTAAATTTGAAAAAGCACAACATTTTCCTCAACACTGTAAAATCACCAACATTCCGCCAAGCTATACACAGCTTCTCTAACCGCCCAAGAAAGATGTATCTTTTATGAAATATGTTTCCCAACAAGGATATACTGATCATCCTCATCTTCTATGAACTGAAATTGTACACAGGGTTTTTGACACGGAAGCTACTGTGTTTGTCGCATTAAAGCCGCTCCATTCCCTGAATCATCCATAACTATAATCCAGTTCTAATAGAAGACAAAAGGCTCACACACACTAAGAAAGAGAATAAGCAGAGAGACCAGAGCTAATTTCCAGAAAACGATGGGGAGATATGAAAAGTCGAATAACAAAACATAATGATGCAATAGATGAGAATCACACAAAACTGAGGGGCGAGCCGGTCGGTTAACTGAAACTAAACTGTACCAAGAAAGTATAACATTTTTAACTGTTTACTCCACTGCTAATTTCCAGTTAACCAACTGAATTAATAAAAACATTTTAGTCGGTTCAGTTAAATTTAGTAATTAACTGAAATTCAATTAAATAATATTTTATTTTTAATTTTAGCAACCTATTTTAAATTTAATTCACATTCACTTAATATTAAAATTTAAAGACCTAAAAATATTACAATTCACTATAAATAATTTAAAAATTACAATAACAATTAAACATAACAAAAATTTACAATATAAAATATAATTAAATCCAAAAAATTTATTCGTTATCTGCAAGATATAATTGAATTAACAATTAACTGAAAACCATTGACTCTCTAAATCATTTACTACATTGAAATCTCATGTGAAAATTTGATCGGTTAACCGAGTTATGCAGTTGGATTCATTTTGCGGTTAATTCGATTTTAATGAAATGGATGCACACCCAAAAAATACATGTAGAAAGAAAAAAACGATTCAAGAAGCCATCTGGATGCTCAAGTTTCTGCAGTTACCATAGACTAAATGCTTTGAGAACCGAAAGAGAACCTTCAATTTATTGTTCCCATTATATGCTTTGAAATCAATATGAAATAATGCATATGTAGCGACGGATTATTCTGTCGCAAAATATTGTTTCTCTGCTATAACGGTGGTAGTTAGCTTTTTGGTGATAGATTTTGTGTCCGTAGTTATATTTAACAACAATTTTTTTCCATAATTAAATGTCAACATTCGTTGCTAATTTTGTCTTCAAGTGTGAGACTAAATTGTACGGATATGTCCGTCGCTAATATAGCGAGGGTAGATATCCCTCTTTATTTTTTGTGATAGCTACCGACAAAATGTTTGTGTCGCTATAATTTCGAGTCCAGAAATTTGGCAACGGATTAATCCGTCACTAAATGTCTTTAATATTCTATATATCTAATTTTACCTAATGAGAAAATAATATTCTGCTTATTGAATAATAAAATAACATCTTATTTGAAATGCTTGTCTACTGTAACATTTAATTAGCACAAATAATATAAGTAATAATATAAATACATCAAATTTACAAATCCGAGAAAATATACTACATGTCTAACTAACAATAATAATTAAAATGTAATGATAATGTAAATATAGATAAAGTATTTACTCCTCAAAAAACTACTCCTCATCTTCATCACTATCAGCATGAGTAGCACCATCAGTAGTAGGAGAATATATAGTAGACTATCCTAATGGTATAATGCCCTGACTATGTAACAAATCCATCATGGTCTGTAACTGAGACTCTAAATCTATAATACTTCCACTCATTCTTTCCTTCACTCCTACTTTACCTCCTCAATATGATTTATCCTCTCTACATCAGCCATAAATATAGGGGGTAATAGAATTGGAACCTACATAGTTTGATATAAATGATGATGCTTTGCAGTCAAGATCGTACAATTCTTGCTTCTTCTAGCCTCCTATAGGAGTGATGACGAAACAGGTTCGGAACATATTTCACATTCCTCTTCTCTGATTTTGAAACTCCCACTCTGTCCTAGATGGAAAAAAACCATGGGTCCCTATCCTCGCATTATATGGGACGAAAATTCATAATCCAGTCCTATCTCCGATTTTTTTAAATTTTTTATTTTAATAATAAAAATATTTTTTATTTTTAAATTAGTGTTAAATTTTATTTTATTATTTTCAAAAATTATTAATTATGTCATATATATATATATATATATATATATATATATATATATATAATTTTGGATTCGAGATGAAACATAAAAATAATAAAAAAATTTATCTCATTCAGAACTCTAGGGATCTAATTCTTATCCTTAACCTCCTATCTCCTACCTAGATATCTGAGTCAACCTATGGAGTTTACCTCGTACCATCCATAAATTAATATCTAAGACATGTCAAACTAATACTTCCTATTCTATTATTAATTTTTAAATTTATCATATCATCGTGAAACTTTTTTTTTTGAGCTTGAAATGACATGTTAAATGAAAATTATACGAAGAATGAAATGAAATTATATTAATGATAAAAAAGAAAGAAAAGACAGACAGAAAAATCCAAAGAATCTGGAAAATTGAATATCTCATATTTATTTGTGTCGGACGGACTTTGAAAAGTCTACAAGAAGGATAGGATATTTGTGAACCATTTTTTCTTATCTCAATCCTTTTCTTTTTCAATAACGACCCTTACTTATCTTTCGCTTTTGTTTTGGAAGATTGCGTAATTGGACAACCTTGGCTGTTTAGATCAAATAATTAGAAGGAAATTAATGATGATGATGGCCATTTCCAATCACGAGGAAAATAAATTTGAATATGTTTATGTAAATGAATTCAATAAAACCAACGTAATTTATTTATAATTTTAAAAAAATTAGTCTAAATTATATATATATATATATATATTTCTCTTACATTCATATTTTTGTTTTTCCTTTTTAAGGATGTATGTGAAAGAAAATAATAAATGTGTTGCTCTTTTAATTTCACTTCAAATGTGTATATATATAGAGTTACTACATTATTTACCATTAATAGATAATACTTTTTGACCATTAGATAAAAATCTAATGGTCTTAATTAATTTTATAATAATTAAAAAAATATAAAAATAATTATTGTAAAATTAATTAGAACAATTTAGTGCTATAACATTTAATACTATTTAATAATAAAATTTATGATAGTTACTATGAAGCTATAACTATTAAAAACTCTCCCATATATATATATATATATATATATATATATATATATATATATATAAATGATACATTTTTCATTCGATTTTTATTTAATTTAATATTTAATTGGATTATTATTTTATTTTTATATTATTATTTAACTATTAGTTTATATTTTATAAATTATAATAATTATTATAATAATTACAAGTAATAATTTATTTTAGTAAAAAATTGATTATTTTAATAATAATTTATTAGCACAAGTGCTCTTGTTAGACGAAGGTGTGATTTAAGGTTCTGCACTTATTAGTTTACAAAATTAAATTATTTACTTATAATTTTCAAAATATGAATTAATGATAGTAAATTAAAAATAAATTAACAAAATAAATTATTGAATAAATATTAACTTAAATAAAATATCAAATGAAAAAAATAAATATTAAATAAAATAAAATATCAAATGAAAAATTAAATTAAAAATAAAAAAATATTTTTGAAATCATAATTAAAAAAATGATTTATCAGGAAAAAATCAGTCCAAACTAAAAATCATTGGTTTTAAATAAAAAAAATTAATGGAGAAACCTAATTAAGATTTTGATAAAACGTTATAATTAATTCACTTAAACTGATAAAACACAATCAACTTCAAGCCGGGCAGGTTCGCACCCCAAAACTGCTAAAGTAGACAATTGGCTAACAAATGGTCAATCAAACCATCGACTTGCTCATGGTTTGACTGCTTTTAACAAGTTGAATCAATTATGAACTGTGTTATTTTAAATAAAAAAACAACACTGTTTTTATTCAGTCCTCTCCTCTCTCGGGTTCTTGTCTGTTGTATGCTCATATAATCAGTCAATTATGAATTGTGTCATTTTAAATAAAAAACGACACTGTCTTGTTCAGTCCTCCCCTCTCTCGGGTTCTCATCTGCTGTACACTCATATAGTCATCCAATGCACCATCTCATCTGGTGTTTTATAAAAAATTACAAGTGAACATAATTTGGTGATGTGGGTTTTGGGTGTCTATGCATCAATTTTATTTGGGCATGCCATGCTTTCAAGAAAAGGCTTTTAAAATATGAATATAACTGCCAATTCGTACGTATTGATTCAATTACTATTCGTATGAATTTTTCTTAATCCACACTCAATCCGTTCAATAATAATTACAAGGAAATAATTTAAATAGCCTACTAATAAAAAACAAATATCATGCATTGAACATAACACATATTAGTTAGCATTTATTGAATGTAAAATGGTATCCCACAGAAAGAAACTGACCATTTCAATAAATTCAAAAATAAATAAACATAAAACAAAATCTTGGTCTTGAGATAGCAGCCAAAATGCCAATAAAAAGAAATTGAGCTAATCGTCAGGAATTTTTATTCTGTGCACAAACAATTTCTCTTTTTTTTTTTTCTTTGTGCAATATCCTGTCATTGTTCTAATACACTTTATAAGATCAACTCTACGAAAACCCAAGAGCAGGAATGAATCACACCTCTTGTACTTCTTTGGAGGTTGCTTCTTTGACTTTTTTGTTTTGGGATCTGCACGAATGGTAGCATGAACCTTCTTGTACAACTCTTCTAAGTTATTAGCATCAATACCTCTTTTTCCGTACTCACTAAAGTGAGATTGATACTTCTCTGATTTATCTTCCATAAACATCCGCATAAACCCCAACAAAATCAAACATATAAAGGGTAAGATGAAAATCTATGTAGATTAGCATGTTGGGTAAAACCTCTCCATACTTGGATGAACATAATCTTACCCTCATTTATGTAGTAACATGGTCACCATAGATGTACTTTCGGTGAACTTCAGTATCTAGTTGCTTGCTCTCCATTTTGAATATTGCGAACCTCTTGTCACTGTGAGGAATATCAAGTCCAGCATCCAAAGCTCCCTAATAAAAAAACAGGGTTGTGCGTTGCTATAGTACTAATTAAACATATGCATAAAATGTGAATATACAAAATTTCTGGACAAAAAAAGGGGAAACATATATCATTTGAAATAAAAATGCAAAATAAGATGGAGTTATAGGACATCAAACGGATATCATTTGAAACAAAAATATTTTATGAAGAGTAATGTAGTACCTTAGGTGCACCCAAATACACAATTCCCTGTTGTTGTCCTCACAAGGCCAACATCAAAGAGAGCACAAAAAGGCCTTCTACTTTCTGCTGGTTCAACAGAAATATCTTCTCCAGAAGCCTAATCATATAAACAATTCTATTTCTATAAACATTAGAACTTAATCTTTTTCATACGGAAGCATCAAGTACGTACACTAATGTAATAAAACTTACCAGGTTTTATATGAAGTTTAAAGCAAGATGATCCAAAACATCAAGGTTTGTATGTAACACCCCCTCACCCCAGCAATGCATGCCAGGATGAGGGAGTGCTACGCTAACTGCATCGGTTAAAATATCATTATTAAATTATATATAAATGAAATCACTCATATGTATATATATATATATTTACTATTTATTTACTTGTAGTGTAAAAGAAATCATAATAAAGAAACACGATACATTTTATATAATAAAGTATTATTTACAAAACGTACGCTTACTTGACAAGTACTATAAAATAAAATTCAAAATATAAACACAACAGTTGTGTGACCCACAATATTTGATACAAGCTGCTCTACTGGATCAGCCCACCGATACCTTTATCTACTATTGTCTACTTATTCTTTGCTATAACTATGTGAGAGAAACTTCCACGCTAAGCTCTAGGCTTAGTGGTACATATAAATAAGACAATAAACTATTTTATGCAATATGCATTGTCATATATCAACTCATGTTCAATTATCTTCTCATGCAAATATACATATCATGATATTATTGCATGTATAAAGATCAAATTATATTCTTTTATCTCATACTGGTTTACTTTATTAAAACACCATAATATAACACATCATAATTAACCATGTTACAAGTCATTATTCATTTTATTTTCCTTAACCTTTTTATGCCCACAACACCCAATCATCTTTTTATGCAAACATACATTTCATAAATTTTATTCTTTTATATCTCATATTTATTTTACTTTAGCAAATCATTATTATCCATAGCCTTTTATTGCCCATAACACCTACGAACTCTTGATTAGGATAACGAAGTTATCATCCAAGCACATAAGAGTGCCACCCGGGCAATATAATTTGCGCATATAAGTGCCATTACTAGCTTCATAATAGTGTCATACCTGATGCGGATAATAGTGCCACACCCAGCGTAGATAATCATACCATACCCGGCGTAGATAATAGTGTCATACCCGACGTAGATAATCATATCATTAATAGATTTAATCATACTCCTCATTGCTTGGCATGCCAAACTATCCTAAGTCTGGTTTTAGTTAGGTGTTCTAGGGTTTACTCAGTGTCATTAAAATTCATAGTTATTAAATTCACCCATTTCTTGCATGTAAAGGTTCAATTAATCACACAATTACTCAATAAAAATAGTATTTGCATAATATAACAAGGTTTACATCATTTTACACTTTAAATTCCACAACTCATATGCTGCCCTGTTACTGGCAGATTCCGTTCTCTATTTTGGACCTTAATTTTGGTCCTGTTATAATCTGAATTTAGTTACAAGGTTCGCTTAACAATTTTAGGTATGGATCTTATCTTTAATATGCAACTTGAATCACTTAAGGTTGAGTTCTGTATCAAAAAATATGATAAAATAAATACTGAATGGTCACTAACAATTCTGCCTAGAATTTTTTGAATAGATTCTAAGTCCGAACTTTATGAATTTTTTTGGATAATTACAGACATATTTAGATATTATGGTATAAATAAAAGTTATAGCCCTATGTCTTATCTTTCAAACCAAACAAAAAACACACAAATACAAACTCCAGAATTCAAGTTATAACAGTTTAAATACTTACTGCTCATCAATTCCAGCAAAGAACACACATAATTACAACCTTCAATTTTTACCAAAATTAATTCTAAGTCTAGCAAACATGCATCCCCAAGATTTCTATTACAAAATACTATTAATTTAGAATTATTAATATACCAAACATTCAAATCATGCAAATCAAATATAAATCATAGACTATTGCCTTAAGTTATGCACAAACCTCTACTTTTCCCTTTTCTTTCTCTTTACTTTTCTTTCTCTTTTCCTTTGCTCCTTGTCAATTTGAGTTCCTAAAATATAAAAGAGATAATTAAAACTTAATAAACTCTAATCTCTCTCAAGCTTCCTTAAACTCCTTTTTGCATGAAAACCTACTCTTCCACATCTCTCTCCCTCTCTTTCTCACTTTCTCTTCTTAGCATCAAGTTTTAGCCATGGAGAACAAGGAGAAACATGGGATGGTTTGAGAGAACATAGAATATTCTAGATGGAAGGATAAGGAAGAAGGATGCATAATTAAGAGCAAGGTGACAAAATTAATCAATAATGGGACACATAAGCTAAAAAAATATAGATATTTCATTGGGTAATTAATGTGTTCATCTTACTTTGATGTATGCTTATTCAAGAAGCAACATGGAAGACAAGTAATTGATAGAAAATTCTAGATACAAAGGGATAAGGGAGGATGAAGGAGCAATTAAGGAGAAAATGACAAAATCAATTAAGGATGGGGACACCTAAGCCTTATTCTAGATGTTTTCATTAATGTCTAATCCATGCACATCACTTGGCTAATTGTTGCATGCCACTTGGTGTGGCCAACCCCTTCCATGTGTTTAGTTTCCCAATTATGCATTTAATTGATGGTTATCCCAATTAATCCTTCAATTTTTGGTAAATTATAAATTGACCCCTAAACTTTTCAACATTTGCAATTTAGTCCCTTACCGTAATTTAACATCTTTAAATACTTTAAACACTTTATTAAATATTTTCCATAATTATTTTCTATTATTTTAATTTTTTTCCAGTCAAAATTCTAATTTAGATTTCGGTCAAATCGATATATCAATTTAATGACACACGTGACTCGGGCCTAAATTTTGGGATATGACATTCTCTCTCCCTTAAAATAAATTTTATCCTCAAAATTTACCTGTTAATTCTGTGAACAACTGGGGATATTGCCTCTTCATGACTTCTTCGATCTCCCATGTGGCTTTTTCTGTGGAATGATTCCGCCATAAAACTTTAACTAGATGAGCTCTTTTATTCCGAAGAATCTTCTCTTCACGTGTTAATATAGCCATAGGTTCCTCTTCACAAATCATATCTGTTTGCACTTCTATCTCCTCAACTAATATAACATGAGTTGGATTGGACCTATATCTTCTTAACATAGATACATGGAACACATTGTGAATTTAGTCTAACCCCAGTGGAAGGGCTAAACGGTAAGCCATGGGTCCGATTCTTTCTAGAATCTCATATGGTCCAATGAATCTTGGACTTAGTTTTTCCTTTTTACCGAACCTTAATATCTTTTTCTAAGGAGAAACTTTAAGGAATATTTTATCACCCATATCATATTGAATGTCTCGTCTTTTTAAATCGGCATATGATTTCTGTCGATCCTGTGCTGCTTTTAGCCTTTCTTTGATTACTTTAACTTTTTCCTCAGTTTGTTGAACTATCTCAGGCTCAATCAAGTTTTTCTCATTCAGTTCGATCCAACAACTGGGGTTCTACAATTCCTTCCATACAATGCGGAGCCATGCCTATGCTTGTCTGATAACTATTGTTATAGGCGAACTCCATAAGAGGTAGATATCTATCCCAACTTCCTTCGAATTCGAGCACACAACTTCTCATCATATCCTTTAGAAACTGAATAACTCGCTCCGATCGTCCATCTATCTGAGGATGAAAGACCGTGTTGAAACTGAGTTGAGTTCCCAAAGCTTGCTGTAGACACTTCCAGAATAGTGAAGTAAATTTGGGATCTCTATCAGATATGATGGACATTGGCACTCCATGCAACCTCACTATCTCACTTACATAAATTTCGGCTAGCTTGTTTAATGAGTAGTCCATTTTGACTGGTAAGAAGTGTGCCGACTTCGTCAATCAATCCACTATCACTCACACTGCATCATGCTTTCTCTGAGTCATTAGTAAACCGGACACAAAATCCATTGCGATTCTTTCCCATTTCCACTCTGGAAGCGGTATTGGTTGCAACAATCTTGTGGGTAACTGATGTTCCGCTTTCACTTGTTGATAGGTTAGACATTTAGCAACATACTGGGTGATATCATTCTTCATCCCTGGCCACCAGTATTTTGCTTTCAAATCTTGGTACATTTTGTTTCTACCTGAGGAAGCATGAGAAACATATAGTTGTCACATAACCAACCTGTTGGAACAAAAACAAAAATAACACTTTTCAAATGACAAATGCAAACCAATAATACAAAAACTCAATTACTCTAAAATAACTACCTCTTGCAGCTTTTTACGCCTCCCTCTGGATTCTATAAGGAAGCATTTTAACATTAAAAAGAGCCTACCGAAACATGAGTTCAAAGACAACACATAAGATTGCTACATAAAAGATTTCTAACAAAAGAAGCTTAAATGAAAGTGGTGGGGTGACTAAGGGAGAATTAGAAAATTGAGGATATGAGCTTAAAAACATTGCTATGCCACATCTATCATATTGCATCACCATGTGACCATCTAAAACATGTGAAATTGCCAAATTTTTAATGCATATAGTTTAAAGAAGAAAATCCAACAAACAGAATAAGAGAAAGGTGTCATTTCTTTCTTCTAAAATTTGGTGAAACAACTCCCAAGTACCTAGCACTTGATCTCGCCCTATCCCAAAATATAATACAATTATGAGGACCACCTTGAGAAACACATTTGTCAGTCAAACCATGATCCTAATAGTATAAAACAATGAAATGCACTAAGTATTCAAGTATCCTAATCACACGATATTATTTTACCAGTTATGTTTCCAGGCTAGCCATTCTACTCTCTTTTTAAAGTTTATAATTTTTACATTTTTTTTCTTTTTCTCTTTATTGCGGTTGGGAGAGGTCGGAATGGGGTATGTTTGCAGAATCTAATTTCCAAAAAGTCAGTTTACTAGTGCACCTAGGTTACGTATGAAGAGTATAGTTTTCCATATGAATAGTGCACCCAAAAACTACAAAAATTTTAGCAACATTTGGAAGGCCTCAAAATCTCCTACCGAAATAACTTTTCTAGGCTAGAAAAAACCAAAAGATCAAACTAAATTGCATTTCCCATATACAGATGTCACTCAAGAATCTCACTTGTAAGCAAGGTATAAATCCAAATGCCACTTTTACTAAATATATGAATAAGCTAGCATCCATCCTCACTGAACCATAGTCATATTGTAACGGATTTGGGAGACAACCTTGACATGGTTTTATTGCGTTACCCATGAGGGCTAATTTCATGATCAAATTCACAGGAAGAATTAGGTGATGACAGTTTGACCAGCAAATAGCCTAAAGAGGTCCAAAGCTACACCAGTGAGATGAGACTATAAATTTGGTACAAGAGAAAAGGCAATACTAAAGACCCATTAAAATTCAGTATTTTGTTTGTGGAGATAGTGAGGGATATTTCTCAGTATATGGTAGATAGGAAATAGAACTACCAAATTGAGGTACTTTTTAAGAAAATTCAGGATTTGTGGTAGTTTTTAAGGTTAAAGAGTGGGTCTCTGGTTAGTGCATCAGTTGGATTGGTGCACAGAGCTAGCGAACCAGTCCAACTAGCACACACTAACCAGAGAATCCTTGCTTCTGACACTTCTTTGCAACCTTCTTCTCATGGAGTTTTCCCGCGAACTTAATGCAACCTTCCCATTTCTTCTTTGAAACTTTAATGCAACCATTTGAAATAAATAAACACCTTCTCTACCTAGCACAAAACTCCCATATCTCTTTCAATCACGTAGGAAGTTTCAAAAACTTGTTTTCCTTCTTTCTTAATATCTAGAAACTCTTTCCTTTATATATATATATATATATATATATATATATATATATATATATAATTTGGTTAATAATATTAATAAAGAGAGTTTGAGCTTCCATTACAAGAGGTTAGAATTTTTCTGACTTTTTAATTAACATGTTATTTATTTTAAAGATGTTAGTATTAAATGCTGTTAAAAATTTTTATTTTGAAAATTAGTAGTTAGGATTTTTATATATATGCTGTAAAAAAATATGTATAGGTAGAAATGTGGTAATATTAGTAGATAGTTGTTTTTAGGTATTCAAACAGATTAATTTTTAAAGACATTATATATTAACTTTATTTTTAAACATATTATTTATTAACTTTGTTTATATGATTTTTAAAATAATATTTTCTATCGTATCCATATTGCCTATCATGTGAATAATTTAAATTTACATTATAAATATGAAATTGTTTCTAAAAATTAAATTTTTTCTAATGTAGCTATATAATTACTAATTATAGTAGAGGTTTCTTTTGAATTTAAATTCTATATATCTAATTTGAAAATTTAATCAAAGTGTTGGAAGGGGAGAACTTTTTGAAGCAGCAATAGGACCATTGATGAGAGCAACAACAAACGATGTTAAAAGAACAAGGCACATGGGGGACTAGGGGAGAAAGCAATAAGATCGTTATTTTTTTTTAAATTTTAGTATATATTTTGATAACTAATTATTCTTATATCATGTTAATTCTTGTAGGATTTTATTTGTGATTGTTGGAGAAAAATTGAAACATAAAAGGATTTTAGCAGTAAAAATTAGTAATTTTAATTGTATACTTTTGGTGATTAAATATAGTATTTGTTATGATATTTTAAGTTAGATTTTTTGTGTGACTTTGATGTAGTATGTTATTTGTTATAAAATAAAATAAATAATATTGGCAAGACCACTAGTTTTGATAGAAAGCCTCATCTTGTATGAATATTTAGATCAATAAAATAAATAAAATATAATAAAATAAATCAACAATGATTAGTAGATGTAATGGGCATAATAAAAATGTAGAAATAGTAATTAGTAGTAGTAATTATTGAAAATTTATTATTTAGTAAATTAGGGAAAATGAAATTATATAAATTAATTATTTATTATGAATATTTAGATAAATAAAACAGAAATTTAGAATAAAATTAATTAATAATTATTAGTAGTTAGTGGTAGTAATAAAAACTTAGAAATAGCATACATATGCATTAATTAGAATATTAATAGTAATAATAATGTAGAAAGGTAATGATTTTTTTTGAATATTCATAAATAAAAAATAAAATAAAATAATAATAAAAATAATTTATTTATTATGAATATTTAGATAAATAAATTAAAATAATTAAAGAAAATTAATTAATAGTAATTGTGAATGTAGTAGTTGTAACATCATCGACTTTTCCACATGCATATTTACATGCATTTCATTTGAACATATGCATTTTACATGTATTTCACTTGAACACATGCATAATACGCATTTCAGGTATTTTACAATTGTATAGAAGTTCACATGTCTGTTTTATAATATAGATGAAAATGATATGAAATTAATATTTGAGTGAACAAAGAAATTAGATTGAATTAATTAAATTTAATATAGTTAATTAATTAAATTAAAGTAGAGGATTAAGTTGTATTTTTTGTATTGACTAGTATGTCTAAATTCATGTAATTGTATAATAATAATAATAATAATAATTAAATAAAAATAAATAAAAATAAAAGTCAGAAAAATAAAAAGAAAAAGAAAAGTAAAAAAAAAAGGAAAAGGGACAGATGAAGAAAAAAATGTAAAGGAAGACAAATTGTTTGACTTAGGCTAAGTCCTTATTTTCTTCTTCTTCCTCTTATTCTTCTTTTTCTTCTTCTTCTTTGCTTCATTCTTTCATTCCATTTCTTTGAAGTTCCAACAATATTTTCTTTTCTTTTCACTCCCAAAATTGTAGAAACAAGGTTAGCTAAGGGTGATTATAGGTGAGTAAACAATTATTTTGTGTTAATCTTGATTATAGTGTTTAGGATTCATAAATAGACAATGTTTTGTACTAAGCTTTTGATGATTTTAGAGATCAAATTTAAAGAAGTGTAAAACATAAAATGTGTGCCTTTATGTCTTAGGTTTATGTATATATAAATATTTTTTCAAGATATGGTGTATAGGAAGAGAAACCCTCTCTTGATTGAAACTAGTCTGGATGCGAACCCTAGCTGAATTAGCCACGATTTTTATTAGTTTTGAATATGATAAAGCCATTATTTGAAGTATCTCAAAATCTAAAAGGTGTAGACATATGTATTATGTATATTTATACTAAATTTTAGCTTCATATATCTTGTGTATTTTGAGTTATGATAAAGAGAACCATGACTGTTCCATAGTTGCTAAGTGCCCTGTACAGGTTCAGAAACTTGTTTAATTATTTTGAGGTTCTTACAGATAGATTCTACAAATTATTAAAACATAAAAGTTATAGGTATATGTATTATATAAATTTGGGCACTAATTTCATCTTAATATTCTATTTATAGAGTAAGTTATGGCCGTTACAAGTCATACTGTCTTGAAAATCAACTCTGTTCTATAGCAGTAAAATGTTGCTTATAATTTGAGGGCCTTAGAGACATAATTGATAAAAGTTGTAAAAATTAAAAATGTTCCATTGGAATCTATATAAGTTTCTAGAAATTTTCATTGAAATATGAATTATATATCGTAAGTTATGATGAACCTAAGTTGGTACCCTGAAACAGCCTAAAGGCAGAAAATAAAACACATTTAGAAATTCTACAAAAAATTGTACAATGCTTCAATTGATCTGAAATTTTAATATGTTATATAATTATATGTTAATTTTAATAAGAAATAAGAATCAGATTAATTGGTCAAGTATATAAAAAGTTATAGGCTAAACAGTTCCATAAGGTCACACTGCCTCATAGAAAAAATCTTAATTATTGATATTAACAATGCATATTAATTTGTTTAAGCCACATTAAGTCTCTCTAAGCATGAATTAATAAATTATATTTTTATATAGGCTTACAACATATTGAAGATCCACAAGATAGGGATAGACAATAAGTTAATAGTCGGAATCAAAGGAAATAAAAGGTGAGTCTAATTATCGAGTGATTTCTTTAGTACACATAAACATTGCTTGTTATGTGATATGTGAAGTGAATTATGATTATATGATTCATATGATTGTTGTGATTTGTCATTGATATTATGATGATGGATAATTTGTGACAATTGTGTTACATATAAGTGGTATACTTGTAGTATATTTGAGATATATGTTTGACATGTGTGATATATACATGGTAAATGTATAGTATATGCAAGGTATATATTTAGTATATGTATGATATATGTGATAAGATACGATGGTTGATAAATACTTAAGTATAAATGCATATGCATATGGACTTAAAAGCCGTTGTGACTGGTTAATTGGTATTGCAAAGCAAAAGAAGAAGTCTATAGCCCAACAAATGTGCAAATGAAACAAATGATTAAGCTAGCTAGCAAATGCAAATGTTCACATGACAAATATTCACATGGAAACCTGGGGCAATATCCGTTTAACTTGGTCACAACAAAATCAAATGAGCAAAGCATAAATATAAGTAAAGAATAGTGATTATATTTTTAAATTTCATTTGAGATTATATGATAAAGGTGAATGAAATAGAATATATATGGTATGCATTGGATTTTTGATTTGTTACATTTTTGAAGAGTAATAGTTTATATTAAGGTACATATAGAAGTCATGGATCAAAGGTTACCGGCTAGGATATATATATATATATATATATATATATATATATATATATATATATATATATATTCAACTTGTAAAATTACTTACTTTTAAATGTAATGTTTAAGTTATTAATATATATGATGTTATAGGCTATAATTAAAATTTCCGTATTAATTATAAAATTATTGTTAATAATATGAGATGAGTTAAAAAAAATTATTACTCGCTATAAACATGAATTTTATTTAATCATGTTCCATACGTGATAATATAATATAAAATCAGTATATGCGGTATATAAATGTATAAGGTGTTAGATGTTACAGTAGTAATAGTAATAGTAATGTAGAAATAGTATATAGTAGTAGTGATTATTTAATTTTTGTAATAATAATAATAATAACAACAACAACAACAACAACAACAATAATAATAATTTGATATTATAAATATTGAGATAAATAAATCTGAAATATAAAAAAAATTAATTAATAATAATTAGTAGTTAAATTAGTAGTGATAATGTAGAAATAGTAATTAGTAGTAGTAGTAGTAAATATTAAAATTTTATTATTTAGTTAATTAAGTAAAATTAAATTATAACATAAACTAATTATTTATTATGAATATTTAGATAAATAAAACAGAAATTTATAATAAAATAAAGTAATAATTATTAGTAGTTAGTTGTAGTAATAAAAACATAGAAATAGTATATATATATGAATTAATTGGAATATTAATGGTAATAATAATGTAGATAGGTAATGATTTTTTTTGAATATTCAGAAATAAAAAATAATAATGAAAATAATTTATTTATCATGAGTATTTAGATAAATAAACTAAAATAATATAATAAAATTAATAAATTATTATTATGAATGTTGTGGGAGTAATAAAAATGTAGAAATAGTATGTAGTAGTAGCGATTATTTAATTTTTATTATGATTATTGAATTAAATAATAATAATAATAATAATAATAATAATAATAATAATAATAATAATAATAATAATAATAATAATAATAATAATAATAATAATAATAATAATAATAATGGTGGTGATGATGATGATGTCATATTTATGTCACTTAATATGTCATGTATGCTTAGTCAATTTAGTGTGTTAATTGAGTAACTATGATTGTGAAATTGATATATATACATATTAATGTCATTTAATAATGATAATAATGATGATAATGTCATTTAATATATCGAGACAAACGATTGATCGTTGAATAGAAAAAAGAATGGATCTTTAAGGTCCCAAATGAATTGGCTTTTTTGAAAATAACCTTGTTCTTTAGAAGATATATCTTGTATCTGGTATGTATGTTTACTTAATTTGGTGTGTTAATTGAGTTCGCATGGTTGTGAAATTGATATAATAATAATAATATATGATGAAATTTAACTTTTTGAACAACAAAACAGTACAATATCTTCAATACCATTTAAGACTATTCATTGGGATGGTGAGATAATTTAGACTAAATTGGTGCTACTTTTGTGAATGAAAATGCAAAAATATTTACTCTAGATGAAGAATTGTACATGAAAGTTTTGTTATATAGGATTGAAATAGTGTTGGAAATTGATAGTAACGTAGTTATAAAAAAAAAATTTGCTTAGAGCCCCTGTGTATAATCAATGAGATAATTTATTTTTTTCACTTATTCAAATATGGGGAGAATATGAAATTGCATTGATGCATCAAATCATTAGCTAATTTCTTGATTTGCAATTTATTGAATTATTTGTTAAGTATTCTTATAGTGCGACTATTAAACAACGTAATATTAGAGATTTTTTTTTGAGATGGGTGAGTCTATTTATCATAGAGGTGGTGATAATGAAGGTGATAGGAATATCATAATGCATTATTTCGTAACATATGGAATGTGTAGAAGTTGATGAGTGCAAGGATTATGATGATAATGAGGATGAAGATAATATTGATGAAAATGAAAACGGGGAGGATAATATTGATATTGATGAGGATGATGAAAAAACTATTATGATGAGGATGACGATGAAATGTACAAAAAAATGAATACGATCAGTTGATTAAAAGTACTCAAATAACTAAATATGTTCCTGATAGAGATCATTGGTCATGTATAATTTGAGATTTTTCAAAGGAATTTCACATAGGAATGATGTTCGATTTAAGGTTGATGTGAAATGAATGTCAAACGACAGTTTAAAAATTGTGAAATAAAACCAAATGCTTTCACCATTGTTTGTAGTATTGAAGAAAGATGCAACTGGAGATTGTGAGCGACACAAAAGAAAAAAACCAGGATTTTGGATAATAACATGATACAATAGACCTCACACTTGTAGTGCTTCTAGAGAATTACATGACCATCAAAACTTTGACTCGGTATTGATTTCAGGCTATTTTAGGAATACGTTATGGAAGCATCCTGATATTATAGTGAAAGCTTTGAAGACATGAGATAAAATTTTAATACAACTCATTTATACAAAAAAGTGTGATATGCAAAACAAAAGCATTTTGACAACTATTTAAAGATTGAGGTAATTTTTATGTACACCTATGTTACTTCATGCATAATAAATACTTTAGAAATAGAGGTTCCATTTGGAATGTTGAAGGTGAGAAACACATGTTCAATGGTCGTCTTGTTGAAGGGGTGTATAGATTTAAGTGGATATTTTGGGTGTACAAGCCATGTATTGAAGATTTCAAGTATTGCAAACCAATTCTTTATTTTGATAGAATATTTTTATATGGAAAATATAAATGTATCTTTTTGATAGCTCAAGTTGTAGATGATAATAATATAGAATATTACTAATTTCATTTGCTCTTATGTAAAAGGAAAATAAAGAGAAATGTGAATACTTAATGATTATACTCTGCTACATGATTTGTGATAAGCATGCAATGAGTCAACACTTATGGCATGAAAATTCACACAAATATTGCATTCGCAATATTGCCAACAACTGCAATACAAAATTCAAAAATCACGTTATGAAGAAATTGGTAAAGAAAGCTGGTACGTGACTTCATATAAATTACTTATTTTAATAATTAGTGTTGAATATTATTGCCCAAACAATGAACTAAGAAGGAGATTAAATTGGTTATGAAATAAAATTTTTTTTGACTTTAAGTGCGGAATAAAATTGAATATAGTAGGGATGGAGAAATATCACACACGAGATTTATAGAGGTTCGGGTATTAACAAGCACTACTCTTCTCTCCAATCTCAATTGGGAGTTTTACTAACACACTAAGTGTTACAATGGAGTTTTATAAGCTCATTTCCAACTATGGTGTTTTTCTCAATGACTAACACCTAACCCAGAAATTCCCTTGTGTTTTAATAGCTTACATAATAAACCAATTTTTTCAAGCTGTGGTTCAAGTGGTGACTTTGGCTGTGAAGCTCTCTGGAAGAACTTGACATATTATTTCATGGGTGTGTCTTTCTTTTACGAGCATGACTGATTTGATTGTTCACGGTTGGTATGATTCTTCATGACCGTGAACTTTAAATGTTAGAGAGTTGGCGCTAAGCTATATCACGGGCGTGACATAAGTAATCATAGGCTTGACATAAGTAATCACGGGCATGACATAAGTAATCACAAGCGTGACTTTGCTATTTCTTCTTATTTTGATCTTCAAAAGTTGTCTTTCATTCTTGCATCATATTCTTTTCAAGATACATCTTATTCAACAAACTTAAATACATTATTGCTATTTTATTTGTTAGTATCAAAATAATGAAAATACCCCTCAAGATAATCAAGATTTAACAAATATAGTGACACGTGTACGCTAATAAGTTTAAGAAATTTTAATGGATTATTGTTAAGCAACATGCATCAAAAGCAAACATTCAACAGGATGATGAAAATAATTGAAGTGAGAGACCCCGATTCATTTACTTGGTTGGAAAAAATCCATTGATCCTAATGGAAATTAGCATATGGTGTCGAATATAGCCATGGTGTAATGCCCACAAACTATTTTGAATCCACCAATTTGATGTTGAAGAAAATTAAGTATGTACTTATGACTATGATGATGCATATGTTGTTTGATAAACTAATAGACTTATTTGATAATCCTTGAGATAGATATGCATAATCATTTATTGATGGTTATTAGTTCTCTCCTAAATGCAATGAGACATTAAAGCACCATGTGCAAAAGGCTCATGGTCATCAAGTGAAGTCCAATGACAAATAAAATTATGTCTTTGTGATAAAAACAATATACAACAATGATAGGAGGAAAGATAATCATAACCAAACATTGAAATTGGCTCAACAAACATGCATATGTAAGAAGTTTTAACAAAGTAAAATACCATGTTTCCATGCCATTGTAGTTTGTGTGAAATATAGAATGAATTATACTCAATATATTTCTTAATTTAATACTTTATTTGATACAATAAATGTGTGGTCAACTTATTTTCAACGACTTGGTGACCAAGATTATTGGGCAAAATTAGTTGAGTTGCCTGTTATGGCAAATCCTGGATAAAGTACCAAAAAAAGACCAAAATAATCTAGAAGAAAAAATGAAATGGACTAGAAAATATAAGAGAATCATCTTTGTCATTTTGTGGCAATTGTGGTAAGATGAGTCATACTACAAGAACATGTCATAGGAATTAATTGTGTGATATGCAAATTGAATTATTATTTGATGTTTTAATTAAATGTGTCTGTAGACTACAAACTTTGTTGTTCAACCTAAATATATTTATGTTTAAAACTTTTAAGTTATTTGTTAATTATTGAGCATATTGAATAAATATAAGATGTATGAAATGAACATTAAAAGGATGTATCAACAAAAGGGTAAATATCTATATTGTTAATGAAGTTGATAGATATACAGATCCTAATGGCGAAATATGTTATGTAAAGAAATTAACCTTCATAAATTGACGAACTCATGCAACACTTGAACTAAGCAGTGTTAACCATATAATGATTGGTTCTCATACGAATAAATAGAGTTTGAAAATTTTATTAAGTTTGAGAATAAATTTCAACTTAAGCCATTATTAAATATATGCTAAGTGCTTCATTAATATGGACACTGAAAATTTGTTTAATGAAGTCTTTCATTTATTATTAATTAAATATTTTTAATAAAATCATTAGTTAGATCCTAAGTCTTTTATGAATGAAAAAATAAATTTAAAATTAATAGTAAATTGATAGATTTAATGGGACAAAATGGGAAAAGTTGGAAAACCAAAATCATAATTCTCAAAGCTGGTTCAATGACTTCTCTTTTCTCTGGCCCTACCCTCCTTCCCTCCCCCCTCTTTCTCTAATTTTGAAAATTGTATATATATATATATATATATATATATATATATATATATATATAAAGGATATGGATAAAATAAATTGCAGGTTAAATTGTTTGAATTAATTAACCTGTTTATTTGGTTAACGGTCATTTGATCTAATGGATATAATTAAAAATACGTTATCTAACAGTTATAAATATTATAATTCATCTATACACCAATTGAATTGTTGAATGAGTGTTTTTTTAAATGTTATTTAAACAATAATCACACCTTTTTGAAACCCTTAATAAATTCCAAAAATAAATAGGAAAATATTATTTATCCCAACTATTTTTATTCCAACTCATGCCCATCATGCATTAAAATATTTGTATTTACCAATCAATCTATTTGTGTCATAATAAAGATGGTTGACTAGAATTTAGCTAGCTAGAATGTATATTTTAGTCATTTTAGATTAATAACTAAGGACAATTAAGTAATTAGATAATTTTAGTGACTGATATGCCCATGAGTTTTTTCTTAATTGTTTAGAGTTTAAAACTTATAGTCAACCATATTTATTGTAATCAATAAATACTTAATTCAAAATAATTCATTAACACATTTAGTATGGTTAAAGTTGCTTCCATTATGTATTTTTCTTTTGTGTGTAAGCATGCAAAAGGAAAATTAATAATGAAAAGAAAAATGGTGCTAATAAAATATTCTCAAATTAATGAAAGAAAGAAATTAGATTCAATATATATCTTTATGAATTACTCATTTCAATTTTTCTAACTGATACTATTTGTATCAATATATATCTTTTAGTCTCTCAATTATTTATTTTTTTAGTTTTATTGTATTTTTTAGATCTTTAAATATTAATTTTGATCTCTATCAAATCCAGTTCTAAGAATTGAACAAAAAATTAAATAGTTCCATGACATAATAATAGTACATATTGAGTCGTTAAATTATATTTTTTTATTGGGTTTCAATTTGGATACAATATCTGTTAAAATATATATTTTTTAAAAAATCAATCTAATAATATAATAAAAAATTTAAAAATTTAAAACAAAAAATATATAGTATTTGAAAAACCAAACTATGTTGCTTACTCTCTTAGTTTCAATGAAATCTTTTATATTTGATGTTAAACTATAATTAATCAGATCATGAATAATCCAAATAATTGATTATAATATATATTTTTTAAAATACTAAATTTATGGAGTTTACAAATTTATGAAATTTAGAAATTATAAAGTATTTATTAAAGTGTAGAGTAGAGTTAAAAAAATTGAAAAATATATAATCGTTAAATTTACTCCTAATCAACCCTAATCCATCCATTTACCCATTTAATATATCAAAATAATGTCTCAAGTAACCTATACAACTGTTTGTTAAGATTTTATTTTAATTTTCTAATGTACGGGTAAAATACTTTCATTAATTTGCTCTTGATTTTTTTTTTCTGATTATCAATTTGTTTAAAATCAATTTTAGAATTTTCTTTGATAAAAAGAAATAAACTTTGGAATTTAATTAACACATAATTTTTATTTTACAGTTACGTAACCCTATTTGATCATAATTTTTTTTAAATTTTTTTATAAACATTATAGATTCATTACAATTAAGACTTAAGACTTAAGAATCATGAGAAAAAATGATTTTTTTTTAATGAAATGAGTTAAATAACTTAATTTGATAGCCAAATGAAATTAACTATTAATAAGTTTTATAATTAATTTTAATATAAACTATCATCTTTATAAAAAAACAATTAGAGAAAAATTTTAATTTTTCATTTATTTACAATCTATATCATCATCTCTGATAAATTTAATTTATAGATGTTGAACTAAAGGTTAAAATCATTCAAATTTATGAAATTTTAACCAACATTAATAATTTTAAAAATAAAAAAGAAACAAAATAGTTAAAATGATATTGTCACCTGTCAAAATGTACCAATCATTTTCTTCACTTTATTAATCAACCAATGACGATAGAAGAGGAAAAGTTTTATGTATTTTCTTTTTCGAATGATTTTTTTTTTTGTAATTTTCATAAAAGATAAAGCTTCTATTACTTTCCAAGAAGATGGAGAAGACCAAATAGTTAAAGAATTTTTTTTTTATTGAAAACAATTTTTTTTTCAAAATATTTAATTTTTGACAGTAAAAAAATTGATAATAAATATATATTAACTACAAAATCACATAACTAATTTTTTGTTAATAAAAAAATTCAGAAAATATAATATTAAAGATTTATAGGTACATAGACCGAAAATACCTTATATATTCAGTAATTTTTTTAAAAGCTTTATAAACAATTTAATTAAATTTTTTTTATTACTCAGTTTAGTGGGCAAAAAAATTAAGTATTTTTTAAATTTAACTATAGGTTTAAATGGATACTTATACCCAACTCATCAATACCAATTTTCATATATTTATACAAACACATAATATTATTTTTTTATTTATAGATAATGAAATTAATATTCTATTTTACTGCAACTCAGTGCGACAGTGTACAAAATAAATTAGAAACAACATAATTTATATATTTTAATTTAAGTATATATATAGTGGACACATTAATTTATTCTTTTTTATATCTATAAATATTATTTTTTAGTGTTCATATTTAGTGTCTATATATGTGTGTGTGAAAGAAAAACTTTATATGTAATGACTAACGTACAATAAATTTCATAATGGGAATTTAAGAAATAATAAATATTTTCTCACATATTTATATGTGTATATAAGATTAGTAAGATAATTTTATTTACTTTATTATAATTAATTAGAAGCATTAATTTCATTTAACTATATTCTAACCGGCTATATTCTGGGTAAATAACAAGGTCCTTTATGTTATTCAATTTGCTAAAATATTAGTATTTTAACGCCAACAAATTATAACTTACTTTTTTTTTTGTTTAGGTGAAAATAAATGTGACTGACTTTGTCAACACGTTGTAGCTAAAATTGTCCTTCTTACCGAGCATTAATGTATGTGATTCTATAACTGTCAAGCGTCATCAATTAGTTCCTTCGCGGAAAATGAAATCGAGCAACAATCTTACAGGCCATTAATTAATGTGGGATCAACTATAGCGGCAATGGACTTACTTTGAGTTTTGTCGCATCAAATGATAAGTGATATTGCTTACGCTGCAACTTTTACGGAGTGGACTTTCAAAGAAGTAATTTCCATGTCCCACGCCTGGAGAACGAATGAAGGCCTCCTAAACCTAATCACATTCTGCCACCGACATTCATCACTGTAAGAAGCAATCACCCAATTGCAATTTACATAGTGTTTTTTTGTTGTCATCTTCTTTTTCGTTAAAGGAAAGCTAGAGTTGGGATAATGCAGATCTAGAATTGGTCAATAAATTAGGGATGGCAATTGAGCCTATCACCATGATATCCCCGTCCAAATCCGCTCTGAATCAAAAGTTTTCTGTGGCAAGGTCGGTATATATATATATATAAAACATAATTAATAATTTTTAAAAATAATAAAATAAATATAATACTTATTTAAAATTTTATTTAATTCCCATTTCCGTATAGTGCGGTAATTTTTTTTACTGGGAAGAGAGCAGGATTGGGGACAGAGTGGAAGTTTCAGGGTCAAGGATGGAGATAATGAAATCCGTCTTGAAATCCCATTGCCACTTCTACGATAAACTTTGCCATCCTATTTATTTATTTTTCAAAATTCGAATTGGGGGTTCAAATATGAAGATTGCAGAAGAACTTTAATATTTTTAAAAGAAAATTATATATGTTTGTTCTTAAATTATGGTGGATTGTCATATTGAGTCCCTAATTTTTTTTTTATATTTTTTATCATTCTATTGAATCCTTTAATCATTATTTCGTAACATTTTAATCCTTATAAGATAGTATAATATTAAAATAATAGTTAAAGGATTTAATATACAAAGTAAATAACAAATTACTCATAGATAAAATATGAAAATTTCCAAGGATTTCCTTCAGTGTCATTTTCAAACAGCAGGTCATAGACTTAACATGCATCGATCGTACTATAAATCAAGCACTTCATCCTCATAAAAAAAATAACGCATTTGAGCTCTTCGTTTTCTCCCTCTAATTTCAACATGTTCACTTTTAATAATCAGTGTTTTGTCCTTTTGATAGTATTGCTGAGTTGGTTTGGCTCCATAACATGTCGTCAGTCCTTGCATCAAGATGAAGGTATGAAAGTTTTAGCCTCGTTTCTGTGTATGTCAATTTTGTTTTTTGTAGTGTCAAAAAAGAAAACAGAACAAAAAATTCAAGCTTTACTCCCTACCAATGTCGATTGTCAAATGCTCTTCCATTCATCAAATGCAATAATCTCTGTCAAGTTCAAAATGTTTATAATTTTGCTTGTTTAAATTTTGCAGGAGCTGCGTTAGGGAAAATTCTCGAGACTCTTGGTGCTGGTGAACGTTTTGAAATGAATGAGGATTGCCCATCAGAACGCGTCGTTAATAAAATTGGTCAACAAAAAGAACAAGAGTCACTCACCATTAGATGCAAATGCCTTTCCAGTGCCTCCTGTCATATTACGGATTTGTAAGTTGTGAATCTCTCTCCCCTTTTCCTCCTTCACTTTTTGTTTATGTTTTCTTTCTTTTTTTTTTTAAATTTAAATAATTACAGTGGAAAGAGAATGTAAAAGCAAATATGAGAACACTGTTAGGGATATTTGGGATTGATGTTAGATGTTAAAAAGTAGGTTTAAAATTTTTTTAATTTAATTAACTGATTTTTTTAATTTTTTATAAATTGTTTTTTTTTTCAAATATGATTTTGAGAAAAATATATATTTATCTGTTTTTTTTAAAACAGTTTTCAAAATTTAACAAATTTTAAAAATAATTTTTTTTTCTTTAGAAGCGTTTTTGCCAAATGCAATGCCAAATGAACCCTTAGTAGATTTTTTATGGTGATTTTTTGTTTTGAAATTTTAGTAATTGAGAATGAAATACAGGTTAAAAATTCTTATTCATTTTCCTTCTTTTTGGGGTGACCATAAATGCAAGGATTTTGGAAGTAAAGCTTAATTCCTATCTATGCTCTTTGATTCCTATTCCTAACCTAACATAAAATTTTGATTATCTAATAAAGGCTTCTATTTGGCAATATAAACAGTATTTTCAAAAGTTTTAGTCTTCCTGGCAGTCTTCCACCGGAACTGGCAGACCTGAAATATCTCGAGACAATGTAAGTATACTTAGTTCATGTTTCTTATTGGAACTATTGCACTAAAGCAACAAACTTTACCTTCAATAAATCAATTGAAATGTATTGATCCTCAAATAGCTATAAAATTCAAAATCGGTAGAAGTGTATGTCTTCCACTTTGTGCTCACATGTGAAACTAGTCTATTCATCTTGTACAGTGATGTAACTCGCAACTATCTGCAAGGTACAATACCTATGGAATGGGCATCACTTCAAAAAGTGACTTACATGTAAGCATATTAAGATCTTCTTTGCATACCTCTATATGGGTTTTGTTTAAACTTTTCCACTGTGCTATCATATGCAGCTCACTCACTGCCAATCGTTTGTCAGGAGAGATACCAAGCTACTTGGGCAGATTTACTAGTCTCACCTATCTGTATGTTTGTATCGAATTTGTTCTGCTTTTGGGTTTATGTTTATGTCTTGTTGATGTTATTCTACTGTTTTCTGTGATTATTGTTTTCATTAAAAAAATAAATAACTAAACGAAGGAGCCTTGAGGCCAACCAGTTTTCTGGTACTATTCCTCCAGAACTTGGAGATTTAGTCAACTTAACAGACCTGTAAGTCATTTTCAAGTGTCACTAATTCTTAAACTTAAACTAGCCAGATTTTTTTTTTAATTAGTTGGAATATTTGTTTTGGTTCTATGGCTCTATTTTTGCAGGATGCTGTCCTCTAATCAGTTGGAGGGGAACTTGCCAGACGAACTTGCGCGGCTAAAAAAATTAACAAATTTGTAAGCTCTAACTTATTTTCCTTTTTCTTCAATATGATATGCCGATAGTTCAACATATTGAGAAGTTTTTCCACTTTATGCCTTGCAGTCGTGTAAGTGATAATAACCTTAAAGGCACCATACCCAGTTTCATTCAGAACTGGACTCTTCTTCAAAGGCTGTGAGACTTTTTCACTCTATACATCTATAAATTTACTTTCTAATTAAACTATGAAGATTTATTCTTACATATATTTATTTATTTTCTTGTTAATGAAGTGAACTATATGCTAGCGGATTGGAAGGACCAATACCTCCTGAAATTTTTCGTTTAGAAAATTTGACTGACCTGTGAGTATGATCACATATCATTTTGCTATATGATAATATGAACTCATACAGAATCAGGAGACGGAAATCAATTGTAAAAAAAAAATTAAATAAATAAATAAAAGAAAAAAGGAAGAAGAAAAATCAAATCTTCAACTTCAATTATGGTGTGTTTGTATTGCATAGGAGGATCACTGATGTACCTGGGACAGAGTTTCAGTTTCCTAATGCGTCCAAGAAGATGGAATACTTGTATGTCAACCACTTACAAACTCTGAAGATTCATAGAATAAATATGAGAATTTTCCATTGCAAACTGCTGCGATGAACGTGTAACTTATTGTAGGGTTTTGAGGAACATTAATTTACTTGGGAAGATCCCTGAAAGTTTATGGAAATTGAAAGATCTGCGAACTCTGTAAGTGTAAACTTCAGTTATCACCTTATAGATTGCAGCTGTACAAGGGTGAAATGACATATCTGTGCATCAGAATAATTTACACGGGCTCATCTTGATATTTTGGGACCAATTTCTATTAAAGATCCTTTTGGTTCCAACAAATTGGATAATAAATTCATGAATAAATCTAGCCATTCTCATCTCTTTGCTATATTGAAAATCAGTTTCCTTTATATTGCTCAAAAGTTAGTAGTGAGTGAAAGAATAGCCAAGTAAAAATATTATAATAGTTTAACAATTGGTTGCATAGGTAATTGTGTGAGAAGCATAACAATTCTTATTTTCACATTAATTATTTTTTCTGATGATTGGAGCTATAAGAACCATAAGAAAACCGGATGTCTTGCTGACAGGATGAACTTCTCTGTAATCCCATAATTCATATCTCTGAAATTCACAGAGAGTCTATTAGGCTGGTCAGATGCTTGATATAGCAATCTTTTTAGGGTTCTGACCTTAGTAATAGTCCTATCTTTTAAATACAGCTACCTTTATATAGCTCACAAAAATGCAACTGCTTGATTGAAAAAATAGGAAGAAAAGTATTGATTGCTTCTCACAATTGTTTGAGCACTTAATGAGAATTTAATAGCAATGGCAACAAAGCAACTGAATGGAGATATGGTGTTATAGATTTCCTAGGATTATAAAGGTCGCTGCACAATCGTTAATTGTTGGACTATCGGAAAATGTTTATGTCTGACTTGACAAATACACCTTTGTTGAACTTTATGAATAGTTTAAAGCTTCCAATAAAAGAAGGTAGGTGATCACTTCTCACCAACAATTTTATTGTTGCTCAAGTACACAGCAAGCACTTCATTCTAGCTCATGCTTATTATTGCAATTAATTTCTGAGTACAATGGTAGTGTCAGATATGCTCTGATGATAGAGAGCTTGGAAGTCTAAATGTCCTGCAACCTTTTTGCAGAGATGTTACTTTTAACAAGTTGGAAGGGGAAATTCCTTTTGATGCCAATCTACCCAATTTCACGTAAGTAACTTCTAAAATTTGATAACTTGAGATTAAGATTTTAAAATTAGATTATGGATACATAATGTGGCTTCTTACCAGATTTTTGAGTGATAACATGCTGAGTGGAAAGGTGCCTGAGAATATACTAGGTCAAAACAAAATTGTGTATGTTTCTTAACTTCTGCACTTCTATTACTGTTGCATCTCATTTTTATATTACGGATGACTTATATGCATAAACATGCATAGTCTTTGATTCACATTTGCAAAAGCTGTTGGGACTCTTTGTTAGAAGTATGAAACGTATACTATTGATCTCTGATGATCGTCGAGGTATTTCCTTTCTTGTCAATATGTTGATTCATTTCCCACACAAATTTAATGCAATTAATATCTTACGTTTTTTTTAAATTTGTTGTAAAAGGATGTGAATTTTATTGCATGATCAAAGTAGAATTTCATCTTCTTTCCTTCACCACTTAAAATTTGGCAAGAGGCCTTATTGGAGAGTCTCAATAATTGAAAGGCACAACTAAAGCACATTGAGATTCATGCCTTAGGCACTTTGGAGTACATCAATTTACCAACCATACAAAAACCAATCTGGGAAAACTATTCTGTATCTTGCTTTCATGGTGTTATGATTATTATCTTTTAAACCATTAACATCAGATTTATTCCTTGTATTTGTTCATATGGTGTTATGTTCATATCACTTCTTAATATCTTAATTCTTGATTGTTTTCAGTGACCTTTCCTACAATAACTTTTCATGGCCTTCAAACTGTCAAGAGAGGAAGTAAGCATGTACACTGACAATTTTAGAATTAGTAATTTTCTGGTTATTGACCTACTTAACTATTTTAATGTTTGAACAGAAATATAAACACATATCGAAGTTCATTTTTCGACAAAAACTTGTAAGACTCCTTACCTTTTAGTCTTTTTGTTGTGTGTTTGTTTTGGATGTCTGGTTTGAAGACCATAAGAAAGTATAAACTATTTGTTTTTTTTTTTTTTTTTAAATGTTAACCAGATCTATATGGATATACATGAACTTGATTGCCCTTTAATTTTATAGTGAGTTGCAGTAATTTCCCGCCATAGAGACTGGGGATTTGATGATCTAGGAGGAAATCTGAATTGGTATTTTTAGGGAAGAGAATAATTCACCTGTTGCCTTTTGGCCGATCAGGTTTTGAACATGTTTCATTAACATGGCAGGGGGATAAATATTGGTGATTTATTTTGAACTGTTAAATTAAATCATGTCTGGATAAAATCAAATGTTCTTGAAATCTATGCATATATGATAAAATTATTTGATTTCTATCAATCTGTTAAAATCATCCTATTCATCGTTAAATGTGTTAATGTTATATTTTAATTTGTCCATTTACCCAAAAAGACATAACTAAATGGTGTTGAAAAAGAAGACGTAGTTCTTCAAAGTTCTCAACAAGCATGCACATCTTGAACATATATCACTAATAAGATTTACTTAAGAATACTACTCTTGACCTATATTTTGCTAATATTTTTGTGGGTGTACTCTGTAGACCATGTGAGATTCTGACATATTTTCTTGTCATGTTTAACAGAAGCGGACTTCTTCCATGCTTCAGCGTGACACAGTGTCATAAGTGTAAGTATGATTATTCTCTAATGAGAATATACAGTATTACTTTGAAAATGACAGCCATTTTCCAATTTCACAGTATAGTACTGAATATATGACTTTTATCTTAGCATATGTGTGCTGGAGATCAAAGTGAAAGAAAAAACAGAGAAATAAAAACAAACTTGTTGGCTGAAGTTTGTAGTTAATTGCTGCATATTATTTCTGAATTGAATGTGCCTATATATAGGCTTACAAGGTAACTGAAAAATGCTAAAAACACTCCACTAAATACCAGATAATCTGCCACTAACATAAAACAGAAAATTAAAGAGCTGATTTGCAGGAAACCAAATAAATATCTTCAGCAAAATAAGGAGGAAATATCTTCAATATCTTTGACCAAGTCTTGAATCAACCTTCAACACTCCCCCTTGATTCAAACTTGCACACACCAAGCTGGAACCTGAAGTAAACATGTTTTCCATGAGGAAGAGACTTTGTTTAGAATGTCTGCCACTTGCTCATCTCTGTTGCAGTACTTTAAAGCAATCAATCCTTCTGCTACAAGATATCTGATGAAATGAACACGAATACCAATATGCATGGTTCTGCTATGAAAGGCTGGATTCTTAGTCATAGCAATTGCAGTTTTGTTGTCAAAATAAATCTCAATTGCTTCTTTCTGATCTTGATCAAGTACCCTTTGTAACTACACAGCTTGACATGCTGATGAAATTGCAGCTACATACTCTGCTTCTGTACATAACAAAGAAGTTATGGTTTGCTTTTTTGAACTCTATGAAATGGTAGCTGATCCAAGACTGAAAGTATAACCTGCAGTACCCTTTCGATCATCCAAACACCCTGCCCAATCACTATTTAGTAAATCCAATCAACTTGAAATTTGACACATAACTATACCATAATCCAAATTCAAGTGCTCCAGCTAGGTAACGCAAGACTCTCTTTGCTGCTCCAAGATTATGCTTTGAGGGAGAACGCATAAACCTGGAAAGTACTGTAACCGAAAATGCTATATGTAGTCGAGTATGAGTCAAATATATCAGACCACCCACCAATATCTTGATCTGCTGGTTCAGTACTATCTTCAAGCTGCAATTTCTCATTTACATTCATGGGTGTAGATTTAACTTCACAATTTAGCATGTTAAACCTCTTAAGAAGATCAATTGCATATTTTCTTTGTGAAATAAATATCCCATCTTCAGCTTGTTTCACTTCCAAACCAAGAAAATAATGCAACAGACCTAAGTCAGACATCTCAAATTCTTTCTTCATGCAAACTTTAAACTTTTCAATAGGAGAAGAAGAAGAAGAGTCTATATATATTATGTCATCAATGTAAAGGCAAACAATGTGAAGATTATGCTTACCATTTTTCTTCCAATAAAGTGTGGGTTCATTTTTGCTTCTTTCAAAGTCATTTTGATGAAAATAAGAGTCAATCTTGTTGTACCAAGCCTGTGGAGCTTGCTTTAGGCCATAGAGAGCTTTATTTAGTCTATACACCTCTTCTTCTTTACCATGATCAATGAATCCTTCCGGTTGAGTTACATAAAATCCTTCTTTCAACTCACCATTTAAGAAGGCAGACTTGACATCGAATTGGTAAACATGCCAACTCATTTGTGCAGCCAAGGCTAGAACTGTTCTCACCATTTCAAACTGTGCTATAGTAGAGAAAGTGTCATCGTAGTCGATACCTTGCTTCTATGAGTATCCTTTGGCCACGAGTTGTGCTTTTTGTTTTTGAATTTCTTCATATGAATTGTACTTTGTCCTAAATACCCATTTGACTCTGATGGCATTTTTCCTTTTAGGTAGCTCCATTAATTCCCATGGCTCATTTTTTTTGAATTGTTTCAAGCTCTTCTTTCATGGCATTTTTCCATTCTTCTTTGTTTGTTGCTTCTTCAAAGCTTGCAGGGTCAGATACAAACAAGGCATGTGTGGCCTCATAAATATCTGCTAGTGATCTGAATTTTCTTGGAAGAGTTTCATCTAGAGATGTTTGAGAAAAAAAGCTTCTGCTACTTGATGAAGTGAAGGATGGTGAAGAAGAAGCTGATGACCTTGGTGTGGTTGTGGGAGTTTGATTTACTGCTTCAGCTGGTTTACCTTCACTTCCCATTACAATTTCAATTTTTGCAGCTTCTTTATTTCCTCCCCAATTCTAGTTGGCATCTTCGTCAAACACAACATTCCTGCTTATAATCACTTTGCCACTAACAGGGTTATATAACCTATATGCTTTGGATTGAGAACAATAACTAATAAAAATACATTTAACAGACTTTTCATCAAGTTTACTATGATTATGAGAATCTACCAAAGCATAGGTAGTACAACAAAAGAATTTTAAGTGGCTTACCCATGGTCTTCTACCACTCCAAGCTTCATATGGTGTTTGATTCATAACAGCCTTTGTTAGTGACAAATTCAGCAAATACACTGATGTGGCAATTGCTTCTGCCCAAAACATATTTGGAAGTTCCTTGGCTTTCAACAAACTCCTTGCCATCTCTACAACTGTACGATTCTTTCGTTCGGCTACACTGTTTTGCTCCGGGGTGTAGGGTGCTGTCAACTCTCTATGCACACTATGCTCCTCACAAGATTTATTAAAATCTTGAGATACAAAATCACCTCCACTATCAGTTCGTAATGCCTTTATGCTTCTTCCATTTTGCTTTTCAACAAAAGCTTTAAACTTTTTGAAGATTTCAAATGCTTCTGATTTGTTTTGCAAAAAATACACCAAATGCATGTGGTTGTAATCATTTGTAAACAACAAGAAATATTGACTTCCACCAAAGAACTCTGTTTTCATAGGTCCACAAAGGTCAGCATGAACAAATTCAAGACAATTACATGCTCTTCTTGATTTTCCCACAACAAATGGCTTTTTACTCTGTTTCCCATAGATACACCCTTCAAACAAATATAAGGACTCAATCTTAGAAAGTCCAAAAACCATCTCTTTTTGACTCAACAACTTTAAACCCTTGACATGTAAATGCCCATACTGTAAATGCCACATTTTAGATTCATTATTCTCTTTGACATAAAGCATGACTCTCTACACTAGATATTTCAAGAGGAAACAACTTATTTTTGGTCATACAAACATCAGCTATTACCTGATAAGATTTTTTTTTATCTCTAATTACACATGAACCATCATCAAATGAGAGAGAATAACTACTATCCATCAGTTGTCTAACACTTAATAAATTATGTGACAATCTAGGAATAAAATAGACATCAGAGAGAAGCTCAATTTTACCGTGACCATTGTTAATTGCCACAGTACCTTTGCCTTCAACTTGTATTTGCTTGTTGTCTCCAATTCTTACTTTCAACTTGTATGTTTCATCAAGTTCCTTGAATAATGACTTCACGCTGGTCATGTGGTTTGAGCAACTGCTGTCCAAACACCAAATGTCAGTTGAAACAATTGTGTCTTCATGATAGGCCATGAATAACTTCACCTCATCTTCCTCTACTTTTTCTGCATAGCTTGCTTGTTTTTCTCTTTTCCATCATTCAGCTTATATATACCCATATTTTTTGCTGTAGTGACATTGAACACCACTTTTGTTGCCTCTTTGCTTGTTGTTAAATGGCCTATGTTCACCTTGCTCACTATTTCGCCCTCTGCCTCTACCTGGACCAACTCTCCCACGGTGTCCTCCTCTTCTATGTCCTCTACCCGCTACATCTTTTGGCTCATCCTTATGGTTAGAGGACTCCCCCTTCCATGGAATGTTTTCTCTTCATATTTTTCAGCCTAGCTTTGTGAGCTTACAAAGAATTCATTAGTTCATCAAAAGAAAAATTAGACAAGTCTTTTGACTCCTCAATAGCCGCAGCTACTTGATCGAATTCTGGAGTTAAAATTCTCAATACTTTTGCAACTATAGTTATATCAGAAACTTCCTCTCCATAGGATTTCATCTGATTAACAATAGCAGATACTCTAGAAAGGAAATCTTGCACTGATTCTCCTTTTTTCATATTCAAGGTTTCAAAATCACAAACGAAGGGATTGAAGTCTCACCGTGATTTCCTTTAAAGAGCCTTGAAGCGCCAACTGCAATGTCATCCAAGCTTCTCTAGCTGTGGTTGTTGCAGCAATTTTTGAGAAAATTGACTCATGAACTGCTTGTTGAATGATGAATAATGCTTTGGAGTCTTTCTTCTTGTTCTCTCTCAATTTGGCCTCTTCATCTGGATCAGGAAAGTCATTTTCCATCAAGTCCCACAAATCCTGAGACCTGAACATAGTTTTCATTTTGATGCTCCATAATTCATAGCATTCCGCTTTGTAAACAAGAATTGCTGGTTGGGAGATGCTCACGAAATTGTCGTTTGTCACCATAAGATTCACGCCCAATTATGACTGAACCAGGCTCTGATACCCCTGTTGGAGATCAAAGTGAAAGAAAAAACCAAGAAACAGCGTTGAAGATATCCCGAGTTGTAATGAATCTTAATTGAAGAATCGATTCAAACACTACTGAAATGAAAATTTGTTGACCTTTTTCTTTCTACTGAGGCAAATATGTTTTTAGCAAAATCTGAAGTAGCATTTAGTCTATTAAAGGGGACAAACTAAGTGCTTATCAACCATCCCAGTAATTTAATCCCATAGCTCGCTTATTTCCTAATATACGAAGCAGACACATGAAGGAATATTGATTGTTTAATTTGGATGCTTCTGTTATTTAGAAGAGGAATATTATCAGCACAACTGATGACAATTTAATTTGTTGCAGATTATAATTCATTCCATATAAATTGTGGAGGACCAGATTTACCTATTAAGAATGGCCGTGGGAAACTTTTCTATGAAGGTGATGGGGATGTTGAAGGTGGTGCTGCAAGAAACTACATAAAAGGAACAAACTGGGGATTCAGCAGCACAGGAGATTACATGGATGACGGAGACTATTACAACAATAGTTACACACTATCATCTTATTATAATTTCTCAACAGAATACTCAGGGTTATATTCTACAGCACGTAAAGCGCCCCTCTCCCTCACTTATTATGGATATTGTCTAGAAAATGGGAATTATACTGTTCAACTTCACTTTGCTGAGATACAATTGGTAGACGAAGAAGCATATAACAGAGTTGCAAGGCGTGTATTTGATATTTATATTCAAGTAATCAATCACATTATCCACGGGAACTGTTGCTATTTCTTTATCTTTTTTTAGTATTATTATGAGAACTTTCTAACTCAGAAAATTTGTTTCAGGGAAAATTAGTCGGGAAGGATTTTAATATTGCGAAGGAAGCCAATGGATCTAGTAGAGGTGTCGCAAAACCCTTCAATGCAAGTGTTAAGGACAATACCCTGGAAATTCGTTTATATTGGGCTGGCAAAGGGACCACAGTCATTCCGCACAGAGGAAACTATGGTCCTCTTATTTCTGCTATATCTGTATGCTCAGGTATGTAATTTAATCAATACTGGTTTCAAGGAATTCTTTGTAGAAAGATTGCCTATAATGCCATAGGGCGTTGCCTTTATAAAACCAGAAAGTAGGTTAACAAGTAAGATGAGTTCAAATTATATGAAAGCTACAAACTAAATTCAGTGAAAAACTAAACATGGACATGTCAGATTGAATTCTAAATTTCATGTATTCAAAGAAATGAGTGATTTTGTTTAACTTTTCTTATGGTTATTTTTCTTTTTCTATTATTGTTGCTGTATAAATATTTTCCAGTCACTTTCATGATTTAGATTCAATTTACATCTCGTGTGTTGTTAATTAATCTGAATCTGCTATGTCAAATTTGATTGAAATTGTTGAGAATATTTAAGATAACAACTTACAAGATTAGACATTTCTATTTGAACTGTATGTGGGAATTTTAAGCTTTGACAAACCTGCTAAGTCATTGTTCTTCTTGAAATTTATGGGACCGGTCTATTGCAAATAGGGAGAGTGCAGATTTTTTTGGCTTTGAAAATTATTGTGGAAACCATTTCACCAAAATGCGCGAAAGCAAATTGGTTTGACCCACTTGAATCTTATAAATTGCCCATCTTTTTATTAAATTCCAGATGTAGGATTTGTGGGATCTCTAACACTTCCCTTCAAGTCCAACTATATTGGTTCAGTTGTGACTTGCTATCATTTTTACATCTAGGCTTGTATTCATCTGAATCTCAGAGACTTCAAGTCTCCATTTTGGATTGCTTTGCTTGAACTTTTACTCTTTAAATCTCAAAGGCCGTAGATCAAATTAGATTTTCAGAACCCTCAGGTCTCTATTTTTATTTTTCCTGGGCTTGTATTATTAAATCAATTTAATGGATCTTCATTGGTCGTTTGACAATTGGCTCTGATATCATATTGAAATTAACGGGCCTGGTCTATTGTAAATAGGGAGAGTGTGAATTTTTCGGGCTTTGAAAATTATTGTGGAGGTATTTTCACCAAAATGGCCGAAGGCTAATCTTAAATCAATTTGATGGATCTCCATGGCCGTTTGACAATTGGTTCTGATAACATATTGAAATTTATGGGTTTAGTCCATTGCAAATAGAGAGAGTGCGGATATTTCGGATTCTGAAATTTATTGTGGAGGTTTTTTCACCAAAATGCACAAAAACAAATTGATTTAACCCACTTGAATCTTATAAATTGCTCATTTTTTTGTTGAATTCCAGATGTGGGATTTGTGGGATCTCTAACAGTTCTCAATAATATATATATATATATATATATATATATATATATATATATATATATATATATATATATATATATCTTATGCCAGAAGTAGTTTTTGACTTTAATTAATCTGCATTAAGTGATTCCACCTTTCTAACTGCTTTTACATTTATATTGGTAAGATGTTGCCTTAAATATGCGTATAAGAAGCATGTTTCTTTTTCTTTTTCTTTTTCATTTTTCCAGGTCTCAGAACTCACTGTGAAGGTATGGAGAAGTTGACCATATTAGAGTTTCTGGACTTCTGTTTAACAATAATATATGTTTACTTCTTCAGTGATTAGCCCTTTCTTTTCTTGGGGTTTGCATTTTTTTCCCCTCTAATTTCCAGAACCTGAAGAAGCAAGTAAAACACCTATGCTGATAGCAGTTGCCACTGTGGTATTTTTGGCGATTGTCCTAGTAATGGGTACTTTGTGCTGGAAATACTGTTTTCAGGGCAAATGCAAGAGAGACAAAGGTAGAATAAAATCAACTATTTGTGTCATCAAGTCTTTGTCATATTTGCTAGATCCTTTGCCCAGATAAGAACCATTCACATGCATGTTCGATGCTCAAATGTTTGGATGACATGATTAATGTTTCCTCAAGGCTAAATTATTATGTGCATACTTTATATATTTGGCAGATCTTAGGGGGTTGGATCTGCAAACTGGTTCATTCACTTTAAGACAATTAAGAGCAGCAACCAATAACTTCGATTCTGCTAACAAAATTGGCGAAGGTGGCTTTGGGTCTGTATACAAGGTATTCCAACTTACCTCTTGTGCATTTTTCCGACTGATGTTGGATCTTTCTCTCAAATAAAGTGTTGAAAAAAGGGGGGATAACTACCAAAAGTTAACATTTAAGTTCATGATCTCTTGTTAAAACGCATGTATAATAAATCCAATGCAGGGTGAACTAGCGGATGGTACAATTATAGCTGTAAAGCAGCTATCTTCCAAATCCAACCAAGGAAACCGCGAATTTGTGACTGAACTAGGAATGATATCTGGTTTGCAGCACCCTAACCTTGTAAAGCTTTATGGTTGTTGTATTGAAGGAAATCAGTTACTGCTGGTTTACGAGTATATGGAAAACAATAGCCTTGCACGTGCACTCTTCGGTAAATGTAATGGCTTCTGATTACTATGTATAAACATTTTATTTACAGTGCAAATCAGAAATCACGAAATGTTCTTTGTTTAAGAAACCTTTTATGGATTAGCTACAGGTTCCGAAACAAGTGTTGTGAATTTGGATTGGGCAACGAGACAAAAGATATGTGTTGGAATAGCTAAAGGTTTAGCATTTCTCCATGAAGAATCAACTCTCAGGATCGTCCACAGAGATATCAAAGCTACAAATGTCCTACTTGACAAGGATCTGAATGCCAAGATATCTGATTTTGGACTAGCTAAGCTCAGCGAAGAGGAGAATACTCATATTAGCACCCGAATTGCTGGAACTGTGTAAGTTGCAAGGCCATTCTTCTCCTCTTTTTCTTTTGCTTGTTTTCTCTTTTTAGGGACTCATGTTTTCTGAAGGCATTAATCTGGCATGTTCTTTGAATCCAGAGGATATATGGCTCCTGAATACGCACTATGGGGCTACCTAACAGAGAAGGCAGATGTTTACAGCTTTGGGATTGTTGCTATAGAAATTATCAGTGGAAGGAGCAATGCAAGTTTCAGGCCGAAGAATGAAGGCGTTTGTCTTCTTGACTGGGTAAAATTTTCACAATGATACATCTTTTGCTATCATATATTATGCTTATATCACTGATTAACATTTCCTTTCTGTTTTGGCTTCCCATTTGAAGGCATTTATTTTACGACAGAAAGGAAGATTAATGGAGATGGTGGACCCAAAATTAGAGGCGGAGATAAACAAGGAAGAGGCTGAAAGAATGATTAAAGTGGCTCTTTTATGCACCAATGCAACGCCAACTCTAAGACCAACAATGTCAGTAGTAGTGAGTATGCTTGAAGCAAAAACCAGCATCAACGAAGCATTCTCAGATCCTAGCATTTACGTTGATGATATGCGGTTTAGGCCTCTAAAGAATTATTACCAACAGATGGAACAACAGAGTTCAAGCGGAAGTGAGGCATTGAAATTTTCATCGGATAAAACATGGGTGGGATCTTCTTCATCGACATCTGGTTATGATCTCTATCCTGTTCATGCTGACACCACAAATATTAACATCACTGAATCTTCTCCCCTTTCTCAGTAGATGCAAATTCATATAGTGTTTAGGTCCTTTTGAACACAATTTGCTATGACATAAAAGACATTCTTCATATCAATGTTACATTGCAGAAGGAAAGAAAATTGTGATGAACTTCCAATTGAAAGTAGTTTGGATTTGGTTTTAAGGATAGCTGCTGCCAAAAGAACGAAGTTGATATCAGGTTGGTTTTTTGCACTTATGATTTTACTAAATATTCATTAATATTAATATATACACCTCTTTAGTCATCTGAAAGATTGTGCCTATTCTAATTCTATATGAACTGTGAATCCATTCCTTGAACTTATATTTTATAATTTATGATTTATGTTGTTGCAAAATGCTTGCTTTTAATCACCTTTTAATTTTATCCATTTAAATAATGGTTACTCAATTGAATTCATCTTTATATTCTTTTCCATTTTTAATTAGAGATTTTAAACCAGGTAATTTCTGATTTGATCTAAACTCATCCGAAAAAAGCAACTCGAATCTGAACATAAATGAATTTTTAGGAAGGAATCCAAACCCAGTTTGCAAAATTTGGGATTGAATTCGAACTCCAATAATCCATCCAAAAAATCTGAACTCGGTCCCACCCAATTTGTGATCCAATTTTTTTAAATCAAATTTTAAAGTCGAAAATTAAATGTATTATAATATTTTAAATTTTTATTTGTGAAATTTTATTAATTTGTATATTAAAGCTTACCTTGATATATATTAAAAAAATTGTGTTAATAATAATATATTTATATATTTATAAATTTATAATATGCTTATATAATTTTTTTTATGTAAATAAATATATAAATTAAATGTCAGATTGTGTAATGATTAATTATTATTTAATGTGTTCCTATTATAAATATTAATTTATTGAATTTATAACTTATAAAGAATATTATTAATATTATTTAATTTACTCTAACACTTTATAATTAATTAATACAATACGATTATACTTTAAAGACTTATAGTATACATCATACAAATAGTTTAAATTCATAATTTTATAATATAATTTTTATAACTTTATATTATATTATATTTTATATTTATATTTATATTAATTATTTATAGCCTTTAGCTTTCAATTTTGTTTTTCAAAATTATGTAGTTTTGTCAAAAACTGTGTAGTAGTGATTCTATAACTTATTAGTTATTATTTATAATTTCAATTGGCAAAAGAATAAAAATTTATTTTTTTAATTTTCTTTAAAACTATGTAATTTTATTAAAATTATATAGTTTTGATCATATTATTTATTTTATAAGTTTCCTTAGCAAAAGAATGAAAATCATAGTTTAACTTTTAATTTACTCTAAAATTATGTAGTTTTATCCAAAAGTACATAATTTTAAATTTTCATCACAATTTATTATTTTAATTAGCAAATGAATAAAAATTTATAATTTTAATTTTCTTCAAAACTTCTTAATTTTATCCAAAAGTATATAGTTTTGATCACATGACCTATTACTTATTAGTTTAAGAAGCCTTCTATAATGTAACTGGTTTAAACAGATTATTTCTCAATTTGAGCTATCCACATAATTCTTCTCAAAATTCCTAATTTTTTCAAATACTCATCACCATCAATTATTTATTTGATAAGAAAAACAAATATTTTTTTAATACCATGATGAAATCCAATCCAATATTGAATTTTTATGGTTTAAAAATAAAATTTATATATGAATTAATTTGTAACCTAAAAATAATAAGTCACTTATTTAAATAAAAATTATACAATTTAAAGATTAAATCCTAAATATAAGGTTAAATTATAAATATAAAATTTAAGTCCATTTAATATAAGCATACTTTAATTAGTTAATAGTCACATGTTTTTAAATAAAATATTAATATATGCAACAAGTTAACTTTTACTTATTTATTACTTATGATAGCTGGTCAAAAGACATGTTTATAGATAAATCAGGTATACTCTAGAATTAACCTTAGTTTAATTAGAAAAATAATATAAATTTATACTTTCAATTCTCTACAAAACTACTTTAATTTTGATTGCATTACTTATTAGTTATTATTTATGATTTTAATAAGTAAAAAATAAAAATTTAGAGTTTTAATTTTCTTTAAAATTATGTAGTTTTATCCAAAATTATATAGTACTGACTTTTAATCATATGACTTTTAATTTTCTTAAAAACTATATAGTTATGTGCATAGTTTTGTGCATAACTACGTACATAGTTTTGATCGCATGACTTATTATGTTTAGTTAAATAAGCAAAATAATGAAAATTTATTGTTTTAACTTTTAATTACATGACTTATTAATTATTATTATTATTATTATTATTAGAAAAAGAATAAAAAATTTAGTTTTTCAAAATTACGTAGTTTTATTCAAAATAATATAATTTTAATCACGCGAGTTATTTTATTATTTATTTTTCCAATTAGAAAAACAACAAAAATTTATACTTTTGATTTTCTTCAAAACTATGTAGTTATATCCAAAACTGCATAATTTTGAGTTCAATTACAATTTAGCTTTAGACAATTTTAATAGATTTTTATTTAATAAATAAATTTATATAAATTTAAACTTTAAAAGTTAAAAATTATATTTAAAGGTATATAAATTGAATATAGCATAAGTATATAAAGCATATGCTAATAAATAATAACAAATGAAAATGGGTTAATAGCAATTAGCTTATTAGCAAAGTGATAATTTATAAATTATAAATAGATAAAAATAGCCAAATAAAATATACAATTTTTTTGAACAAATTTAATAACTAAGAATTAATAATATATATAATTAGATAATTACATATACTCTTTTAAGAACGGATGTTACCTATGATCTGACTGGAATCAGATCTGCACTTACTGATTCAAATTCAAAATATCCGATCAACATGTAATAATCTGAATCCAAATTTAAACTATCCAATTTATTAGAACTATTAAAGTATATTATTGAAGAAAATATGATTATTTTTAAATTAAATAAATTTTCTAGCCTTGTAGACTAAGCACGAGAAAAATAATTTTTTTGAAATAGACTTGAAAATTGAATGAATGATTAATTCGTCTCTCTCTTTTGTTCGTTTGTTTTTTTCCAAGTAATAATGACAATTAGTTAGTTGCTACTGCGTTTGTTTCATAATTATAGATATACAATAATTATATTATTATCTTTTACAAAAGATGAATTATAATTATTCTAATACAATTCAATTTTTCAAAACTAAGACATAGATAAAATTGAAAAGAAAAAATTACTTTTTATCGGTAATTTAAAATATTATTTAGAATAAAATAAATTTTATTTTTTAAAGTGACAGTTAGAGCAGTAGAATAGAGGAAGTAATAAAAATGACTTTGTGAACGCGCTGCAGCTGAAACTTTATTTCCTTAAAAAATGTAATTTATGAGTGAACTTACTAACTAATGTCCGATAATTCGTGGGATCAACTTTAACATCAATGAACTTACAATTGTCACATTAGATGATGACTGATGCACCTAAGAGCCAATGCAATTGTGGACAAAAAACAATGAACTTACATTTGTCACATTAGATGATCACTACAAGAAAATTTATATTTACCAACAGATTTTACCAACAGATTGAATCCGTTGGTAATTACCAACAGAATAGCAACAGAAATTATGTTAAAAAAATTTTAAAAAAATTATTAACAGATTACCAAAGGATTACCAATAGAAATTTACCAACGGATTTGTATCCGTTGGTAAATATTGCATATCAGATTACTGTCAAATTTACCAATGAATTACCAACGGACTTTACCAATGGAAAATAGTCCGTTGGTAATCTGTTATTATTTTTATAGTTACCAACAGAATATTCCGTTGATATTTACTAATATAAATTTTTCGTTAGTAAATTCATAAATGCCAACAGAAAATAATCCGTTGGTAAATGCCAATAAAATATTCTGTTGGTAAATACAACGGATAGTAGTCTATTGGTATTTACCAACGGAAAAAATCCGTTGATATTTACCAATAAATTATATTTTGTTGGTAATCTATTGGTAATTACTAAATACATAATCCGTTGGTTTTAATGACTAAATTAGTTGAATTGAAATTAATTAATTATAGATTAATCAATTTAACTCAATTTAATTAAATAAATTATAATTTGAGTAAATTTAGTTAATTAAATCTCATTTTAATCAATTGATTTCTAATTTAATAAATATAAGTACAATTAAAGCTAGTTTAATTAAATAAATCAATTGAACCTTAATTTAAATCAATTAAATTAAATTAATTAATTGAACCTCAATTTTAGCCAATTTAATCAAATTATTTAATTGAATTTGTATTTAATCAATTAAGATTCAATTTAAGAATTATTTAATCAATTGATCTCTAATTGATATTTAATCAATTGAAGTTCAATTTATATTCAATTAATACGTTGAACCATAATGAAATCAATTGAATCCTAATTTAATTAATTAAACTCAAGTTTTAAACTATTAAATCAAATTAATTAAATTATATCAATTGAGTTCAATCAAATTAAATTAAATTAAAACAATTCAATCAAATTATGTTCAATTTAATCCCTATTTAATGAATTGAAGTTCAATTAATTAATTGAATTTTAATTTGATCAAATTAAGCTAATTTTAATCTATTTAAGTTAAATTAATCAATTAAATCAAAATTTAAGTAAACTCAATCAAATAATTCAGTTGAATCTCAATTTATTTAATTGAATTCAATTTAAGAATGATTTCATCAATCTAAGGTCAATTAATAAATTGAACTCCAATTTAATAAATTGATTCAATTTATTCTCAATTTAATAAATTTAAGTTCATTGATAAATGAAATCTTAATTTAATCAATTGAACTCCAATTTAAAATTATTTAATCAATTTAAGTTAAACCTTATTTAAGTTAGAATCTATTTAAATTGGAATCTATTTAAGTTAAATCTCATTTTAATATATTGAACCCAAATTTATGTTAATTGAATCAAATTACTCAATTAAATCTTGAATTAATCAACTAAAAATTAATTTAAGTTCAATTTATCTATTGAACCCCAATTTAATTGGTTAAACTTTAATTTAATCAATTGATTCCTAATTTAGTAAATTTAAGTACAATTAAAGTTAGTTTAATTAAATAAATCAATTGAAATTTAATAAGTCAATTAAGTTAAATTAATTAATTGAATCCCAATTTTAGCCAATTTAATCAATTTAATCAAATTTTTTAGAATTCAATGACTAAATTAATTAATTAAACTAAAATAAATAAAATTGGTGTTTAATTGATTAATCAATTTAAGTCTATTTAATCAATTAAATCTTCAATTTAATCAATTAAACCTTAATTTGATTCAATTTAGTAAATTAAATCTCAATTTAATCAATTGATGCCTAATTTAATTAATATTAATACAATTAAAGTTAATTTAATTTAATTAATTAATTGAATCTCAATTTAAGTCAATTAAATTAAGTCTATTTATAAATTACAAAAATGTCAAAATATTTTTTAGGTTTTTATTATTGATAAAAGATTAAATTATAAAAACGAAAAAATGTTTTTTTGATGAATGCTTTTATAATTGTAAAAAAAAGCATTAAAAAGTAAACTTAATGCTTTTATAAAACAATTGGCATTTAGTCCCAAAATGCAGCGAGATTCTAACGCAGGCAATGAAAATAGAAATTTGGCCTTTTTCTTTCTCCTTTCTTTCGCAAGTGTTCGTACTCTTCTCTAAAGCCCCTAGGTATTCCAACAAATGGAAGGAGCTTTTGGGCTTGAAAAAGCTATACCAAAATGCAAATGCCAAAGCTGAAACCTATAAAATGACATCCTCCTCCTCTTCCTCTAACCCTAACCCCAAATCTTTGAAGCATTTCCTGCATAAGAGCTCAAAATCCTACAGTTGCAACTCCTCGTCATCCTTAGATCATTCTCTAAAGTATGTTGTTGTTAAAAGACTCAGATTGTGAGCCCGTCTCTATTTCCTCTTCGCCATTGTCGCTTTCATCCTCATCTTCAAGCCATGAGCATGAAGATCTCCATAGACTTCCTCTTGATTTGGAGAAACCAAGCCCAACTTCAAACGTGAAGCCCGATGCAGAGGGCGGTAGGGGAATCAAGTGGCGTGACGAGCAGAAGAGTTTCAGTGGATAGTCTAAGAATGAACTCATCAGGTAAAATAATTTGAGTTTCCTCTGTTTGTTACCATGCGTGCTTTTGGATAAGGTTTGAAGATGATGTTTTAGATGGATTGTGGTTTTAAAGTGGATTTTGCACTTGTGATGATTTTAAATGGGTTTTTATTGCGGTTACACATCATGGTTTCTGATTGGAAATATAGGAACATGAATTGAAATTCTTAAGGCATGATTTATTCAGTGTGCACTAATGAATGATAATTATGATGGAATATCTTTATTCGGTTGAGTGCATAACAATTGAAGGATTAGTTAAAGTGTTGAAGTAACAAAAAGTGAAAAGGTTCAACAAAGAGTCTAAGAGTTCAAAGATTATTAATATATAATGATTGAACTTCTAAAATTAGCATATTGTTACAGAAAGTAATAAAGTTTTTGGATAATATGATGGTATCGATTTCTCTTTATTGATCTTGTTCATATAGACTTATCTTAGGAAAACTGATGGATGCTAGGAAAATTATCCTTAGGCTGTCCTCTCCTTAAATATGTTCTAGTTTCTCTGCAAGACTTGTCTTGTGGCCCCTCCTTCTCTTTCACTAGCCATCTTTGTTGCAATATTTTTTGTGCACCATTTCCTGTAATATCATTGGAATGCTTTTATTTGGTATTAAGTCTCCCTGACCATAATAACACAAAAACTCAATTCTTATTGTATTAGTGGCAAAATTGATTCACCAGTTTTTGTTCTTATGATACAAGAACTTGGAATCACTATTCTTCATATCAAGCTATGTGCAACTGGTGGGAACAAAACGAAAACACTTGGTCATGGTGCACAGTTTGCCCTACGTGCACTTGCTCATTCTGGAATGAAAATTGGTCGCATAGGTAATTGTCGTTATCTTATATCTTTGTTATGCATCCAGTAGCCTGCATTCTATTTTATTCATTGTCATACCAAAAATTTGGTGCTTTTTAGGTGGTTTATAACTGATGCATATCACATGATATTTTTGATTGTGGTAGGATTTTGATACTTTTTTGTATATATGATTGCTCATTCTTTATTTGAATGTTATACACAAGTATAACCTTAGTGATCATAAGGTTTCTTATTTTTAACTATATAATACAATATGTGAGGATGCGAGTCCTTCAAGTTACTGATTCTTGTTGGTTGACATGATAAGTGATGCATTTCAATATAAATATTATATTAGGAATTTGTCTCTCTTTTATGACTGAGATTGCAAACTCTGTTTCCTGTCAGCTTGCACCCCACTGCATAATTACATGATTTTGCATCATTTCTTTCACCTTTTATCTTATCATCAAATTTCTAAAAAAGGAAGTAACATCCAGATGAGCTTCAATCCCAAGCAATTATAATCCAATTAGTTGAAAAAGTGTTGGTCTAGGTCTTTCACATTAGATGCTTACTTGGAACTTGCTGGTATCTTTCACATTCATCCTGCTCTTCTGTCTTATGGGAATTGTAAAGATATCTGTACAAGTGTGAAAGATAATTCAAAATATCAGTTAGTGCTTTCTATAAGCTTTCCTTTTACTTTGATTTTTCAGCTTCTTGTTTGATTCCTACTTTGAGTTTCCTGACGTTGATTTTCAGGTTAGTTATGAGGTTGTAATTCCCTTGGGCATTGTATATATTTGTGTAAATGGATTTTTCTTCTCCTTTTTTCTTCATTCGTTGAACTTTCATGATTTATGCACTCCAATTGTTTTCAGTTTTGTTAATTTGTGAGATTTTATTCTATTTTCTGCCAAATTCTACCCCAAGCTATCGATATGAGGAGAAGCTTATTTATTATAATCTCTGAATTTGCATTATCTCATTTTCTTTCAATTAATTTGATTTCCTACTTATCCCTGTTGGCTGTTATTTGTGTTTTAAAATTCTTACATCACTTCTTGCTCACAGTTTGTCCTAGTTATATAAATTAATTCTCACACCACCTCTTGCTCATGACTAGTACCATTGTAAGTTTCTTCCCTATTATTTGTTATCTCCTGCAACTGCTATAACTATGTTATTTGAACATTTTTGTTGGATTATTTAACAAAAAAACTTATTGTGGTTGTTATTATTATAATATGTTTGAAGTTGGCAAGTTGTTCAAGATCTTGCTTCATACCATATTAATCATTGTTACTCTGTGCAATGTTTTTTAGTTTAAAAAGAGGAACTTATGAAGCTCACTGCTACAAAGCAGCCTTGAGTCTCTTCTGTTATGACAAGTTTGTGCCAGATGAAAGAATTGAGAAGCCAATTGGCACATCTTTATCTGAAAAAGTAATAGGATATAATCCTATATATGGTAATTGTCAAGGCAAAGGTGTAGTCCTGTGCATTACTTACTCTGGTTCAGGCTTATATATTGAATCAATATTGTAGAGCCAGGGTATCATTATCAAAGTCCGATGCCTTGGTAAATATGCTTTCTTTTCATATCATTTCATAGCATATGAATTTATTTAGGCGTTGACTATTCTCTCTTTAAATAGCTTCGTTGTGGTTTATATCATCTAGATTCTACTTTAAATTCTATATTTTATGAAATATAATTTGCTCAGGGGATCTTTCTTCATCTGTTCACTACTCTACAAGGTGCAGATTGATAAATTGGCCTATTATAATCTTATGCAATTAAGACAAATTCTTAGGATCAAATCTGATTATGCTACTCAGCTGTGCTTGGATTGGTCGCATCTATTACATCCTCATGATTATTAAGATAGGCCTTTTAATAATTTACTTATTTGAATTAGAATCTCAGAATCATGTAATACTCACTTCTTTTTTGCATATATAGGTTTCTAGATACTTTCGTAAGTTAGTTAAATTAGTTTCATTTAATGAGCACATTACCATTTGGAAAGCTCAAAGATCTAGGACTTAGCAAGTTAGCAATTTCTTAAGAACTGTTGGATCTTGGTTTTTCAACTATATGGTTTGATTTAGTATTGCTGTTATATTATGGGGATTATTTAGGTTTTCTGTTGATTGGGGTGGGGTGAGAACTCTGGGATTAAGCCAAGAAAGAGATTTTTCATTTGTTGGTTATTGGATCTCTACACATGGACCAAGTTTTCAGTCGTAACCTTCATTTCTACTCTGCATGAGACTGAGTGTCATCGCTGCATATGAAAAAAAGTGATATGGCCACCTTAGTGCTTGTTATCTTAGTTTAGTCATTTATTTGGCAAAAACAATATTTATATTTTGATGCTTGTATTTCTAGGTTATGGAGGAACAAGTAATATTATGTGCTCAGAATGTGGGGTGGGTGTGCTCATCTTGGATCCGACCTGCATGGTTTGCTTTTCTGCCTTGGATTTTGTTGTAATACGATTTACATATAAATGTCACATTTATTGTAGTAATGTAGTATGATTCAATCTTTGATAATGCAAAAATTTCATGTATTTGAGTCAATTCATTTATTAATGTTATTTTTCCTCTATGATTAATGTCTCGTTAGTTTGTTGAATTGGTCTCCATTCTCTTTTGGGCAAAAGTCCAAGTTTTATTGATTGTATTTTTTCTTTTTGTTCACCTACACATTAATAAATAAATAAATAATCAATCAAGAGTCATTAATAAGCTATTAGATTACAAATAAAAGTTAATTTACTAATAAATTACCAACAAAAAAAATTTAATTAAATTATTAATAAATTATCAACGAATTAAAAATTTGTTAGTAAATTATCAACAAATAAATGTGTGAATTTACCAATGGATATGATGTCTGTTGGTAAAATACCAATGTATAGAAATATGAATTTACCAAAGGATTACCAACAATATTTATATTTATTGGTAATTTATCAATGGATTTTGTAAAAAATAGATAAATATATTTACCAACAGATTTACTTTACCAACGGATTTTTTCGTTGGTAAATTATCAACGGACATCCTTTTTTCATTGGTATTCTGTTGGTAATCCGTCATTAAATTTACCAACGGAATTTTTTTTGCGTTGGTAAATTTACCAACGAGCACTTTACCAACGGAATTTTTCTGTTGGTAATCCGTTGGTAAACTGATTTATCAACGGATTTTTCTGTTTACCAACGGAAAAATTCTGTTGGTAAAACTATATTTTCTTGTAGTGGATGACTGATGAGTGAGGCTGCTTACACGTTGCTTTTTGTAGGAGGCCATTGACGAGTAACCTTCACGCTAAATTTATCAAATTGTCGACCATTAATGAATCCACAAAACTTATTATGAAGTTCCTTAGGTTTTCATATTTTATGATTTGAGCCTCTCAAGTTTTATTTTCAATCAAGCCTCTTTCCATCTATTTTCCAATAAATTCAGCCCTTTATGTGATGGAATTATGGAGCATGAATTGAATGCTCAAAAAAAATCGCTAACGGGAAATTTGTCATGATTAAAATATTATTCTTTAGGTTGATTTTATTTATTTTTAATATAAAATAAAATAAAATAGTAATATTGAATATTATTAATTAAGTGTTTGTTTGATGCAATTTTTGCTCATATTTTTTAGTAGTCTAAATAACTAAAAGATGAATTAGATGTTTGTTTTATTCAAATTCCAAGAGTCTAACAAAGCAAAAGATGAATTGAGGGTTTAGTTTAAAAAAAAAACAATAGTGAACATTTTTAACTAACTTTTAATGACTTTTAGAATTTGTATTAAAAGTTGTTTTTTTATTTATAAAAACTGAAATTTTTCCAACTTTTCTTATTAAAAGTTAGCTTTTTGGATATTAAATACATAAAATAAATTTTTTTATTTGTACTTAGCTTAATTTATAATGATTTTTATTAATTAAAAAATTATATTTTTATGTTTAATTAATTATTTTTATATTATATATGTTATGTATTATGAACAAATAGAATATAGTAACATAATATAATTATTTATAGTTATTTTATAAATTATAATTAATTTTCAACCGCTAAATTACAAATATCTTAAACTAATTATGAATCATTAACCGCTACAACAGCCCCTGACAGCTGATAACCATCGTTGGTTGCTAACATCTAATCACTAACCCAATAATACCTTAAGTATTAACTTTGTTACTACAAGTCTCTTCTTCTTATTATATGGGTTGAAGGTCAACCTTAAGTAATTACATTGCAAACAATATCATATTGAATGATTATAGCCTTCAACTCTTTAAAATCTATTATGTCTTCATAGTTCCACGACCAATCATGATCTTAGGGATCCAATTGTGTTAGAACCTCTCTATAGCATTAAAATCTCCACCTACTCTTGCATTTTATTTTGATATCTTGCTATCTTTTCGATTTTCGATTCTCATACCCTAATCTACATTGGCACATTTTCAGGATCTCTCTTTTATTCTCCACTAATACCACTACTATAATCACTCCCAAAAGATCCTCACTCCACTCGATTTCAATATTCCAAAAGGAAATGTTTCATATTATGAAGCTTTTTTATGGGGGATTCTCCTATTGAATTACCATTCGTCCTTATTGAAAAAAAAAAGCTTCTTTTGCACTATAATGGTTCCCTATTACTTCTTGATACGAGTAAAAGAGCCAAGCACAAAAGTCTATCTTATATCAATGAAGTGAAAGAGTCTTATATCATTGAAATGAGCCTAGAAGAAGTTTAAAAATCCAATGATATGATCCAAGAACCTTCGAGGCATATTCCAAACTAAAAGAAGCAACATTTGGAGTATTGAAAACTTTATTCGGCCTAAAGTCCACAATCAATTGGACCAATATTACACAAAGAAAAACCTAAAATTAGGAATGGAAATTGGACTCGTCCTTGCAGTATCTCGATCTTAATCCACCCCGAATGAGGCACATTTGTTTATCATTTTATGTCTTCCTGAATCCTAAGTCAATTGTCAAGAACGATATATATATGCCCCACCCCAAACTTGTCCTAATATATATATACACACACACACACACACACTTATTTATATTTTTAACATAATTAATATTTTTCGAAATAATAAAATATAATATAATACTAATTTAAAGATAAAAAAATATTTTTTATATAAAAATGTAATTAAATAATTAAGTAAAATAATAAAAATAAAAAAATATTATTTAATTTTAAAACAAAGAAAAAATTTAATAAAATCAAGGATCGGATCGAGGTCAGAGATCATCTTCCTTGTATGGTGTGAGAATAGAGACAAATAGTTTTTTTCTCACTGGGGAATAGGACGGGGTGGAAGTTTCGGAGTCGGGAACGAGAACGGTGAAATCTACTATGAATCTACCTCGCTCTCACTTCTACGTAAAGGGAAGATCAAGGATGTCTATCACAAAAATTCGAGTATTTTGGTCCTAATTCCAAGGTATCCAAGTGAGTCTATTAAATCAAGTGAGTAGATTTAAAAAAAAAACATGTGTAGTGCTTATATAATTTAAGTGATCATAAGTGAGACTTGTACACAATTTATGGACAACCTTGGAAGGCATGTAAAACTCATGAGTTGGGCCTATTAAAGTGTATTTTATAGACTAATGCATTTAGTTATAGTTATTTAGTTTTCCTATTTATAATAAGATTCTAGTTTTATTTTTACCTTTTCAAATAAGGATTAGGATTAAAGTTATATGAGGCCTATATAAACCTCATTTTATGCTTGTAAAAATTAGATTTGATGATTGAGATTTGATTATTGAATGGATTTGAGACTTTTCTTCAAGTGAGGGGTGTTCCTACTTGTGTTATTTCAATGATTGATTTACTTATCAAGTTAGTATTAACTTATGACATTGATTTAATTTTTATTTCTTATACTCTTTGTTACCAATTTCTTGTTGCTTTTGATGTGAAGAGCTCAATTGCAATTATTTGAATTTGGAGTTTGATAATCAAATTGATTTAGAGGTCTTATATACTTAGATTTTAAAAGGTTGCCACATCATTTGGTATTAAAGTTTAGGTTTCAAACCAATTGTATTTATCGTTTTGACTTAGTGTTATTTAGTCAATTGTATCATAAAAATACCAAAAAAAATCAGGTTTTACCAAGCTGTTGGCAGATATATATATATATATTATTTGGTTTATAATATTAATAAAGAGAGTTTGAGCTTCCATTACAAGAGGTTAGAATTTTTTTGACTTTTTAATTAACATGTTATTTATTTTAAAGATGTTAGTATTAAATGTTGTTAAAAATTTTTATTTTGAAAATTAGCAGTTAGGATTTTTATATATATGCTGTACAAAAATATGTATAGGTAGAAATGCGGTAATATTAGTAGATAGTTGTTTTTAGGTATTCAAACAGATTAATTTTTAAAGACAGTATATATTAACTTTATTTTTAAACATATTATTTATTAACTTTGTTTATATGATTTTTAAAATATTATTTTCTATCGTATCCATATTGCCTATCATGTGAATAATTTAAATTTACATTATAAATATGAAATTGTTTCTAAAAATTATATTTTTTCTAATGTAGCTATATAATTACTAATTATGGTAGAGGTTTCTTTTGAATTTAAATTCTATATATCTAATTTGAAAAATTAGTCAAAGTGTTGGAAGGGGAGAACTTTTTGAAGCAGCAATAGGACCATTGATGAGAGCAACAACAAACGATGTTAAAAGAACAAGGCTCATGGGGGACTAGGGGAGAAAGCAATAAGATCGTTATATATATATATTTTTGAAATTTTAGTATATATTTTGATAACTATTTATTCTTATATCATGTTAATTTTTATAGGATTTTATTTGTGATTGTTGGAGAAAAGTTGAAACATAAAAGGATTTTAGCAGTAAAAATTAGTAATTTTAATTGTATACTTTTGGTGATTAAATATAGTATTTGTTATGATATTTTTAGTTAGATTTTTTGTGTGACTTTGATGTAGTATGTTATTTGTTATAAAATAAAATAAATAATATTGTCAAGACCACTAGTTTTGATAGAAAGCCTCATCTTGTATGAATATTTAGATAAATAAAATAAATAAAATATAATAAAATAAATGAATAATGATCAGTAGTTGTAATGGTCATAATAAAAATGTAGAAATAGTAATTAGTAGTAGTAATTATTGAAAATTTATTATTTAGTAAATTAGGGAAAATGAAATTATATAAATTAATTATTTATTATGAATATTTAGATAAATAAAACAGAAATTTATAATAAAATTAATTAATAATTATTAGTAGTTAGTGGTAGTAATAAAAACTTAGAAATAGCATACATATGCATTAATTAGAATATTAAAAGTAATAATAATGTAGAAAGGTAATGATTTTTTTTGAATATTCATAAATAAAAAATAAAATAAAATAATAAAAAAATAATTTATTTATTATGAATATTTAGATAAATAAATTAAATAATTAAAGAAAATTAATTAATAGTAATTGTGAATGTAGTAGTTGTAATATCATCGACTTTTCCACATGCATATCTACATGCATTTAATTTGAACATATGCATTTTACATGTATTTCACTTGAAAACATGCATAATATGCATTTCAGATATTTTACAATTGTATAGAAATGCACATGTCTGTTTTATAATATAGATGAAAATGATATGAAATTAATATTTAAGTGAACAAAGAAATTAGATTGAATTAATTAAATTTAATATAGTTAATTAATTAAATTAAAGTAGAGGATTAAGTTATATTTTTTGTATTGACTAGTATGTCTAGATGCATATAATTGTATAATAATAATAATAAGAATAATTAAATAAAAATAAATAAAAATAAAAGTCAGAAAAATAAAATGGAAAAGGAAAAGAAAAAGAAAAAGAAAAAAAAAGGAAAAGGGACGGGTGAAGAAAAAAATGAAAAGGAAGACAAATTGTTTGACTTAGGCTAAGTCTTTATTTTCTTCTTCTTCTTCTTCTTTGCTTCATTCTTTCATTCCATTTCTTTGAAGTTCCAACAATATTTTCTTCTCTTTTCACTCCAGAAATTACATCAACAAGGTTAGCCAAGGATGATTATAGGTGAGTAAATAATTATTTTGTGTTAATATTGATTATGGTGTTTAGGATTCATAAATAGGCAGTGTCTTATACTAAGATTTTGATGATTTTAGAGATCGAATCTGGAGAAGTGTAAAATATAAAAAGTGTGCATTTATATCTTAGATTTATGGATATATAAACCTTTTTGCAAGATATGGTGTATAGGAACAGAAACCCTCTCTTGATTGAAACTGGTTTGGATGCGAACCCTAGCTGAATTAGCCACGGCTTTTATTAGTTTTGAATATGATAAAGCCATTATTTGAAGTATCTCAAAACATAAAAGTTGTAGATATATGTGTTATGTATCTATCTACCAAATTTTATCTTCATATATCGTGTGTAGTTTGAGTTATGATGAAGATAACCATGACTGTTCCATAGTTGTTAAATGCCCTGTACAGGTCCATAAACTTGTTTAATTATTTTGAGCTTCTTGCAGATAAATTCTATAAATTATCAAAACATAAACGTTATGTTTTAATTAGAAACAAGAATCAGATTAATTGGTCAAGTATATAAAAATTTATAGGCTAAACAGTTCTATAAGGTCATACTGCCTCATAAGAAAAATCTTAATTATTGATATTAACAATGCATATTAATTTGTTTAAGCCACATTAAGTCTCTCTAAGCATGAATTAATAAATTATATTTCCATATAGGCTCACAACATATTGGAGAAGGATAGACAATAAGTTAATAGTCGAAATCAAAAGAATAAAAGGTGAGTCTAATTATCAAGTGATTTCTTTAGTACACATAAACATTGCTTGTTATGTGATATGTGAAGTGAATTATGATTATATAATTCATATGATTGTCGTGATTTGTCATTGATATTATGATGATAGATAATTTGTGACAATTGTGTTACATATAAGTGGTATACTTGTGGTATATTTGAAGTATATGTTTGACATGTGTGATATATACATGGTATATGTATAGTATATGCAAGGTATATATGTGGTATATGTATGATATATGTGATAAGATACGATAGTTGATAAATACTTAAGTATAAGTGCATATGCATATGGACTTAAAAGACGTTGTGACTGGTTAATTGGTATTGTAAAACAGAAGAAGAGGCCTATGACCCAACAAATGTGCAAATGAAACAAATGATCCCGCTAGCTAGCAAATGCAAATGCAAATACAAATGTTCATATGACAAATGTTCACATGGAAATCCAAGGCAATATCCGTTTAATTTGGTCACAACAAAATCAAATGAGCAAATCATAAGCATAAGTAAAGAATAGTGATTATATTTTTAAATTTCATTTGTGATTATATGATAAAGGTGAATGAAATGGAATATATATGGTATGCATTGGATTTATGATTTGTTACATTTTTGAAGAGTAGTAGTTTATATTGAGGTGCATATAGAAGTCATGGATCAAAAGTTACCGGCCGAGCCTCCTCACTCTCTCTCCTTGCATTCCCCATAAGCATGAGAGCATATCATTTATATTTAGGGGTTGAATACTTGCATATGTATAATTACAATGAATATGTACTAGGATATATATATATGGATTCAACTTGTAAAATTAATAACTTTTAAACGTAATGTTTAAGTTATTAATATATGTGATGTTATAGGCTATAATTAAAGTTTCCGTATTAATTGTGAAATTATTGTTAACAATATGAGATGAGTTAAAAAAAATTATTACTCGCTATAAACATGAATTCTATTTAATCCTATTTTATACGTGATAACATAATATAAAATCAGTATATACGGTATATAAATGTATAAAGTGTTAGGTGTTACAGTAGTAGTAGTAGTAATAGTAATGTAGAAATAGTATATAGTAGTAGTGATTATTCAATTTTTACAATAATAATAATAATAATAATAATAATAATAATAATAATAATAATAATAATAATAATAATAATAATAATAATAATAATAATAATAATAATAATAAGAAGAAGAAGAAGAAGAAGAATTTGATATTATTAATATTGAGATAAATAAATCCGAAATATAAAAAAATTAATTAATAATAATTAGTAGTTAAAGTAGTAGTGATAATGTAGAAATAGTAATTAGTAGTAGTAGTAAATATTAAAATTTTATTATTTATTTAATTAAGTAAAATTAAATTATAACATAAGCTAATTATTTATTATGAATATTTAGATAAATAAAATAGAAATTTATAATAAAATAAATTAATAATTATTAGTAGTTAGTTGTAGTAATAAAAACATAGAAATAGTATATATATATATATATATATATATATATATATATATATATATGCATTAATTGGAATATTAATGGTAATAATAATGTAGATAGGTAATGATTTTTTTTGAATATTTAGAAATATAAAATAATAATGAAAATAATTTATTTATCTTGAATATTCAGATAAATAAACTAAAATAATATAATAAAATTAATAAATTATTATTATGAATATTGTGGGAGTTATAAAAATGTAGAAATAGTATGTAGTAGTAGCAATTATTTAATTTTTATTATGATTATTGAATTAAATAATAATAATAATAATAATAATAATAATAATAATAATAATAATAATAATAATAATAATAATAATAATAATAATAATAATAATAATAATAATGGTGGTGATGATCATGATGTCATATTTATGTCATTTAATATGTCATGTATGCTTAGTCAATTTAGTGTGTTAATTGAGTAATTATGATTGTGAAATCGATATATATACATATTAATTTCATTTAATAATGATAATAATGATGATAATGTCATTTAATATATCGAGACAAATGATTGATCTTTGAATAGAAAAAAGAGTGGATCTTTAAGGTCCCAAATGAATTGGCTTATTTGAAAAAAACCTTATTCTTTAGAAGATATATCTCGTATTTGTATGTATGTTTACTTAATTTGGTGTGTTAATTGAGTTCGCATGGTTGTGAAATTGACATAATAATAATAATATATGATGAAATTTAACTTTTTGAACAATAAAACAGTACAATATCTTCAATATCGTTTATGACTATTCATTGGGATGGTGAGATAATTTAGACTGAATTGGTGTTGCTTTTGTGAATGAAAATGCAAAAATCTTTACTCTAGATGAATAATTGTATATGAAAGTTTTGTTATATAGGATTGAAATAGTGTTGGAAATTGATAATAATGTAGTTATCAAAAAAAAATTTGCTTAGAGCCCCAGTGTATAATCAATGAGATAATTTTTTTTTTCACTTATTCAAATATGGGGAGAATATGAAATTGCATTGATGCATCAAATCGTTAGCTAATTTCTTGATTTTCAATTTATTGAATTATTTGTTAAGTATTCCTATAGTGCGACTATTAAACAACGTAATATTAGGGAATTTTTTTTTTGAGATGGGTGAGTCTATTTATCATAGAGGTGGTGATAATGAAGGTGATAGGAATATCATAATGGAATATGTAGAAGTTGATGAGTACAAGGATTATGATGATAATGAGGATGAGGATAATATTGATGAAAATGAAAACGGGGAGGATAATATTGATATTGATGAGGATGATGAAAAAACTATTATGATGAGGATGAATATGAAATGTACAAGAAAAAGAATACGATTAGTGGATTAAAAGTACTAAAAAAGCTAAATATGTTCCTGATGGAGATCATTGGTCATGTATAATTTGGGATTTTTCAAAGGAATTTCACATAGGAATGATGTTCGATTCAAGGTTGATGTGAAATGAATGTCAAACGACAGTTTAAAAATAGTGAAATAAAACCAAATACTTTCACTATTGTTTGTAGTATTGAAGAAAGATGCAATTGGAGATTGTGAGCGACACAAAAGAAAAAAAACTAGGATTTTGGGAAATAACATGATACAGTAGACCTCACACTTGTAGTGCTTTTAGAGAATTACATGACCATGAAAACTTTGACTCAGTATTGATTTCAGGCTATCTTAGGAATACGTTATGGAAGCAACTTGATATTATAGTGAAGGCTCTTGTTGAAGACATGAGAGAAAATTTTAATATAACTCATTTATACAAAAAAGTGTGATATGCAAAACAAAAAGCATTTTGACAACTATTTAAAGATTGAGGTAATTTTTATGCACACCTATGTTACTTCATGCATAATAAATACTTTAGAAATAGAGGTTCCATTTGGAATGTTGAAGGTGAGAAACACAGGTTCACTGGTCGTCTTGTTGAAGGGGTGTATAGATTTAAATGGATATTTTGGGTGTACAAGCCATGTATTGAAGATTTCAAGTATTGCAAACCAATTCTTTATGTTGATAGAATATTTTTATATGGAAAATATAAATGTATCTTTTTGATAGCTCAAGTTGTAGATGATAATAATATAGAATATTACTAATTGCATTTGCTCTTATGTAGAAGGAAAATAAAGAGAAATGTGAATACTTAATGATTATACTCTGTTACACGGTTTGTGATAAGCATGCAATGAGTCATAAAAGTAGACAAATTGATGTTCAATAAATATGTTCAAGTAATAACCTAACGAATTTATTCACAAAAGCTTTGCCTACTGCAATATCTGAAAAATTGGTGCAGAATATTGGAATGCGTCAGCTTAGAGACTTGAAGTAATGTTTTTATAAGGAACAATGTACTCTTTTCCTTGACTAAGGTTTTGTCCCATTGTGTTTTTCTAGCATTTTTTTAACAAGGTAGCTTCATATGCGTATTATACAAGAAATGTGTTCTCTTTCCTCACTATGTTTTTTTCCATATGATTTTTTCTAGTAAGGTTTTAACGAGACATGTTCTTGTTAATGGACATCCAAGGGGGAATGTTATAATTATTTATGTTTTTTGAATGTTCATAACTCTCAATTGCATAACCTCTCCTGTAGCTTAATTTTCCATTTTATTTGTGATTTATTTTTACAATATTACTTATAAAATGTGTCTTGGATGCCTAAATGTAAGCCTATAAATAAAGGCTTGGTAAATGAATAAAGGTGAAGTAAATATATTTTTTCTACATATATATATATATATATATATATATATATATATATATATTACATACTTTATTTTGTCTAATTTTATATTTTTTTTTATTTTTGGCCTTCACTAGCTATTTACCACTATTTACACAAAGTGTCGTGGCAATAATTTTGAAAGATTATTGGGTTGGGTTTTTGGCCAAGGGTGAGAAAACAATTAACCAAGATTGGATGATCGATTTTTTCCAATTTTGATGATTTTCTGATAGGTTGTTCTTCTCATTAAGCTCTATGAATTGACTAGTTTGGATCATCGAAAGGCATTTGGTAGTGTGTCATTCTTGTATACCAAGTGCGGTGAGATCTTTCATCTTTTCTATGTATTGTTGCATACCACATTTGGGGTGATGATTTGTTTAACTTGTTAAGTTGATATTACAATTGTTTCTTGGTCAAGACTACCTTTAGTGGAGCTAAAGATGAACTTTAATACCCATTAATTTTGATTAGTGGAAGACTTGGTTGGATTAGATCTTGTGATTTCCTCTTCACATCAAAGAGTTTTTTCCACGTAAAAATTATAGTGTTTTGTGGTTGTAATTTAACATATATTTTTGTTTATATTACCTATTTATTTTGCACAATCAAAAGGAAAATAATTATTCTACTACGTTATTTTAGTTGTGTTGTTTACTGTAAATCAATATTTTTTCTCCAACAACTGGTATCAGAGACTAGTTGGTTTTTTTATGCAAATTAAAATAGATGTTTCAAATAGTATGTTTAAATTGACTTCTTCAAATTATTCTATTTGGAAGGCAAAGATGGTAGATCATTTGAATTGCAAAGATCTTTATGAACCTGTGGAAGGTGAAAGTGAAAATGGTAAACTAGAAAATAAAACTGATAAGTAATGAGAAAGAATGAATGGAAAGACTATGGATACAAATTGGTTGTGGATAGATAATATTGTCTATCATCATATGGCTCAAAAGACTAACCATTGTAAAGCCTTTATGGAAGAAACTTGCTAATCTGTATAAAAGAAAATTCCCACAAAACAAGACTTTTCTTATTAGGAAACTTGTTTACATGAGGTTTAAGAATGGAAACGGTATGGCTAAGCAGTTGATTTTAAAGACATTTTAAATCATCTAACCAATCTACTAAGCATTAGGTTGCTTAGTGTATGAGTGTTCCTAAGCACAGGTTTGGAGCCCTGGCCTTGATGAAAGAGGAGGGCGCCCAATAGTAGAGTCAAGGATACACACTTGGGGTGAGTTATATAACTGTTGTATTTTTTGTTGTTTTTATTGGGTTTAGGTAGTTATAGATGTTTATTCTTTTATTTTCAGATACATGTAATTTTATAACTATACATTTTGTAAAATTATTAGGCTAGTGCATTGCTTGTTTGTTATTATATTAAATCTTTATTTGTATTTAAGTTTTTTAATGATGTTTTATGATTTTAATAAATCTTTATGACCATGGTGCATCAATGTTTTTAATTATGGTGTTTTTAAATAATATGTATCGTAGCGTCCTTTGGTATAATTGGGTTTATTCTTAGTTATATCGAATAATGTTACATTTAGTGGTATTAGAGATAAGGTTTAGGTAGTTTTGAACCTAGGTGGGAAGAGTTGTATCACGTGTGCAAGTGTTATTCTATACGACTCTGATGAACTGCAGACCAAATGTGCAACTCATCCACCATATTCCTACTCAAAACGTCTTCCACAAAATTGGATTTGCCTGGGTGATAGTCAATCATACAATTGTAATCTTTTATTAGCTCTAACCACTAGCTCTATCTCAAATTGAGATCTCTTTATATAGGCAGGTACTTCAAACTCTTATGGTCTGTGTAGATAAAATATTACTCCTCATAAAGATAATGATGCAAATCTTCAATGCAAATACAATGGCCGCCAATTCTCAATCATGTGTAGGGTAATTCTTCTAATGAACCTTCAGCTATTTGGATGCATATGCCATTACCTTGTCTTCTTGCATAAGTACACACCTCAGTCCATTATGAGAAGCATCAATGTAGATTACTCCTTATCAGGATTTGGCTGTGTCAAAATCGGAGCCTCTATTAACATCTTCTTCAAACTATCAAAACTCTCTTGTCATTTCTCCATCCCTCCTATTTCACATTTTTTTCTCAGTAGTCTAGTTAAAGGAGAAGCAATCATAGAAAATTCTTTAACAAAACTCCTCTAATAACTAGCTAACCTAAGGAAACTTCTGAGCTCTGTCACATTGCAAGGAGACTTTCAACTCATAACAACCTCTACCTTGCTAGAATCAATCCTATACCGTCTAACGATACAATATATCCCAGAAAAGCCACCTCATTAAGCTAGAATTCACATTTCGAGAACTTGGCATACAATTTCTACTTCCTAAATGTCTATAACATTATTCTCAGTTATTGATCATGTTCGTCAGATGTCTTAAAATACACCAGAATGTCATCAATAAAGACTACAATACAATGGTCTAAGTAGGGTCTCCCTGTTCATTAAGTTTATAAAGACTGCGAGAACATTGGTTAGCCCAAAAGGCATAACACAAATTCATAATGCCTATATTTGGCTCTGAACGCTATCTTGGTTATATCTTCAGCCCTAACTCTCAACTAGTGATATCCCGATCTCAAATCGATCTTCAAAAACACACATGCATTCTTCAGCTGATCAAATAAATCATCAATCCATGGTAACAAATATCTATTCTTGATGGTCACCTTGTTTAGTTGTTTATAGTCTATGCATAACCTCATGGATGCATCTTTCTTTTTTACAAATAACATAGGTGTACCCTATAGGGATACATTTGGCTTGATATACCATTTCTCTACAATTTTAGTATATTGTATTACCAAATTCTGATTTCTTAGCACAATACTTTAGATCTGGACCACTCGGATACGGGTTCTAAAACAAGAGCGCTCTAACACGATTTTAAGTCACCTTGCTCACTGCTGTATCTGTTAGTATTGCTACTACTAAGCTTCTCATATCAGGAGCGCTCTAACACGAGCTTAAACCACCCCGATGAGTAAAGACTGCATGCATATAGGTAAAAGGGTGCTTTGAAACGAGCTTAAACCACCTTGTTTCTAATCCAGATATGCTACCATTGAGCTTCTCAAATCAGAAACACTCTGACACCAGCCTAAGCCATCCTGATGAGTAATAAAATAATCGTATGCATAAATATTCTACGGTACCACAACCTCCTCAATAGCATGCCACTTATCCTAGCTAGTTCTTAAATAGAGAATAGACATATTTATTTACTTTCTGGATATTTACATCATTTATGTCACATTCCAATTGTTTTTACATAATCATCACATAATACTTTGTATTATGATGCACCTAGTGTATATTCATGGATTCTCAATCATGTTATCATATTTCATATAATCTCATTTAATCATATCAAGGGTGCATATATATATATATATATATATATATATATATATATATATATATATATATATATATATATATATATATATATCATACTCATGTGGTTTCATCACATCAATCAATTTACTTATTTCTGGTTACAGACATTCATGGGCATGAATGGTATATTCACAAGTGTGAAACCTTATGTCACAGGTTTTCTACCCGTGACGAGACTGTGACTGACTCATGATCATTCACGAGCGTAAACATTTATTCATGGGCGTGAAGCTTGGTTTCACGAGAGTGATTCATTACACATAAACAATATTGAAACACTAGTTTCAACCAAATTCTCACACAAACATGTCAGATATTAAAGCTAATCAATGTTAGTCACACCTATCAACACTTCTCATATTCTAGCACATATCATCATATTTACGCATCACAGATTATTACCAGTCATTTAACTCAATTCCAGCATATACCATATTAATATTGTTTGTCACTAAACACATCATAACACAAAATTCACAACAAAGCACATTATAAATGAATTAAAATATGTATATGTACAAACCTTAATATTGGAGTACTTCTCCAATCCGACAATCTCCTTGCAATTTTGTCTCTGATGAAGCCAAATTTATCTCTTTTATTTTGTCCCACCATTGAAGGTAGACCCAAGTAATACTCATGGCAAACAACAACTTGAATCTTAAAGATAGCTTTTAACTGGGTTAATATAGAGGAAACAATATTAGGGCTAAAAGAGAGTTGAATCTGAAAATTAATGACCTACCCATAAGTTTTCTCTTAGACCCCTAGTGGATGCTTCAACCGATAACATTACTCAATAATTACTCTAGCAAAAATCAAACTATCATATGCAAAAAGGAGAAGGAAGATTAGGGGAGCCCCTTATACTGTAGAACTACTTCTACTAGAAAGAAGCTCTATAACGACCAGAAAAGTCATTCTTAAAAGTTAGAAATTGGTAATGACTACAAATTTGTCGTCACATATCGTCGCTACAAGCTTTTTCGTTAAAAACATTTTGTGACTAGAAAAAGTATGTAATCGCAAATGATCTATTACGAAAGCGTATATTGTGGTCACAAAACATTTTGTGACGAAATATTTTAACTGCAGTTGACATTTTTGCAAAGTGCATTATGCAGTCACATTTGAAACTATTTATAGTTTTTTAGAAGTTTTTTTTGCTATTAAAGCTTGAAATCTTGTCACTATTGCTATTATTTTATTAATTATTCATTGATATTCCTGCTATTTTACTGCTACATATATTAAAATTTTAAATGCATAAATAAAAATTTGAACATTTTCACACATAAAAACATAGAAATTACATTATTCATTAAGTCAATGTAAATTGTTTAAATATAGATACAAAAATAGCCCTGAACAAAAATAACAGAAATATCTAACCCCAATTAAAACAACAAAATGAACCAAATGATGAATATGTAACTATTCCCAAACATATGATGATTCTTGATGAACATCACTTGCAATTTTTTTTTTCCACCAGTAAAGAGTATACATCATATAGATTTCTGAATCAAATCTTTACCACAAAACAAAAGCATATAGAGAATAAGTTGACTTGTGATTTCAATATAGTTCACGAAAACACACTTAACTTGGAATAATTTGACTAGTTATTTTGAAATATCTTTGATAGTCAAATATATATATGCACATAACATGTATAGTAAAGGGTCTGTAAAGAAAAAAAAAATTCCGTGAAAGTATCTTATCATTAAATTGTTACAAGTATATGATAGCAATCACATGCAAAAACAAATACAAGCTTTTGAATTCAATACTTCTAGCTAGATGCATTAGAAAGTGAAGAAAAATTCTATAAGTTCTATAATGAGATATTACCTACATTGCAATAAAGCCAAATCCCAAGTTTTTGAAAAATATTGGGTTAACTAGAGTATGTATTTTATGTAGAATAATATATTCCCTGTCCAGACAGTGGACTCCATAATTCACCGATGTTACCTTATATTTTTGCAGATTATAAATCTCATCATGTTAAAGATCTATACAATTATCATAATACATACCTTTTTCTATGACATTTTCTTTCGATGAAACACAAGTATGACCAAATTGAACTCCTGAAAAGAAAAAGTTACTTCTGTGAAATTTTGCTACGAACGACAGTTCTGCAATCCAAATTACTCTGTAACTCACCTAATTCTCCTTCCACTGACTATATCAAAGAGAAGAAGAACTAAGATAATTGACATTCAACATCTAAAGGTTAAAACACCAACTAAAATTTTTCAACCTCCAAGAGCATTAACCATGTATGATTGTCACAAAATCTATTATGATATTCTTTTCAGCTTTCTTGTCATTAAAATTTGAAGCTTTGGTATTTTAAGCTCTGTCTACAGTGGATAGCCTATCCTCGTGAGTCAGTCACATTTTCAATTAAAACTCTTTCCAAAGTTTAATATTAAATGTGGGTGAGAGAGAGAAAGAGAGAAGAAGAAAAACAAGAAGAGACCATTTATTCTGAACCATTGCAATTTGTATGAGAGTTGAAATTACAACCAAGGAAGAAAAATCAATGTTAAGCAACAAACACAAGAGGAAAGGAAAAGGCAGAACAGACAACAAGTGTATAAATAGAAAAGGATTATTTTCTTCTTCTGCAAAAATCCAGAGATTCTATGCAGTCAAATAGTTTCCATATGTCAACCTGACAATAAGCATTAAAATTTAATATGACAATAAAAAAAAATATGAAAGGAATATGTGCAAGTTAGGTCAACGCATCTGAATATGCTGAAAGTCACATCATTCACTATGAAGGTTTATTCTAAATCCAAGCCACACAAAGGCAAATTTTGTTACTGAATTTTCAGAGGCTTAATAGCATATAAAAATAAAACAGCTTCAAATAAATATTGAAGAGCATGTAAAACTAGAGAAAAGAAAAAAAAATATATATTAAGAATCAAGATCAAATTAAAAATATTGATGAAAGTCATATATCACCATCATGATCAAACACCACCTGCAAAGAATAGCAATAGAAAACAAGCACAAACAAATTAGAAATATTTGTTTGAGAAAAGTTGAAAGGAAGGAGGACAAAAAATTGCTCCAGAAACCGAACAAATTAGAATTTATTGGTCAAGTAATAGTAGTAGCTTGTGGATAGTAAATATTGTGTTTTACGATAATGATGAATGCATTTGATTTGGGTCTGCATGCGTACAAAATTATAAAAAATCTCCGCAGATCCTTATTCAATTCTTGAAAGAAATAATTTATAGATGCTATTATTTTTTCAACTATTTTTAATTTTTCATCATGCTTGTATTTTCTCTTAAGTAAATAAATCCATCTAACTACATTGGATAAAACATCAGGCTCTTGTAGAATCTTCTCTTGGGAATCAATTAATCTAAAAATAATAATAATAATAATGAGCCTTTTAGGATATATGGTGGAAAAAGCAGTGGCAAGTGTTACCAAATACTGATTTTATTTAATTTAGATTTCATATTTTTTACATTAATAATTCCTTACTTCCATTAGATTTTAGTTATGCATAATGCAATGACGTTCAATCATATTCTTTCCCAACTAAAATACCAAAATCCAATTTCAAAACTAACCATATTTATACCAGCAAAGCAATATTGAATTTAATTACATACTATTAGAACCACAATCTACAAAACATAATAAAAAATGGGAAACAAACAAAAAATTGTTCTATTGTCAATACTAATGATCAAGATGTGTTGGTGGCTAAATGAAAGAAGTATTTGGATTTCTAATCATGCTTATAAAGTTATGGGAAGTACCTGAGCCTTAGTTTCGTCACCCGTAACAATATTTCCCACTCTCCGAAGGGCAGGTGTGAAAACTGTAGGTGATGGATGGCTGGCAACATTAAACATATTTAACTCAATAAACCTAGTTTTGTAATAACTAAACAGTATATGCACGCAATAGGTAAACAAAAAAATATTCGTATCATTGCAGAGATGGGGCAGAATACCAAGGATAAGCTAGGGTACGAGAAATGAACAAAAATGAGAATCAAATCCAGATTAGAAGCATGAATTGAACTTACAGTAGAAGATCCACTAATCGTTGACAGACACCAGGCTCAATCACAGCTTGAATTTTATCATTTCGGGCCTTCCAAAAGATGAGAGAGAGCACAACAAGCATTTGTCATAACCTCTTCATCATTCAAGTGGATTAGTTGCCTGAGAATTGGCAATGCAAACTTCACCTAACATGAGCCATGAGAATTGTTAACCATGATCAGATTTATGGTGTCAATTATAAGAAGTTAAAATATAAAATACTACATATGCAAGAGCATTCTGTAAAGCAAGTGAAAGATCTAAAATTGTTTCCTAGTCCTCACCTGTTCAAATGGTGTTGGTGGCTTGCCACAACAAAAATTGGATAAGGTCCAGATAGCATTAAGCAGCATAGATAGCCTTGAGTGCTCATTTAACTGAGCTAGTAAAGGCATCAGAGCACCATGACCAACAACAAGATCCTGCAACTTGGGAAGTCACCAGCAACATTGCCCAAAGCCCACACAGCCTGATCAATAAACCACCAGATTAAGATATAACAGCAGCTACAATCAGAAACAACAGTTCTCAACTGAACAGATACGAACACAGATATAGATAGGGTGAGAACTGAAATTGGAAAAAGATGAAAAGCTTTTCTTTCTCAAAAAAGAAACAGAAATGAACCAAAGCTGATTCTAACTAAGAATTTAATGTATCAACTATGCTGCCACATCAAGCTATGCACATAAGATAATCATGTTTTCACAAAATCTTGTTTCTAGAAATCCAAATACTTTTTATACGTTGCCTTAAGTTGTAAAAGTAGTAAACAAAATCAATGGTCTTCATACATCATTATATAATAAGCAATTAGGAAGAGATACTAATAAGCAGCTTTTTTCATCCACTAGATTTTTTTTCTCAGGATAAATAGAACAATCAACTTTTTTAATCTCACAGAGAAATAATTTGTAGCACAAATAACAATTACTATCTTCGAGAACTACATACAAAACCAACTCAATCAAGGAATTATTAGATCATATATCAAGAAGGGTTCAACTATTCACATCACATACTACAAGAACATTCAAAAAAACTGAGTTTCATAGTAGAACAGTAAATACTTGTGGACTTCAAGCCTAGCAACTGCATAATGTAAAAATTTATTAGTTCAATGTTAGGAACCCTTTAATATTAGGGATTTAATGTCTTTGGCTATCTTTCACAAGGAATAAAATACAATTCAATGTCTTTGGCTAATTTAGATGTTGATCCCCTCGAAGCGATCAAATCTCTAACTCTTTTGTCCTTAATTTTTCTCAATTTCACCTTTAAAACCCTAGGACCTTATCATTTGGTTAAAAAAAAAAAAATTGTATGCCCCTAACCCAAATTAAAAAAACAAAGCTTAGGAATTATAGATCTACAATCATACATTACGACTATTGATAATTCTATGAAGTCCCAACTTGAAGCCTTGGAAGTGAAAATTGAAAACAAACTGCAAGAAACTCTCAATTATTTCTAAAAGAGTTTATTTGCGAGTTTTAGCAAAAATCAACAAGATGGAAGCTCAGTTTCTGCTAGCAAAAAATCAGGTCACTCTGAAGTGGCGGGAAGAGGTTATCAAGAGCATGACAATAGCTACCCTTACATGAAAGTGGAATTTCTTAAATGGATAGATGAAGATCTGACCGATTCGACTTCAGAGCAGAGAAATTTTTTCATTTTCATAAAATTCCAAAAGATTCTAAAGTGGAAATAGCTTATATCCAACTAGATGAGAATGCTATTTAGTGGTATGATTGGTATGAAACTTGCCATGGAATTCCCTCATGGGAGCAATTTAAGAAAGGGCTTCTTGTTCATTTCAAACCATTCGAATATGAAAATATTGATGGGGAGCTTGCCAAGATTCACTAGACTTCTACTGTGTTAGAGTAGCAAGGTCGATTTGAACAACTATCAAATCGGGCTAGAGATTGGTCAGAAAGATAATTGATGGGAACATTCATTGAAGGTCTTAATCCAAACATTCGTTGTGAAGTTAAAGCTCGCCAAACTCGCACTATGACAGCTGCAATTTATTTTGCATGATGGGATGAGGAGAAAATAAACATGGAAAATCGCCGAACTAGAATTACTAATAAACAAATGATTAGCAAATTTGCTACTTCACCTATTCCTAATCGAAATCCTAATACCAGAAGGCTAACCCAAGAGGAACTCAAGAAATTGCTTGATAGGGATAAGATTATCTAACTTCTGAGAGATAATCTTGCAGCTTCACAAACCAGAATGAAGAAACAAGCTGATAAACATTGCAATGAGCGGAAATTTGCAGTAGGAGATTGGGTTTTTTTTTTACTCCAACATTACAAGCAAACTTTTATTAAGATTCGGACTTCTATGAAGCTATCTCCTCGATTCTTTGGACCATATTGGGCCAGTTGCTTATCTCTTGGACTTGCCAACAAACTCTAAGATACATCCAATTTTTCATGTTTCTTATCTTAAGAACAAGTTAGGGGATGATAATGTGGCGCAACACTATTTGCCAAACATTTCTTCTACTAGTGAGGTTTAAATCCTAACTCAAGCTATAATTGACCAACGTGTTGTGGTCCCCCATAGGCCTCCTATCACAGAAGTGCCTTTCAATTGACCAACCTACCAAATGAGGATGCCATTTAGGAGTCTTACAAAGCTTTGGAAGATCGGTTTTCAAAATTCGTTGCTGCTCAGCTTTGAGGACAAGGCTATTTTTGAGAGGTGGCAAATGTTAAGAACCCTTTAATATTAGAGATTTATTACCTAGTTAGACTTTGCTTAATATTAGGAATTTATTTATCCCAGTCCTAGTTGACTAAGGATTAAAATTTTATTTATTTCTTTTAATAGAAGTCATAGTCTTAGTTGATTAAGGATTAGAACTCTTTCTATATATGTAATCTTTTTGGCAATCTTTCACAAGAAATAAAATACAATTCAATGTCTTTGTCCAATTTAGAGGTTGATCCCCCCGAAGCGATCAAATTTATAAATATTTTGTTCTTAATTTTTCTCAATTTTACCTTTAAACACCTAGGACCTTATTATTCAACTCCATATCTACCTTAAAATTTCACCACCATCTATCTGCCCAAATACTTCTTATGAGAGAATGAATTTCAAAAAATGAGACGACAAAGATAACAAATAAATTATGCAATAGAACTGAAATAAGCATAATTTCATTCATTCTTCTATTTAAGCAAAGTGAAAACCCAATAGAGAGACCAACAAAGTTCTCATAGAACCTATTTACACAAAATTTTGCACTGATTTTTCTGTTTTCAATTTCTTTCTTAATCTGATGATATATAAATATAATCAAACAAAATCATGCAATATACATAAAAACCAGTTGAAAGACAAAGCAAAGCACCGAAAACAAAGAAAAAGAAAAGTTGAAATGGAAACTTACTAGAAGAATTGATGAAAGCAGAGTCCAAAACTTAAACATGATGCAACGAAATTGACGAGAGAAGGCAAAAACTACAAAAAAAAAGTGAGAAATTTTAGATAGAGAAGGCAAAAATGAGAGGACAAAATAAGAGAAAATAGGATTTTTAGGGCTGCATTATTTGATAGCAAGATGAAAACGGAGAGTTTTTAGATTTTTAGGTTTTCTCTGTAATTTGATAGCAAGGTGTGTAATGAGAGAATAGAGAACAAGAGTTTTTAGATTTTTAGGTTTTTAATTCTATTTTTTAGTAAGTATTATTTTGTTATTAATTTCTTAATAACTACTACTTTTTAATGAAATGGGATTTTCTTTTGTTGCCCAGATAATGAACTAAGAATGGGGGTTTAATTGGATATTAAATAAAAAAAATTTTAACTTTAAGTGCGGAATAAAATTAAATAGAGTATGGATGAAGAGATATCATACACGAGATTTATAGAAATTCGAGTATTAACAAATCCTACTCCTCTCCCCAATCTCAATTGGGAGTTTCACTAACACACTAAGTATTACAATGAAGTTTTAAAAGCTCACTTCCAACTATTGTGTTTTTATTAATGGCTAACACCTAATCCAGAAATTTTCTTGTGTTTTAATGGCTCACACAATAAACTAATTCCTTGTGTTTTATGGCTCACACAATTAACCTTTACAAGTGTTTCACTCTTAACCCAATATACCCAAACTCACTTGAGTAATTGATTACAATGAAAACACTCACCAACCTATAATGCTCAGAATTTATGAGCAAATAGATTTTCACAGAGAATAAAATTTTTGTTAAAAGTAATTAATGCACAATGGCTATAACAAGATTTTTGATTCGAAAGTAATAGTTGTTCTCTTGTTTAGGGTTCATAAATGACTTGCATTTATACTTCATCAGTAAATTATAGTCGTTTGGATGCATTTAATGCAAAAATAGTCGTTGAACCAACTCTTAATTTCGCGCCTGACATTTTTCTCTTTTCTCATTCACGATCGTGAATATAAGTGTCACGATCGTGAATGTTCTTCCAAGCTGTGGCTCAAGTGGTGACTCTGGCCGTGAAACTCTCTGGAGGAATTTGAAGTGTCTAATCATGGGTGTGACTTTATACTTTTATGGACGTGAATATTCTTCCAAGCCGTGGTCTAAGTGGTGACTCTAGTCATGAAGCTCTCTGGAAGAATTTGACATGTTATCTCACGGGCGTGACTATCTTTCACGGGTGTGACTGATTTTATCATTCACGGTTGGTATGATCCTTCATGGCCGTGAACTTTAAATGTTGGAGAGTTGGCGCTAAGCTATATCACGAGCATGACATAATAAGTCATGGGCGTGAACATGCTATTTCTTCTTATTTTTTCTTATTTTGACCTTCAAAGATTGTCTTTCATTATTGCATCATATTTCATACCCTGTTCAACAAACTTAGAACACAAGCATTGTTAAATACATTATTGTTATTTTATTTGTTAGCATCAAAATGACGGAAATACCCCTCAAGGTTCAACAATCTCCCCCTTTTTGATGGTGAAAAATAATATAGCAATATGTGTTTTGAGAAGTCTCCCCCTCAAAAAATGCTTTAGACAAAAAGTAATAGAGTGCAAGAATTGAGCGACATATAGCATGGATCTTTGCTTGCTAGTTAGGTATATGCAAGGTATATTCAAAGTATATCAAATTGTTTGCTTAACTAGTTAAGTATATGTAAAGTATATTCAAAGTATATTAAATTGTTTGCTTAACTAGTTAAGTATATGCAAAGTATATTCAAAGTATATTCAAAATATATCAAATTGTTTGCTTAACTACTGAAGTATATGCAAAGTATACTTTGAATATTCAAAGTATACTTTTATATTCAAAGTATATCAAATTGTTTGCTTAACTAGTTAAGTATATGCAAAGTATATTCAAAGTATATCAACACATTTGTATTCATATATTGCTAGGTTATCCCCATTTTGTTATCAACAAAAATAAACCATAAAGTGAAAATGATGTAATTATATTAATACCAAATAGAGGAAGTACAAAGTTTCAAAAAAGTGAATTAAAATCCTACACTCACAATACTAGAAACTAGTAAACAAAATGAAAAATCTAGGACTCTAACTAGGCTTTGAGCCTGACAATCCATCTCTAAGGCGTGCTACTTCCGCCTCGAGTCTATTCATGCGAAACTCTATGAAATCTTTGAGGTTTTCCAACCTCTCATTGATGGAAACCTGCAATAGGTCAAAGCGAGATGCTAAAAGATCAGCCACCTGCTGTGCCAAGTTAGGTGTAGAAAATAACTAAATAATCCAAAATAATATCATCTAAATCAAAACAATCACATCACTAGTCTCAATCCAAGATAACTTCAGGATCGGTAAATAAATAATATGTATGATTTAAGATAATTATATGAGTCATACAATACCTCTCATTACCATGATAACCACACATTATGGAGTTTTTACCTTATTGGTATGCCAACAATTTCTTATCTCACTGTTTAAGCTAATATATGGATAATTATCTATACTGCGTTAAAATATTTATTTCATCAATATAGTTTATTTATCAAAACATTTTATATTTATCATAAAATATATTTTCAATAACTTTCCAAATATTTAACATTTTCATAAATATTATATATATGACTATTTTTAAAAATGAAAATCCATTTCATATGTAAGAATATTTTTATTATTTTTATTATTATATTTATATATTTTTTCACAAATATAATAACAGTCAACTCATTATAAAAATATTTCATGTCAAAATGCATATAAATTCAATTTAAATCACAAATAACATATATTATAAGTTAATGCACCAACTTTTACTGTAATCTGCTAGAGACTATTGACTCTTTCTCTTTCTTTACTCCTGGTCTGTCCTGACAATATACCTGAATAATTATTAAATTCATAATCGTGTGACATCTTAATATATGTGTTAGACACATTTTTTATTTAGTAAATGGATGTGCTTTTTATGCTTTGGATTATATGTTGGTTTCATGTGCAATAATGGTTTTAACTTTAAAAAAGTAAAATATATTGCTCATATATCCGTGTACTAAAAATGATTTTTATGTCTATTTTAGTAAAAAAGACAATAAATTTTATTGGTGGTTTTGAATTATAAAAAAAAATTCTTTTTTTTTTGAAACTTCGTGAGTTTTTAATATATTTTCATATTTAAATTGACATTCATTATAAATTTTTGCACCATTAAATTTTATACTCAGCACAAAAATTTGTTTTCTGTCTCATATGTTTTAGCAGAGTTAAGCGGCAACAAGTGTATACATGGAAGTTGTCACTGAAATTAGTGGGTCTTACCTATGAAGTCAAGAAACAGTGGCAGTCACCCCGCTAAGGTAGATTTTTGATATATGTATTTTATATATTTCATATAATGTATATTAAAGTATACAAACTATTATGCATAAGCATGTGTTGTAAACTAAATATATGAGATGAGAATTATGAGAGTAATAATACTATCTTTTTAATATGATATAAAATAATATTTTTATTTGTATTCTTTTTACATTGTTATATTTATATCTAGTAACATTTCTTATCTGATCGTATATGATGACCCATATGGGAGGGTAAGGAATGTTATATTTTTTATGACAAATTTTACTAGAAAAAAAGTATGTTAAATGCAAGACGTCATTTCTCTCTATAGTAAAAAAACTTAAGTATCCAATAACTATTATGACATTGATATTGTGCAACCAATCTAATAAAAAAACCAAGATGAATAATGTATTCAATACATTCAAATAATGAATCACATTCATTCAAACAACAAAACCTCTGACCTCTATGTAATGAACATGCAAGCTCTAAGATCTAAATAATGAATATCTAAGATCTAATTGATAACCTTCATGTTCTAAATGATGAACTTGAAAACTCTAAGTGATAAACCTGTAACATATAAATAATGCATCTACAAGCTCTAAATCATGAATCTATAAGCTATAAGTGATGAATATACATAGTCTAAATGATGAAATTGTAAAATTTAAGTAATGAACCTCCAAGCTCTAAATGCAGAACAGTAAGCTCTAACATGATGAACTTATAACATCTAAGTGATAAGCCTACAAGATCTAAATGATGAACTTGTGACTTAAAAGTGATAAACATTTAAGTTCAAACTGATGGACCAGTAAGATGTAAATAATAAACATGCAAGCTCTAAATGAAGAATCTCTAAGGTCTAAATGATAAAACTACAATCAATAAATGATAAATCTATAAATCCTAAGCAATGAACATGCAACCTCTAAAATGATGAGCCTCAAAAATCTAAATGATGAATTTATAAGTTGTAACAAAATTTCATGTACCTCGTCCAAGAAAACTTAAATTCAACCTTTGTTTTAGTATATTTCATCATATAATTGAATAATGCAACAAATCATTTTTCACTTCTTAAAGACTTGATGCTTTTTTTTTTGAGTTCTCTTTTATGTGCCATAGACAAAGCTTGTGGCATGACTTTGAAAATGTAGCACCCTCTCATCTAATTAGGATTAACCCAATTAATTAAGTTCTTTTCTATGTGCCATATACAAAACCTGTGGTGTGACTTTGGAAATTTAACACCCTCTCATCTAAGTAGAATTAACCAAACTAAATAAGCGAGTGTCATATGTACATATTGCGAAAACGTGTGAAAATTTTAAAACTTTTCTTTTTCTTGAAAAACCTTTTGCCATATAAACTTTTTTGTTCACATAAAACCTATTAAACACATAATTTACATATGTATATCATCCATGGAGAAATATTTTGATTAAAGAGATAACATCATCATATATATATAAAAGGAATAACATATTTGGGCTGAAACAACCATATGTTTACAAAAAAATGTGTTCTTAAGCAAAAAAATTACATGTTTCTTTAAAACACATACATGTATAAAAGTAAACAAATCCATCCTCTAGTCATGTACTAAAAATATAAAATATTACATGAATATATATATCACCGACCTTTATCGGATTTGTCTGATGTCTCTATGTTGGGTTAGATTTACTAGGCTTTGATCTGCGTGAAAAAAAAACACACGCACGCTAAGCTACTGAAATAATAAATTCAAGATGCAATCAATTAATTCACATCATGATCATGACATCATATCAAATATATCATAGCATATTAATAGAATCAAATATTATATAGATATTTCACCTTATGGAATTGATAACTCATTAATCCTTTGGAACATGTACATGTGCATATTCACTTTATTTATAACTTAATACATATTATCATGTGCCATCATATTCCTGTGTCATATATCCTTTTCCATTGTATACCATACATGCATTTATTACTTCAACATATTAGCACTTTAACCTTTTAGCATCTTAGCCTAACAACACTCAACCTAGATTATTAGGATACGGGTTATGAATAGAGACGCTCTCTGAAATTAAGCCACCTAACCACTGTTTATATCATGTATGCTCGTTCATGCCCCTCAAAGCAAAAGTTCTATTCGAGATTAAGCTATCTTGACTGAGTATAACGTTTAACATTTACATGCAACATAAGATCAAAGGCGATCTCTGAGCTTAAGCCACTTTGTCCTTAAGAATTACTGCAAAGCATATAATTATAGTACCGTTGGCCCCCTTAATGACATGTCACCTATCCTACTTCTTGTCCTATTATCAAATTCGGGCTTTACTTGTTAATATTTTTTTGTTATATTTATAATATAAGCATTTATCTTGTAACATAACATTTGGATCATAAAGAATTCACCATGTATCATATATGCATGAACAATCATATAACCATGTGCCTTCTATGTATATCATGCCATTATGGAAACATGTGTATAGCCAATACTTTGAAATTATGAAAGAAATAACATATAACATTTTAAACATGATTCACGAGTGTGAACTAAGTATTCATGATCGTAAAGGTTCATTCATGGGTACTTATGCCCGTGAACTTGGTTGCGAATGCTTCTGCCTAAAAACTGCACATTTTTTTATAGGCATGACTTCTGTGATTCACAGCTATGAGTCAAGTGGTGAGTCAAACCTTGAAGCCTTCTGCCTATTCTGGGCAGTTCCAAGATGATGATTCACGACTATGAACTTTATGTCACGGGCGTGAATATGGGTTTTCCAGCAAAACAACCATAAAACAAAACATTTAAAACAATTCATATTCAAGAGCATTAATGGTTGTCTCATGACAATCTTTTCATATCAACATTCTCATCAAAACATGTATTATCATGTTATATCATCAATTAACCACAAAAGAAAACATAATCATTCAATTCTCCATTTTCATGCTCATATACAATTTATCAATCATCTATGATTCCATATACATTAATACATTATTTCTTATTTTTTCAACCACTAAGGTCATCATCTTTCAATATACTGATAAATGCACGTTTGACATATTTATAACAAACTTCTTTTCATGCCTTCTCATTATTGTATTTCAAATTTAACTTAACATTTATAAATATATCATTCAATACTTATGGCATTAACTATATTAAGAACTTTCATAACAACCAACAATTAACATTTAAAAACATTCATAAGCATTTAACACACAACATGTCATATTTTGGGAATTTAAATGCATATATGTACATACATCTAATAAAGCCTCAAACCAAGCTTCTCTCAAGCTTGTCTATCTTCTTAATGTGTTTCACCATCTCATCTTCCAACTTCTGTCACATATAACACATATATCAATCTATATAAATTATAACTTATCCTTTAAAAGCTTAAACAAGATAAACCTAACTTAAACCCTCTTATATAGTCTTAAACTCACACAACCCCTTACTAATACATGATATAACCTTTAATCAATTTAACAATAAAAACTCATGCTTGACTAAAACCCAAACCTTTTTGGAAATGGATCGCTACTATAAATGGGTTTAACACATCAAAGGCTATGAAAACTTGTAAAGAAGAAGGAGAAATGTGATTCCTTACCAAGATTGAAGAAAACACAATTGGGATGAATGATTGAACTCCTCTCTTATTCTCTAGATCAATCTCCTCAAGAAAACAATCTCCTTTAAGTTTTTTTCTCCCAAAAACTTGATAAAATTTGATATTTAGTATTGGTTTAAGTGTTTGAGGTTCAAGAATCAAAGAAAAATGAAGGCATTGGTCACTAGTATCAAAGTACTTCGGATTCTAGTGTTTCTTTTAAGTTTAAGGCATGAGAGGAAGAAATAACAAATGCTAGAATTTTATATTTGATAGACTTTATGTGCATGACCCATAAGTCATGGGTGTCAAGCATCATAAAATAATATTCACGGGCGTGACATATAAGTCACAAGCATGAACATGGAACTTTTCACTTTTTCTTTTAAACAAACCTTTAAACACACTTATAATATCCCTAAATAATCTTATTAACAAAGCCTTACTTAGCGAGCATTATATTTCTCTTTTTCTTAAAATAATTTCGTCCTTAAAATTACCTATAGTATTGCGTTGAAACAGCTAGAGATGCTAGGTCATCATTACCTCTTTGCTTTCCCATGTAGCCTCTTTTGTTGCATGATTCCTCCATAGAACTTTGACTAACGATACTCACTTGTTCCTAAGCTCTTTAACTTTATGAGCCAAAATTTCAATTGGTTCATCTTCATATGTGGAGTTTGGCCTGACTTTTATGCTTTCGATTATGATGACGTGTGAAGGATCTGATATGTACCTTTTCAATATAGAGACATGAAAGACATTATAAATCTTAATGAACTTTGGTAGTAAAACAAATTTATATGCGACTAGCCCAATCTGCTCTAAGACCTCATACGGTCTAATGAACTTAGGGCTCAACTTACCCTTTTTTCTGAACCTTAGGCCATTTTTCCATGGAGAAACTTTAAGAAATATCTTGTTTCCCACTTCATCCTCTATATCTCTACTTTTGAGATATTCATACGACTTTTTTCTATCAAAAGCTACCTTTAATCTTTTTATTGTATGATCTTCACTTTTTTTCTATCTCTTACACCAACTCTAGCCCCACTAACTTTTGCTAACTGAGCTCTGTCTAACATAAGGGTGTCCAACACTTTCTACCATAAAGTATCTTATAAGGAACCATTTGGATGCTAGACTGATGACTTTTGATGTAGGCAAACTCTATCAACGGTATATAATTTTTCTAACTATCTTCAAGCTACATCACACAACTTTGCATCATGTCTTCCAAAATATTTATCACCCTTTTCGATTAATTTTATGTCTGTAGGTGAAAATCCATACTAAAACTGAGTTTGATAGCCAAATCTTGATGTAAACCTTAGATCTCTATCCAATATGATGGAGACTAGCATTCTATGTAGCTGTACTATCTCATTCATATACAACTCTGATAACTTATTCAAGGAATAATCTATATTATGATCCAAACAACATCATACTTTCTTGGTGTCAAGGGTAATCCAATCACAAAATCCATCATGATTTGTTCCCATTTTCATTCTAGTATTGTGATTGGATGCATCAAACTTGAAGGTATCTAATATTCTGCCTTGACCTATTGACATGTCAGACATTTCATTATGAACTCTATGATATCCTTTGTCATACCTGCTCACTAATACCTTCATTTCAGATCATGGTACATCTTGTTACTTTCAAGATGCATCACAAAACTAGTTTCAAGCACTTCCTTTAAAATCCTTTGCCTCAACTTCGTAACATTAGGCATGCATAAATGGCCTTAATAGAACAAACTACCATTTGTCTCAACTGTGTACTCATGTCTCTCCCCCTTAGAGACTAACTCAATTATCTCAATTAATTTGTTATCTTACTTCTATGCATATTTAATTTATTGATTAATTTTAGGTTGTATTTGCAACTCTACTATGGTCTTTTTGCTCAAAGCATCAACTACAACATTGGCTTTTCTTGGATGGTAGTCGATAATGTAATTGAGTTCTTGATCAACTCTAACCATTGTCTCTACCTCAAGTTGATTTCCTTTTGTGTAGAGAGATTCTTTAGACTTTTATGGTCACTGAATATGAGACATTTTTTTCCATATAAGTAGTGGCGCCAAATCTTAAAACCAAACACAATGGTTGCCAACTCAAAATCATGTGTGGGGTAATTCTTCTCATGCGACTTCAATCTGAAAGCATAAGTGACAACATTTCCCTTTTTCATCAAAACACACCCTAAACTGTTATGAGAAACATAGTTGTAAATGATGTGTCAGAACTAGAGCTTTTGTCAACATACACTTGAGCTTATTGAAACTAGATTGACATTTGTCATTCCATTTGAACTTCACATCTTTCCTTAAAAGCTTGGTCAAAGAAGAAGCTATCAAGGAAAAACCTTTCACAAACCTCTTGTAGTAACCTTTCAAACCAAGAAAACTCCTTATTTCAATCACATTCTAGGGAGAATTCCAATTCAAGATTGCCTTAACCTTACTTGAATCAACTCTAATTCCATTTGCTGATACTATGTATCCAAGAAATGTCACTTCACCAAGACAAAACTCACATTTGGAGAGCTTGACATAAAGTTTTTGATCCTAGAGGATCTGCAATACTATGCTCAAATGTTGAGCATGCATTGCTTGATTCTTAGAATACACTAAGATGTCATTGATGAACACAACTATGAACTTATTTAAGTATTGCTTAAAGATCCAATTCATCAAATCTGTCAAAGCTGTTAGGGCATTGGTCAACCCAAAGGGCATAGGCAAAAACTCTTAGTAGCCATATTTTGTTCTGAAAATTGTCTTGACTATATCCTTTTCCTTAATCTTTAGCTGATTATAACCCAATATCAAATCAATCTTGGAGAACACTCCAACATCTTTCAACTGATAAAAAAGATCATCAATTTGTGGTAATGGATATTGATTCTTGTTAGTCACCTTGTTCAACTGTTTGTAGTCTATGCACAACCCTATAGACCCATCTTTCTTCTTTACAAACAAAATCGGTGCACCTCATAAAGATATACTCAGCCTGATAAAGCCCTCATCTAACAACTCTTATAACTGAGTTTTCAAATCTTTCATTTTGAATGTGCCATTTTGTAAGACACTACAAATATTGGTGTTGTGCTTGGTGTGAGCTCTATGGAGAACTCAACATCTGTTTAGTGGTAAACCTGGTAAGTCATCTAAAAAAATATCTAAAAACTCTTATACTGTAGGAATTTTCTAGAGATCCAGACATTTTTTTCTGGTGTTAACGACATGAGCCAAAAGGCTTCACATCCTTTACAGATCATCTTCTGTGCCTTCATTGTGGAAACCATCTATAGAGGCTAGGGAAACCTCTCGCCTTCTACTACCACTTTTTTATGTTCTGGATTCTTAAAAACAACTGTCTTAGACCAGCAATTCATAACTGCCTCATGTTATGAGAGCCAATCCATACATAATATGGCATCATACTTATGCAACGGTAACTCGATAAGATCCATGGAAAAATCTTTCCTGTATACAACTAAAGGGCAATTTCTGTATACCAGGTTCACAACCACATTGTGGCCTAAGAGATTCGTGACCTCAATATCAAACTCTTATTTCTCTATGGTCATATTATGCTAACTAGGCGTGTTCGTGCAAATATAAGAATGTGTAGATCCTAGGTCTATCAAAGCACATATATCAGAGCTATATAAAGAGAACATACCTACTATGACATATGTGGCTCCTTAGTCCTCACAGGCCTTCATCGCATTTGCCCTAACTGGAGCTCTACTAGGTCCTGATTTGTTCACTGTTTTAAAAGTAGCCTGACTAGGTCCTGCTCGACCTTCTTGCATCTAATTCCTACTCTATACTGGAGTTGATCTTGTCGTTTGTATAGATGTAGGACTAATCAACAAAAGGGCAATTTCTTCTCATATGATTTCGAGCTCTACATCTAAAACATGCCCTTGAAGCTAACCTACAATCTCTTCTATGATTCTTTTGACATGTCCCACATAAGGGAGCAACATCCCTAACAGTTTGTGTGCTGACGGTGGCTGAGGTAGTCCTAAAGGGAGATTTCCTCTTGAAAGAACTGGATTGAAAATGACTTGATCCTCTTCCCTTGCCCCTGCTTTGGAACTATCCCGAGAAGAAAGGCCACACTAGCCATAGGTCTCTTCTACTATTTTCTTTCTTCTCTTCTTAACACTAATAGCTGAGGACATAAGAGTGGAAAAATCTTTAAGCTATTGGTAAATGACATGGTACCCAATGTCATCATTCAAACCATCCTCAAAGCGACAACCCTTGTCACCCTTGTCCATAATGAGACTAGTTGCATATTAGCTCAATTGTGTGAATTCTTTCACATATTCAGAGATTGTCATGTTTCTTTGTTGGAGATTTAAAAATTCTCTTCTTTTCTTGTCAATGTCGACTTAGGGCATATATTCTTTTCTTGAATTCTGCCTTGAAATTTTCCCAAGTCAAAGGTTATGAGGTATGTGGCTTCTTCATAATTGATTTCCACCATTTATATGTATGTTCTTATAACAGTGATACTTCATACTTTGCCTTATGCTCCTCAATACACTCTAACTCTTTGAATATCATCTCGGTTTTCTCTAGCCAAAACTTGAATGTAGCTGGATCATCCTCTCATTTACCAAGAAAATTCTTAGCCTATTTTTCTTTATCTTAGGTGCCTCTTGTGGTGGCAGTTGTGGAACTGGATATGGCAATACTTGTGGTATGGCCTGTGGTATAACCTAGGTCAACTGCTGAAGAAAACTGGCTATTTGTTGTATGATCGGTATTGCACCTAGGTCTGCTTGACCAACAAGTGGTTGTTGAGGAACAGTGGTAGCATCTAGACCTCTTACACTTGAAACACTAGGTTGATTAGAAGCCCTCTAATAAGAGGAATTATTGTTTTTGGCAACATCATGTTGTTCTATCTCTATTTATATCTATACACCCTCTACAAGTCGATAGAGAAAGCCCATGTCAGAGATATGTGAGATATATTATGCATGCATGATAACTCTTAACCCACTTAGGTTCATAAATGCTTAAACCTAAGCTTTGATACCATAAAATGTAGCACCCTCTAATCTAATTAGGATTAACCCAACTAAATGAGAAAGTGTCACATATACATATTGTGGAAAACCTGTAAAAATTTTAAAACTTTTTATTTTTCTTTGGAAAACTCTTTGCCATATAATTTTTTTTTCATATAAAACCTATTAAACACATCATTTATATATCATCCATAGAAAAATCTTTTGATCCAAGAGAAAGTTTTAAATATTTTTAGCTTGCACAACACGTTTATTTATTTTTTCTATTATGTTTACTTTTCCTTTTTTTAATTATCAATTTTTTATTTAGTTTGCTTTATTTTTGCTTACAAAATTAATTTCTGCTCGCTAGATGGTAAAATATTTTCGCTATAATCTAACTGAATTTGTGACCTTATCTTCTGTGTTTATGTAAACAGTTTTAAGGTTATGGTTGTGATACAATAAGATGATTTACAGGAATATATTGCATATGGGTATTGTTTTGTCAAAGGGAATGCAAAAAAAAAAAAAAAAAACTGCAGATTGGTTACTAAATTTGAAATCCGTCAAAATGTGGAAAGAAATCATGTTCATGAACTTCAAAGCTTAGGACATTCGATCTGTGTCCTTTTTAATAGTTCTATACATTTTGGTGTGTATATAATGATATTTAAGTCTATGCATTTGTAGTAGTAAATTAAATTGGTTTAACAACTTTTTGGGATGTGGGGATGAGTTACATGCAATGCATGATATTAATTCTTAATTAGCAGGATATTCAAATTAATTTCTTATATAATTATAATTCAAAAAATTCAGAAAAATGAATTAGCTAAATTTATCAACGAATTTTAAAATATTTATTAACCAATTAACAACAGATTAGAAATTTCATAGATAAATTACTTGCGGATTATCAACAAATTCAAAATCTATTATTAAATTACTAACAGATTTATTTACCGAGAACATTTGGCAAACTGATTTACTGATGTATTTTTCAATCAAATATTTTGATTGTAATGTTATATTGAAATTGAGAATCACATACATTAAAAGTTGCATGACATTAATTAATTGTACTCTTATGTGAAAGTTTTTAGATTTTTTGGAGCTAAAATAAGAGTTCTCCAATATTTCACTATCTTCTACGTGACTTTTAATGCATTTAACTCTTAGTTTGGATGAAATTATTAAGAATAATATAATATAGATAATAATTGCAGGACTTAATAGGTCAAAATAAAAGAATATAAGTTCAACGAGAGGAAAAAAAAAGTGGGAATTCGATGGGAATTTGAGCATGTGGGAAAATGGAAAAAATTATGAGAAATCTAAATTTGATTTTTGTATTTTCTAGAATGGTAATGGCTGTCTTTTAGGGTGTTGAAAGATTATTTTTAGGGCTATATATAAGTAATTTGTATGTAAATATTTGCAGAAAATGTGAATATTATATGGAATAAATTAAATAAATTAAATAAATTCGTTATATTCTTCTTTCCTTCTCCTTTAATACTTATATCCACCATAAAGAAAAAGAAACAAAATTTTTGATTTATATATTCTTCCTCCATTCAAAAACAAAAAGTGTATTTTTTTTCTGTTTTAAGTATTTAATTTATGAGTTCTTTATCTCTTTTGAGTTGTCCAAAATTTATTCTGGGTATGTCAGATTTCTATTTTTTTTTTAAAAAAAAATTTTCCTTGTGTTCTGTATTTTGTTCTAATCAATGTTCTAATCTGAGTGTATTTTCTAATTTGATTATTTATTTCAAACAAATAATTAAATAGTTTTGTAATATATATATTCTATTTCTATTTAATAGTATCAGAGCATCTCTAAACCTAATAAAGGCAAAAAAAAAAAAAAAAGATTGAGGACTTTAATATTGAATTTTGCCATTTTAAATTTATAACTCTTTCGTCCTTTAGAAACTTGAGCAAATATTCAAAAACCAGCTGCCGCGAAGTTAGTAGGTTTGGACTGTGTTTGTTAGACTCGTCAATCGGTGTATCTTCCTAGAGGCAAAAGAGAAGGAAAACTCAACTGCTCTCACCAAACAATCAACCATTCCTTTAGCAATTATACTGTTTGCATTCATCTCAAATTCAATTATCATTACTGTTCCATTACTTATAATCAAAATTCCAAATTCAACCAACGCTTTATCTCGTCAAAATGTGAGAAAATATTTTTTTTTAGACGATAATGTGTCTTTAAAATTTTATATGTTATGACTAAAGGATTATTATATATTTTTAATAAAGTACATAGGAAGGAAATAGGAGAAAAGATTATTATAATATCAGTAATATAATATAAAATGAATAAAAAAGTTATTCCTGTATCTAATTATAGAACAGAAGAATTATATTTCAATATTAAAGAGGAAAGATAATTTAAATTTCTAAATTAATAGGATTTCAAATTTATTTATATTTTACGGAGTTAATAGAAAACAAAAAGTTAGAAAGATTATTCTACAAGTATTAATATAATTAAAAATGAATATAAAATAAAATAAAAAGATGGATTATTATTGGGGTAAAAATATATATATGTATAGTAAAATAAATTAGACATGACAGTTTTTACTCAATAGTCTCTCCCTCACGCCACGCTTAATTAAGTGTCTACAGATTTTGAATTCAACCTGGTTTTGTGGAAACAATTGAACGTTGGAATTCTACGTAAAGGAAAAAAAAAACAAAATATGGTCTTATTGACAATACAAAAAGTTTTTTTATCTTTTTATTTTTTTTCCACTACAGATTTTGTATATATTATTTTGAGTTCAATTTTCAATACAGAAACACATGCTGACCCTTTAAAGACGCTTTCTTTAGGTATTATTGTCTCTCAGTTTTTGCTTTTTCGTACCTTATTGAATTGCATAAAGTCATAACTTTGATTTATAATCCAGCAGATAAGCTGTCGGAAATCCTAATAATTGATTGTTTTATTTTATTATATGCAGATAAATTATAAAAAAAGAGGGGTATGCAAAACCGAAAACCAAACTAAACTAAATTAAATTTGGCTTATTTAGTTAGGTTTATTGGTTTTTAATTTTTTTCAGATTGGTTATTTATATAAATATCAGTTTATTTAGTTCGATTCGGTTGAAAATGTTGAAAAACTGATAAAATCAAACTAATTGATATATATATATATATATATATATTATAATTAACTTTTATTTTTATATAAAGTAAAAGAAAATATCATTTTTAATAGTTAAATTTTAATATATAATAGTTGATAAAATGAAAAAATATTACAATTTATTCAATTTGTGTGAACTAATTTTAATTTATAGTAATTATTAAAATTATGATAATTAATTTTAATTTGTGCTATTTTGTAAAGTTTTGATTTTAGTTATGGTAATTTATAAAATTATGATATTTTGATTTTAATTTATATTAATTGATAAAGTTATTATGATTGATTTAATTTTTTTTATAATTAATAAAATATGGTAATAATTATAATTTATAGTAATTAATAAATTAATTTATAAAACAAATTAAACCGAACTAAATTGAAATATTTCGATTTGGTTAAATATAGATATATATGCACACCCTTAAATTATTATTTTAAAGGGAATCCTGAATTTTTCTTTAAATTATGAATTCATAATATTAAATTCTCTGAATAATTATTATTCGTTGCATCCGATATATTTAGGATAATAAAAATAGGAGTGAATTTTAACCATGCAAATGAAAAAGGTGAATTAGGATAAACTTTTTTTTAATAATTAGGTTGGTACAATCTCTTTATTAAAGTTGGTTGTCAGGTCTTGATAATTGCTGATGAATATTCCTTCTTGATAAGTCTTGCTGATAATTGAAGATAAGATGGCCGACACTTGAAGATAAGGTGTGCTGTCATACTTTTTTTTTTTACATAATTACATTATGCTGATTACATTATTATAATTACATTATTTATATTTCAAAATTATAATCTGGTTCCTGTGAATCTAGACTAAATATTGGATTTTTGTCTTCTGACCCACTTGAACTGTTGACTTCACTGGAATATACATTGAGTAAATCTTGTAATTCCTTGGGATTAGAGGCAGTCGCTATCCTTTTTAATATTTCTTCCTTATTTTTCTTAAACTCTTTTGAAACTCCATTTTCTTCAATAATTTGCTTTGCTGGAGAAAAATAATGAATAACTGCTTCAATATCTGCTTGACTATTGTTAAAATTATCCCACCATTTAGTACGAAATTCCCTATAAAGAGTTGGAAATCGAACTTCTGATCCTTTATCCAGGTAGTATGTCCAGGTTGTAATCCATGGTACCTTGAAGGTTATGGTGAAATTGACCAAAAGTTTGACCATACTTTTTTCGTGAGGAAAATATCTTGAGTATTGATCGTATCCAATGGCAACATCTTGAGAAAAATTTTCAACTAAATTGCTAAAATATAAAAACCATGAATAAAACCAATTTGGCAGTTCAGTTATAAATTTATTTGAAAAATAGAAAAACCAAGAGTGATTATAATTTCTTAAATAAAACGTTTTATACCAAGTCATTTGATAATCATAATAATTATAAGTACTTGGTACAAAATTATTTGAAAATCTTTTGCTGGTGTGAATCTGCTGATTCCACCTTACTGAAGATAAAACATCTAAAATTTTGACTTTTGAATAAACAATTTTTGATGGATCTGTTCTGTCAAAATTATGTTCAAATTCTACAAATCCGGAATCTATTAAAATATTTTGATAATACTCCCTAGTTCTTGAAAAATCAGATTCATGAAAATGAAAACCTTAGAGATATAAAAAAGATATGAGTTTTACAAATCCTTCAAAAGCCAAAGAGGCTTCTTCATTATCCAAAGTCTTAACAAACAATTTTATTGAATGGAGTATATAGCCCGAGTTTGACTTTTGTGGGCTTTGACTAGAGGATGGTTTAAGAAGACTAAGATAAACAAAAATTTAATTGAGATTAACAAGCCATTGGATACAATCAATACTCAAGATATTTTCCTCACGAAAAAAGTATGGTCAAACTTACCCTAAATCCTAAACCCTAAACAATTAAAAATGCTTCGTGATGAGGTAGACTTAGACAAGGTAAATTTTTGACTCTAAATTTTATTTCTTTAACTATCTTAGTATGTTCTTCAGACCAAGGTTTAGGGTTTTTTTTTAATCTCTCATATAAAAGTTTACATAAGATTCCTAAATCTTTGAAATACTCAACAAGCCATTGAATACAGATCTTAAAGGAGCTAAATATACCATATAGATTACCATAGATATCTTATCTAATATATATATATATATATATATATATATATATATATATATATATATATTATAATTAACTTTTATTTTTATATAAAGTAAAAGAAAATATCATTTTTAATAGTTAAATTTTAATATATAATAGTTGATAAAATGAAAAAAATATTACAATTTATTCAATTTGTGTGAACTAATTTTAATTTATAGTAATTATTAAAATTATGATAATTAATTTTAATTTGTGCTATTTTGTAAAGTTTTGATTTTAGTTATGGTAATTTATAAAATTATGATATTTTGATTTTAATTTATATTAATTGATAAAGTTATTATGATTGATTTAATTTTTTTATAATTAATAAAATATGGTAATAATTATAATTTATAGTAATTAATAAATTAATTTATAAAACAAATTAAACCGAACTAAATTGAAATATTTCGATTTGGTTAGATATAGTTTAAAATGTGGTTTTCTATATATATGCACACCCTTAAATTATTATTTTAAAGGGAATCCTGAATTTTTCTTTAAATTATGAATTCATAATATTAAATTCTCTGAATAATTATTATTCGTTGCATCCGATATATTTAGGATAATAAAAATAGGAGTGAATTTTAACCATGCAAATGAAAAAGGTGAATTAGGATAAACTTTTTTTTAATAAATAATTATATTTAATATAAGATTTTATTTTGTCATTCATCTTTGATGTTTTATCCTATTTATATATAATTTTCAAAATAGAAAAGACCATGAAAAAAAAAAATAAAAACAGAATTGCAAGAGTTTAAATTTCAAATATTTCGTCCCGATCTAACAAGAAATAATATGCTTTTCTGAAAAAAAAAAGAAAAAAAATGTGATGCTTAATTGTTGGAGAGAATATCATATAAATTAAAAATTTGATGTGCACAAATTAAAATTAAGTATAAAGCTCTAAGGCTAAAAAGGTAAGACAAATAAAAATAATTAAATTAAAGAAGAGATAATGGAGTCGTCAGTTACACTTGTGTTAAAATATTGGATATACTACAATATCAAAAGTTTAAGGGATATATTAATTGAGGCAAAAACTATCTTCAAATTCTTGAAATATTGTAAATTATTTTATTAAGTTTATACCATTTTGAATTATTATTTTTATTTAAATACATAGTTAGATATTTATTTACATTAATTCTATATCTAATTATAATGGGAGAACAGCAGTGATGCACACATCGTCAATCACCAGGTGTGAACTATCATTGTGGCTTTTTTTGTCATGTGAGAGTTGTGGGTCCCGATTTGTTCAAAGTCAATATTCTACTCGTTTCCAACAACAAACTATAAAAACCAATCTCCATTCTCCCCATTCAGGTATTAATATCGGGTTGCTCCATGATTCTGTTGTGTGATGTATTCTAGTAGTTTTTGTTTCTTGTGGGTTTGATACCACCTTCCCTCACCAAAATAATAATAATAATACAAACCAACCGAAGAGCTGCATTATATTAATTCTTTTAGATCTGAATTGCAACAAAGAACAGATTAAAACTTGAGTTGAATATAAATATTCTAAGATCATCTTCTGAAAAAAAAAGAAAGAAATTTTTTTTTGTCTTTATGCATTTTCATCTTTTCAAGCTTCAGCCTTTGAAGTGGTTGGACAAGCAAGATGGCAATTTTTGTTCTTTGTTTCAGAGCCACTTTTGCTGCCATTGTTATGCTTCTTTTGCTCATTAAGATTGAAGCACAATCTGGGTCTCTTCCTCGTGATGAAGGTAAGGTAAATCAACCATTGTCTGAGCTTTCTTTCTTTCTTCTCTGTCATGGAATCTGGTTTCTTTTGTATACCAAGTTGATGCAAAGTGGAATTCTCAATCATTTTCATTCAACCCATGCTGAAGCCTCATTCAGTCAACTTAAATTTTTTTGATGGCAGCAACTGATTTTATTATTAATAATGGGCATCCAAAAGAAGTAAATAATCAATCTTTTTTCTTTTGCAAAAATTTAATCGTTGAATTGGGTTTGATATGGTTGTGCAGTGCAAGCTCTCCATGAAATTGCGGAACAATTGGGTAAAAAAGACTGGAATTTCAATGTAAATCCCTGCAACGATTCAAGCTGGCAGACACCAACACCTGCAGACAAGCCAATGTACAACAATACTGTCATTTGCAACTGCACAGGCCCTGACGGTGTATGCCATGTTGTTAGCATGTATAGTTCCTTCTTTATTCCAGTATATATGTATATATTCATCTGTTAGTGATTGAGTGGGTGTTCAATAGCATCAATTTAGATTTTTTTAATCGGTCCTAGCTCTCTTGCAATACAGATTTCTCAAAGGGCAAAATTTTTCTGGCGTGCTTCCACCATCAATTGCTAAGCTACCCTACATTAAGAATCTGTAAGATTTCTTATATCTTGTTTTCAACACCAACAAATTGGACTAGAACCATTATTTCAATTGAAAATTTTAAAATGATTTCCAGTGACTTCTATAGCAACTACCTTAGTGGCAACATACCATCAGAATGGGCTTCTACAAAGCTGGAATATGTGTAAGCAACTTCTGCACTTCTGATTAAGGATAACTAAATTGATAGCAACTAGTGATTAATGAATGCACAAATTGCAGTTCAGTTGCAGTGAACCGCTTAACAGGACAGCTTCCAAGTTACTTGGGAAACATCACCTCACTTGTATACTTGTATTAATGCTCCATCTCAATCTCTCCCTTTTTTTATCTCTTATACTAATGTTGAATTGTTTGAACATTAAGTTTGGGTTGGTCATAATCTTGAGGGAGAATATTTGTTCAGGAGCCTTGAAAACAATCTTTTTTATGGAGCTGTTCCTCCTCAACTTGGCAAATTGGTTAATTTGGTGAATCTGTCAGTCCCTTAAACTCTTTTAAACTGCAGTAATTATCAAAAGACAGCAGTATGTGAAATTAATCTTTGGTATGTTTCTCTCTGCTGAATGCAGCATTCTTAATGCCAACAGTTTCAGTGGGGAATTACCTCCGGCTCTCACTAATATGACCAAATTAACAGAAGTGTGAGTCCTAGCAACTTTAGCAGTTATGTATGTTCTTCATAATATATATATACACATGTTCTAATACAGAAATATACAGAAGGATTACCAGTAACAACTTCAGTGGGAAAATACCTAGTTTTATTCAGAGCTGGAAACAACTTACAATCCTGTATGTGCCTTTTCCTATTTTAAAATTTCAAATATATTTACCTCTTATTTCTAGGAAAAATCTTAATCCATTTTGAATAATGTTCTAAACAGTGAGATTCAAGGGAGTGGTCTTGAAGGGCCCATTCCTTCTAGCATTGCTGCATTGAATAATTTAACTGATTTGTAAGTTACCATTTAAACTATAATTATTACTTGCAGAACATGATTGTGTTGTTTTTTTAATTTTTTTTTATTCATTTTGAATAATGTGTTTGTTCTATATTATGCAGGAGGATAAGTGACCTAATTGGGGAAGGTTCTATGTTCCCGAACTTGGAAAACATGGGAAACATGAAATATTTGTGAGTCATTCTTACTCTGATGCCTTGAAATCATAATAATTTGCACCATAATAGTTGAGCTAAGTAGAAGATTTGCAGGATGTTGAGGAACTGCAATATATCGGGTTCTCTTCCAGACTATGTAACAGCAAATGGAAATCTCAAAGTTCTGTAAGATATTGTTCCCTTCCTTATTTCTTTTATCATCATTGCTTCTACAACAGTATTGAAATTCATTCCTGAGAATTTTGCACTTTTGCTTTATTGATAACTAGTTACATCATCGTCAGTGATGAGTTCTACACATCCCATCTCACAAAATAAAAATAAAAATGTTTTCGTTGCAGAGATGTGAGTTTCAACAGATTTTCTGGAAATCTTCCAACCAACTTTGAAAGGCTAACAAGCTTAGAGATCATGTAAGCATTATAAACACATCTGGCCAGTGAGGAAGCAGCTTCTGTGGATGTTTGTTTTGTATATACTGTGAATTTACTGAATACTATCGTACATCATTAACATTTGTTATGTTCATACTTTATCTACATGAAAGAATCAAACCTTCTCCTTTCTTCTTTACATTCTTTTGCAATTGCGAGTCTTTTTCTAATAAAATAATATGATGGTCCTCCTTTTGTCAGGTATTTAACAGACAACTCATTTACTGGACCTATCCCAAACTGGATCGAGCAACTAAATACTCGCACGTATGTTCGTTTTCTTATATCCTATATGATTTATGCAAGAAAGATCTATTGATTTTATGTTTTATAATTTTTACATGAAGGTAATGTATTTTCTTTTTCCAAATATGCAAGCATATTTGGACATAATGATATCTTGAAGTAACCCATCATGATGATAGCTTCAGTTTGTTTTCACTCTATACAGCAGAAAGAACTAGAGATGTGTGCTTAATTTCAAGTTTGATTGTGTAATTCTTTTGTCTGATATAATATCAAATTTTATTATTCTTTAAAGGCTATACTTGCCTTGGCTGAATGTTCAGTTAGGCATAGACTAAGACTAGATGTTGGATTAACTCTGGCTGATCACCAAACAGTTTCTGGATTTGTGACCATTCCCAGATACATCAACTTCCATTCCCATATGAACAAGATTTTGTGTTCATCCAGCATTATTCTGTTAAGGTGCTAACATTTTAGTGAAAACATCTATATGCAGGACGAAATGTACTTGTACTGAAGAGTTCATATAAAGTGTTTTTTCTGGTTTCAGTGCCTTTCCGAACTGTAAAATAAGTTATGTTTCTGTGCAGTGCAATAGATCTTTCTTACAATAATTTTACTCCAAGTTCTTTGCCCACTTCTTGTCGAGAAACACTGTAAGAACCAACAATTCATTTTTCAATTTTAAACTTCTGCCTGTTATTTGCATGTAGAATGTTGCTTCACTTAATTTCAAAAACTTGACTTCTTTTCATGGTCCATCAGGAACTTGTTCAAAAGCACTTCTGAAGGGAAAAACAAGTGAGCTTTAATTAATTCATTTTTCTTATTTTATTCTTAAAATGATGTTTCTGTATTTCCATCTCTTTTTTTTCTTCTTTCTTCTTTTGATATATTTTTTTCTGTACTACCTTTGCAGAACAGCTGTGGAGTGCCTCAATGACTTTCCTTGTTCAAAAGGTTCTTATATTATTTCTTCAAAATGCACGATACAACTCTAATTTCTTTTTTCTAGAAACTATTCCTTTTTTTTTTGTTCCAGTAGAAAAAGTATTTGGAGAAAGAAAAAGCTCATGCTCAAACACGCGGAGCACTACATTAATAACAACAAATTAAACAAATTAATATGTTATTTCTGTACAGTCCAATACTCAGTGCACATAAATTGTGGTGGAGGAAGTACCATCATTGGAAACATTGCGTATGATGGAGATGATGTGGCAGGAGGCCCAGCTAAATATGTTCCCTCAAAAGCTGAGTGGGAACTTAGTACAACTGGACACTATTGGGATGTTCCTTCTTCATCGGATGACTACATAGCTAAGAATGCATCTGTGCTCAGAATGGACAATTCTGAGTTGTATACGAGTGCACGCCTTTCGCCTCTCGCTTTCACATATTATATACGTTGCCTAGCAAACGGAACTTACAGGGTGAAGCTTCACTTCGCAGAAATAATTATAAGGGATGACAGATCCTTCCTAAGCCTTGGAAGACGGATTTTCAATGTTTATATTCAGGTAGTCTATCTCATTGTTATTTGCTCTGCCCGATATTGAGTATAGTTTGATGAAATTAGTATTTCGCAGGATAAACTTGTGTTGAAGGATTTTGAGATCAAAAAGGAAGCACAAGGAGTTGATAAAGTGCTCATCAAGGAATTCGAAACCACCATTAATGATGGGACTTTAGATATCCACTTCCGCTGGGCTGGGAAAGGGACAGCACATGCCCCAATAAAAGCAGAATATGGTCCTCTAGTATCTGCCATTGATGTGGAGTCTGGTAACTCTTCCTCTTGTACTGACAATTTTGTTCAATACAACATATGATCGTCATATGCCTAGATAGCATTGACAGTGAAAGCCAATGTTAAATGGTCTTTATGCCGAAAAACACCTTAACTTTCTGAATTTGGCGATCATTCCATTTCCTTTCTCTAATTTTTCACAGAATTCGAGCCTCCAAGTGATAGCAAAGTGAACAAATCTGTCATTGTTGCTGCTGCAGTTTTGCCATTTCTCTTCATTTTCATTGTTGTAGGCACCCTTTGGTGGAAAGGTTGTCTTGGAGGCAAGAGATCAATGGATCCAGGTACTGACAATGAGCTGCATCAAATAATAAAAAAGCTAAACATTGCTCACTAAACTATTTCATGAAATAGAAGCATCCTGTTCTTCTCCCTTTTTCATTTCATGTTTGATATCCATAAGGCAATGGAATTCAAGTGTTTAGCCCTGTTCATTTTACAGAGTTAGTTGGCTTAGATCTCTTAACTGGGAGGTTCACCTTCAGACAAATTAAAGCTGCCACTAATGACTTTGATCCAGCAAACAAGATTGGAGAAGGTGGTTTTGGAGCTGTGTACAAAGTATAGTACTAGTCTATCATTCATTAAAAGTTATTTACGTCAAATCCTTTTCTTTTCTTTTTCTTATTTGTCCTTAATACAAGATTGCATTACTTATTCATTGCAGGGTAAATTATCAGATGGAACTACAGTTGCAGTTAAGCAGCTCTCTTCCAAATCAAAGCAAGGAAATAGAGAATTTGTGAATGAGATAGGCCTGATTTCTGCTTTACAACATCCAAATCTCGTTAGGTTGTATGGATGCTGTGTGGAAGGAAGACAATTATTGCTGGTATACGAGTACATGGAAAACAACAGCATTGCACATGTTTTGTTTGGTAAAATTACTGTTCAGTTCTCCAATCTGTACGTTTTGACATAAAATCTTGAAATAAACAAAAATATGAGTACTGGAACCTAATGATTCAGTGATGTCTATTGGTTATAGATGACAAGGAAGGGCAGATGCATTTGGACTGGCCTACAAGGCACAAGATTTGTGTTGGCATAGCAAAAGGCCTCACATTCCTTCACGAGGAATCCGCCCTAAAAATTGTTCATAGAGACATCAAAACTACTAATGTACTCCTCGATGGAGACCTGAATTCTAGGATATCTGATTTTGGTTTGGCCAAGCTTGAAGAAGAGGAGAACACCCATATCAGCACCAGAATTGCTGGAACTATGTAATATGCCTTCTCAGAATTTTTTTTTCCTTCTCTATGTTATTATAGCTAAACTTTGCTGCTTGACATATACTTGTGGTTATTATTGCAGAGGATACATGGCACCTGAATATGCATTATATGGTCACTTGACCTATAAGGCAGATGTTTACAGTTTTGGGATTGTATTACTGGAAATCATTGCTGGGGAGAAAAACATGAAACATCGACCCGATCAAAATTTCGTGTGCCTTCTAGATTGGGTAAGATTAATAATCATTCAACAAAAATCCATTCAAGTCTCCTTCAAAATAAAACTTTTTTTATTTATATGGTTTCTTCAGGCATTTATTCTACAGCAGAAGGGATATCTTTTGGAGCTGGTTGATCCGAGATTGGAGTCAAAATTTAAGAAAGAAGAGGTAGTAAGAGTGATTGAAGTAGCATTGTTGTGCACACATCCATCGCCAGCACTTAGGCCTAAAATGTCTACAGTAGTGAAAATGCTTGAGGGAAAAGCTGATGTTAATGAATTGGTTATAGATCCCAGTTATGGAGATGAATCGAGGTTCAAGGGCTTAAGACAGCGTTTTCATCAACTTATGTACCATGATGACTCGAGTGAAACTCAGTCCTTTATTCCACCACCAGATACAAATTGAAAAGATCATTTTCTACATTTGGTTATAGTGAAATTTTTGAATAAATCGAGTGTATGTAGACTAAACTAATGAAAAAATATTATGTAAATAAAATAACTTACAAGACACTCTCTTATTGGTCAAGTGTATACGTAGATTCAGTCTATATAAGAATTTATCAATTTGATTTCTCAAGCACAAGCCATTTGTAATTGCACAAACTTTTTTTTTTTTACTCTTTCCAATTTGAAGAACTTAAATGCTAATATTTTACATCTGGTGAAAGGAAATAGAAGAACGATGGTATTTCATACCTTAATAAACATCTCAAAAAATTTGTAATCTCTATTCTAATTTATATTAATCTGACCTGCAAAATATGTTATAACCTGTGAATATGCATAAAGAGATTATGCCTATAATTTTTAAACTCCAATACTTTCTAGTTTTATGGCAATACTATCTTGATTATATTAATTACTAAATTGTACTCCTGTGTGAAATTTTTTGGATTTGTTCAAGCTAAATAATAGTTTTTGAATATTTTTCGCTGTCTTTTTTCCGTGTTTGCAACCTTTAATGAGCATTAAATTTTAATTTGGACGAAATTATTAAAAATATTCTAATAGGAATAAAAATTGAAAGACTTTATAGGTCAAAATAAAAGAATATGAGTTCAACATGAGAAAAAGAAAAATAATAATAATAAAAAAGGATACAGGAGTGTGATATTGCATTTTTCATATTTAAACTAAATTTATAACTCTTTTGGCCTTTAGAAAGTTGAGCAAATATTGAAATGCCAGCTGCTGCAAAGTTAATAGATTTGGACTGTGTATATTATACTTGACAAACAATGAATCTTCCTAGACGCAAAAATGCAGAAAAACTCAACTGCTCTTACCAAACAATCCAGCCTTCCTTTCTCGTTTCTAATAAATAGCATATATACCAAAGAATATGATTAACAATGGAAAAAATATCCCTAAAAATTTATTTTGTACAATTCAAATTCCTTTAGCAATTATACTGTTTATATTCAGCTCAAATTCAATTATCATTACTGTTCCACTACTTAATATATATATATATTGATTTTGCAAATAAGTATTTGGATACTGAGGAAAATGGAGGATTTGGTTTTCTAACCCGAAAGTAATTTCATAAAATTATTTTCAAAAGTAGTATAAAAGACAAAGTTAAAATACTCTGGTTGTGGCTGGGGAACAAAATTATAATCTGAATGAATCAAATTGTTATATGGCAAGCCAAAAATAAAAGGCATAAGATTTTAATCTGAATTCTACTTTTATTGAATATAGTTGCTTACAATAAGATTAAAACTTACAATGGAAAGACTTGAAACGTAAAGGAAGTTAGAAAGTACAAAGAAAATTCTGAAGAGTAGAAAGAGAGGTTACAGGGAGTTTTCTATGGATTTCTGGTCATACTTTCTAATTCTTCTTCTTATATAGTTGATGTGTGCAGCCTCAAAGCCAAAGAAGAAAGAATCTGCTAGCAGCTTGTAGCAAATAGGGCTGTTGGGAAGAGTTAAAAGAATCTTTTTTGAAATTCTGAATCACAACTTCAATCTTAATGTCTGCAGGAATCACATGCCTTGGAGGCAGCAGAAATCATGCCTTTGAATTAGCATAGAAGAGACAATAGGAATTTTGCATGGGAATCTTGCCTTAGAGATAGCAAAAATCTTGCCTTGGAATTAGCAGAAACAACTAATTGTAATACCCTCTTACTCTACTAAACTGACAGTTAGACGAGAATGCTAAAAAATTTCTTCTAGAAAAACTGATTTACAATATGTCAAAAGTAGAGTGCATTTTTTTTTTCAAATATACTCATAATCCAAATCATTTTTTTAAATTTTCTAAAATCAATATCATACACCATAGAAAATATTTGCATTTTATATACAATAGAGTTATTATTTATAAAATAGTCTTCTCGAAACTATATACAGAATCCATGGTTTCGTATGTATGCAGATGGGAACAAAAATCAAAAGTACAAAAAGGTTCACCCAACAATTGGTTCTTGGTTGTATCGCTAGCTTTGGGCTCCAATAGTAGCTAATCTTTATCTATAAGTTACTTTTAAGATTTAGCAGCAGCTTCTAACACTGTGCGTGAGAAAACAAACATCTCTTACATTTGGCATTAATACTTAATGGTGCATACAAATAGATAATAAACTATAAATCATAATACTATGCAAACAAATAATCATGCTTTGCAAGAAAAACATCAATGCATGTTCAATAAGCAAATCATAATTCCATAGCAGTAGGAGCATTATCCAATAATACATATTTTTAATCACATACCATAATTTTCGCACATAACATATACATAGCCAAGTTTATTTTCTTTTCATTTATTCCATATTTTTAAGTATGACTCATCACTTGCTTTCTTTTTGATCGCCCAAGATACTTAGACAAGATAGAGAGATAAAAGAGGTATAACGGGCACTTGGCCTATATGAATGAGTGTCATATAATATGGGTCATTGAATGTCTAAAATAACAGACAATAATTGTAGACGGGCACTATGGCCTATGAGCACAATGACCTACGAGCTTTACATTCTATCATCACTAATTGATATGTCAACCTATCTATCCACTCTAGTCTAGGTTAGACACATATCATGAGCTCATGTTCTTTAGTTATCACCTCATATCACATCCACATTACATTAGTTAAGCTCATATTATATATTTATATGCATTTACATCCATTTTAGAAGTTTATTATAAATTTTGATTCCACGAAATCATAATTTAAATTCTTCCTATATCAAATAGGGCATTCACAGGTGTGACTTTTATCTCATACTTGTGAACAATACTTATTCCAAGATGTTTCACATTAGTGAATTATTGTCTCCAAACCATGAATTATTCTGGAACTGGTTTAATGGTCGTGATAATATTTTCTAACCATAAAACAACCTAGAACAACTTTATACCCGTGACACCCTGCATTTATCAAGCCATGAATTAAGGTGAAATGAATAGTGCAATTTCCAACTTGATTCATGCCTATGACAGTTTGTTTACTCCAAACTGTGAATAAATCCTGAATGAATATTACTCTTTCCAAGCAGGGTTCACGCTTATGAATCATGGTTTATGATTATGAATAAGGCTAAAAAAACCACCTTTATAACCCCCCTCATATAGCTAGGATATTTCTAACCAAATAAGGTTATGTTACACAACTACATGATAAATTATGTCCATTTTATATTTAATTAACAATTATCCATTTTAGTTCCCCAATTTTGCACTTTTACCCCAAAATTTTGTATCTTTTGCAATTAAGTTTCTCATCGTAATCTATCACTTCTTCACACATTAAACACCATATAAAACACTTCCACAAATTATTTTATCACTTTTTCACATTCTTTTTCCTTTAAAATAAATTTTATCCTCAAAATTTACCTGCTTATTTGGTACTAAAAATTTATGGATGTTGCCTCTTTATTGCTTCATCGCTCTCCCATATGGCTTCCTCTGTTGAATGATTCCACTATAGAATTTTAACTGGAGGAACCTTGTAACGCCCTTTACTGTTCCGTACAATCATCCATATACTGGACGGATAAGAGGTGCTACAGAAAATAATAATTTTTTCAAAAATAAATATTTCTTTAATTTTAAAATATATCTAATATAAGAAATTTAATATATATATATATATATATATATATATATATATATATATATATACACACCCTAATTATAACTTTTTTTTTCATTATTATTATTTACATATGCATATACATGTCATAATGAATTTTTAAAAAAACTTGTATATATATATATATATATATATATATATATATATATATATATAAACATCTAACAAAAAAAACAATCAACCCGCTCTGGATGGCTATCACTGCTACTACTGTGCTCCATTTTGTGGGTTTCCAAGTCAATCTACAAGTCAGGACGCTCTCTGCTACTCTTGTAATCTACGCGAGAAAAAAGAAACTCTCGCGCTGAGCATATAACTTAGTGGTGCAAAAATTCTTATAATAATAGTAATTAAAATAAAACATAAATTCAAATCTCTTTTTGTAAATATAATAATATAATATTTTTATAATCCATTTAATTCATAATTCAATATATATCTGATTTCTTAATAATATATTTTTTATATATTCACATATTATAACATCCTAAACTTGCTCATAGGGAATCAAATGAGTATCATATTATATCTCAACTTAGAATTCACAGAAATGAACATGATCCAAATGTACTATGACTCAGCTCACAGAAATGCACAGGATCACAATATTTCATTGGTCCACAGAAATGCACAGGACCATAATTTCTACCCTATTGGCATACCAACAGTACCCTAGCTCATGTCTAGGCTAATATGTGGGTAGAATTTCTCAAATTCATAATTCAATTCATTTTTACATTTCCAAACATAAGAATAATTTCTGCAAAAATACTTTACTGTTATTTTCTCAATCATTTTCCATAAAATCGATAAATATTATTTTCATGTCAAAATAAATATCATCATAAAGTATATTGAACTTTTAAATTTTTTGAAATACAGACAAAATATTTCAAACTCAATAATTGCAAAAACTCCAATTTTTTACATAAAATATATAATATATTTTATGTAATATTATAAATTATTTAAATATAATAATTTCCTTATTACTTCATACTTTTCTTTAATTACTTATATATATATATATATATATATATGCCTAATATTATAAAGACAATTGCACTAATCTTTTTACGTTCTGCTAGTGTCTACCGACGCTTTCCCCTTATCTTGGAATGACGTCTGACCTAACGTCGCGCCTAGAGATAAAAATTTTCTATTAGCTATTGAACATCCTACGACATAAAATCTAGCAAAAATTTTAATTTTTCGCTCTCATGGATATCAATATCCTATAATTAAAATTTTTCTCATTATGCATTTTTAACGCATAAATCACAATTTTGGTAGTTATCACGTTTTTCTGTGTCACCAAAAATTTCAAATATTATTTTCCTTAATAATATTTTATTTTCTTTATTTTTGCTCCAAAATTATTTTTCTCAATTTATTTCCCTTTCATTCCATTTTCAACTCAAAAATTCTCATTAATTAAATAAAATACTATAAAAATTCCAAATAAATTCCTCTAATCATTTTAACTCATTTTCTTTCATTCTCCATCATCAATTTCTCCAAAATAATATTCAATAACTCCCAATAAATTTTTTCATAATTAGGCTAATAATCCAAAAATTCGCCAAAAATTCTCCAAAAATTCTATTAAATATTCCTTCTACTCCAGAAGTTATCTTCTACTTCTAAACACTCCAATTAACTCTATAATTAATAATCCTCGATTATTTATTTAATTACCTAACATATTAATATTATAACTTAACTAATAATCACCTTCATTTAATAATATAAAATCCAATTATTCACCAAATAATCTCCAATAAACTCCAATAAATATGCAATTAATCTTGCAATTCAATAAATTAATTAATCACTTTAATAACAAAAATTATATCTAAACTTCACAAATAAATTCATATCTTACTATTTAAAAATAACTAGGAGGTGCGGTTTATACCAGATGACTCGATTTAACAAGACAAAGATTCTATCCAAAATACCCGACTAGTGGTCGCCAGACTCTGGTTACCGGAAAATTTTCGACGGTGGCGAATCGATGATCGGCTGGTACCAAAAGAAACCTTGAGGTGTGAGGAGTCCAAATATATAAGTTTTGTGGCTTAGAAGTGGCTGAAAACGTGTAGATCTACAAAACTTTGCACGACTTCGTTGATGAATTTTGGCTCCAATCAGCCCTTAAACTGCAGTTTACAGAGCTCAAATTACACATATTAAGGTTTTTCGACGTCCTGAGTCTATTTTTGGTATTAGATTTAAGAAAAGAAGTCGGAAAATACGCAAAATGGACAACCCAAAATCAAATTTTTGCTGCTCCGATCCCGAAAATCCAGTCAGTTTTTGAGAAATCAGATGCTGTCGGAGTGATAAGAACATGGAGAACTACTTCTGGTTCAAATTGGGTGAAGATCGGATATCGTTTGGTTAATGAACGAAGATAGTTATCGTGTAGGGAGAATGAGAGAGAAAAATGAATTTTTATCACTTTAATCTTTGAAATCTTTATATATATATATCTACTTTCATACTTTTTTACAAATTCCAAATTTTTAATAAAATTTTACTCATATAAAATTATTAAGTCACTAAATAAATTAAGAAAAATCTTAATTGAGCAAAAATTAAAAATATGGGGTGTTACATTCTTCCCCCCTTAAAAGATTTCATCCTAGAAATTATACATGATAGGTTATTACTAAACAATTGAGGATATTGACTCATTATTTCTTTACTTTTCCATGTCGCCTCTTCAGCTGAATGTCTTCGCCAAAGGACTTTTACCAAAGGTATTTGCTTATTTCACAGTTGTTTCATTTCCCTTGCCAGAATAGCTATGGACTATTCCTCATAAGATAAATTTTTTTTCACCTCGATTTCTTCTACTCGAATGACATGGGATGGATCCGATCTATATCTTCTGAGCATCGATACATGAAACACATTGTGAATTTTCTCCAACTCAAGAGGTAAAACCAGCCTATAGGCTACTGGTCCCACTCGTTCAATTATCTCAAAAGGCCCAATAAATCTGGGGCTCAGCTTGCCTTTCTTTCCAAAACGTACTAATTTCTTCCAGGGAGATACTTTCAAGAACACTTTGTCACCAACCTCATATTCGATGTCCCTGCGTCTTAAGTCTGCATAAGACTTATGTTTATCACTGGCTGCCTTAAGTCTATCTTTGATAATCCTAATCTTCTCCTATGTCTGTTGAACCAACTCGAGTCCCACTATCCTTCGTTCACTGAGCTCGGTCCAACAAATTGGAGTTCTACATTTTCTTCCATATAGTGCTTAATAAGGAGCCATGCCAATACTTGTCTGGTAACTGTTATTATATGCAAATTCCATCAGTGGCAAGTACCTATCCCAACTTCCAGTTAACTCAATCACACAACCCCGAAGCATATCCTCAAGCAACTGGATTACCCGCTAAAATTTTATTCATATAAAATTATTAAGTCACCAAATAAATTAAGAAAAATCTTAATTGAGCAAAAATTAAAAATATGGGGTGTTAAAAACCTTTTTATTTCGTAACACTTTTTCTTGTCGAGCAAGGATAGTGATAGGATTTTTTCATATATCATATCCGATTGCATTTTTATTCTTTAAGTGATATGATATGTGATGAAATTGATTCGTATCTTTTCAATATTTGTACATAAAAGATGTGAATATTGTCCAGCTTCAATGGCAAGGCCAAATGATATGCTACTAGTTTTATCATCTCTAAGATTTTATAAGAGCCAATGAATCTCGGCTTTAACTTCTCTTTCTTATCAAACCTCATAACTTTCTTCCAAGGTGATACCATCAGAAACACTTTTTCACCCTACTGCATATTCTATGTCTCTCCTCTTCAAGTTGGCATAAAACTTATACCTATCACTTGTTACCTTTAGCCCATCTTTAATGATTTTTACCTTCTCTTTAATCTACTAACTAGCTCAACCCCTATCAACTTCTTCTCACTCAAATTTGTCCAGCACATAGGTGTCATGTACTTTCTTCCATACAAAGCCTCATAAAAAGTCATGCAAATGCTAATCTAATAGCAATTATTGTATGCAAACTCCATCAGAGGAAAATATCTATCCCAACTTTCCTTGAACTAAAGCATACAACTTCTCAACATATCTTTTAAAAGCTATATCACCTACTCTAATTGTCCATCTATTTGAGGATGAAATGCAGTGTTGAAATTGAGTCATGTACCTAAAGTTTGCTGTAAACTCTTCTAGAACTCGAAAGTGAATCTGAGATTTTTGTTAGATATGGTGGACATGAGTACCCCATATAGCCTCATTATCTCATTCATATAGATCTTGACCAACTTGTTTAGTCAATAATCCATCCTAAAAATTAGAAAGTGAGCTAACTTCATTAACAATCAATTGTCATCCAAATGATAGCATGCTTCCTCTGAGTCACGAGTAAACTTGTGACAAAGTCCATGTGAGTCTTTTCCATTTTCATTCTAGTATTGTTATAAGCTACAACAATCCTGTGGGCAACTGGAATTCTTTCATTACTTATTGGCAAATCAAACATCTATCAACATATCATGTGATGTCTGTTTTCATACTTAGCCACTAGCAATGAGCCTTCAAATCTTCATACATTTTGTTACCATGAAATTCATCTTATAAATTATTTCATGTGTTTTTTTGAGAATATCCCACTTCAGCTCCTCTGAGTTAGGCACATTATAATGCCTGCTAATTAGGGCCTATTTGATATGTTGGATTGATGAAAATAAGTGCATGATTAAGTTTTTTGATATATGAAAGAGTTTAAAAAGAAATAATCAAAGATATGTATGTTAAGATGTCTTTAGGATTCATGCCCATAAATGGTTTGTCACAGCCATGAATATCATGGTATGATAATTCATGCTTGTGGAGATTGTGTCATGACTGTGAATGTTGGTCAACCATGAACAAGTGAGAAAAATACATTTTTCTCTCTTCCATTCTTTATCTCTGCCACATACCTACTTTCCACTCCCTTTTATCCTTTTATACACACCAAAATTTTCTCCTTCATCTTCTTCATCTTTCCTTCTTCCTTTTCACAAGATTCAAACCATAATCTTTAAAGAAAGTTTGAAATCAAAGGGTAAAAGAAGAGTTTTTCTGAGTTTGAACTAAAGTTTTGTTTAAGAATGTTTTAAGTCCAATTTCTAGTTTTAAGGTCTAAAGGGGACATTTTGTTGTGTTATGTATTGGTAGAAGAGATGAGAACCTTTAAAAGGAAAGGCAAGCTTGAAAGCCCGAAGTTGTTAAGACTCTATTTTAAAGATATGTATATATGGACATTTAAATTCCCAAATATGCTAATTTTTGCATGTTTTGGTGATGATATGTGTTAAAAACTTCATTAATAATGTAAATGCTTGACTTTTATGAGTATGTCATGGCTATTAGGATGATTTTAATGTTAAGTGTCTTAAATGCATTTTCCATGGAATTTAATGGGTTTAAGATGGTTTTTGGGTATGATTATTATTTAAATGTGATTTATTGAGATTATAATATGATATTAGCATAAACAATGCTCTGGAATGTTGATAAGAGTGATTGACATTGGTCAATTTTTAGAGTCTTGTGGTATGAATTATGCATTATTTTGGCATGTTTTTCTGCATTGAAAATCTAGATTCACTCCTATGGCAAGGACTTCACGATTGTGAATCTTCTACCTAGAAAATGCCGAGCTCGAGCAGTAGCCTTCATGACTTGTTTCACGGTTGGGGTTACAACATGCTTCATGCCCATGTAGGATGTTTCACACTCGTGAATGACACCCTTATAATCTAGTAGCATTCACGACTTGATTAACAGGTTAGTCATCCGTGAAGGACACCTTCACGACCGTGAATGGATATTCATGCCCGTAAACCACTGCAATGCTATGATGTGTAATTTTTATAGAAATGTTACATGATGGGTATGATTAACACATGCTATGAATTACATGAATGTATGAATCTTCACATATAAATTATGTTAAATGTTTATAAGTATGTATTTCAAGACAACAATCAACATGAAAAGAGATATGATTCTTAATGCCCATTGCTCTAACATATTACTAGTTACAGGATAAACGACATGTTATTAAGGAGTTTATGGTACCATAGAATTATAAAATAAAAGGAACTTACATTATAAGAATAAGGTGGCTTAAGCTCTGGAACGCTCTTGACTTGAAGAGTTTCAACAAACATATATAGTTAGTGGATAAAGTAGCTTAAGCTTTGGGAGTGGTCCTATCTCACAACTCATATCTAAATTTGGATGAAGTTATAAAATAGAATATGATAAAGCTATTCTACATGGACTATAATGTTATATATGAAGAATATGTTGGAATGATATATATATATATATATATATATATATATATATATATATATATATATATATATATATATATATATATATATATATATATATATATATTGTGCAAGGTTATGAATATTAATATGCATAATTATATCTTGTTAAGATTTTCATGCATGAAAAGACGTATGTTAATACATAAAGCACAAGTATCTCCATGTATATGTAACATCCTTGACTTTTTCCATATGCATTTCTACAGCATCTCATTTGCACATATACATTTTGCATATATATCACTTGAACACATACATAATATGCATTTTTATTTAAATATATTCATGATATACAATTAGTTTATTTTTAAATATTTTACAATTGTATAGAAATGCACATGTCTGTTTTGTAATATAAATGAAAATGACATGAAATTAATATATAAGTGAATAAAGAGACTAGATTGAATTAATAAAAATTTGACATGATTAATTTAATTAAATTAAAATAAGTGATTAAATTATATTTTTTTTTTATTATTGGTTAGTAAAATTGGGTAAATGTTTATATGTATACATGAATGTATGTATATGTATGTATGATGATAATAAAAAAAAAATAATAATAATAATAATAATTAAAAAAAAGCATACAACAAAAGAAAAAGAAAAAGAAAATAAAAAAGGAGTCAAAAAGAAGAAGAAAAAGGGACGGGTGAAAGAAAAAGAGAAAAGAAGACAATTTTTAACCTAGACTAAGTCTTCTTCTTCCTCCTCCTCCTCTTCTTCTTTCTCTTTGCTTCATTCCATTTTTTTGAAGTTCCAGCAATATTTTCTTCTCCTTGCACTCCAGAAATTACAGCAACAAGATTAGCCAAGGGTGATTATAGGTGAGTAAACAATTAATTTTTGTTAAGCTTGATTATGGTGTTTAGGGTTCATAAATAGGCAGTATTTTGTACTATAGTTTTGATGATCTTAGAGGTCGAATATGGAGAAGTGAAAACACAAAGGTTGTTTCATTATGTCTTAGAGTTATGGATATATAAACATTTTTGCAAGATGCGGTGTATAGAATGAGATATCCTCTCTGTACTGAAACTGGTCCGCATGAGAACCCTAAGTAAGTTAGCTACTATGTTTGTTAGTTTTGAATATGATAAAGTCATTATTTGAAGTATCTCAAAATATAAAAGTTGTAGATATATGTGTTATGTATCGTTATCCCAAATTTCAAGTTCATATGTCCTGTAAATTTTGAGTTATGATGAATGGAACCATGACTGTTCCATGGTTTGAACTGCCTACTAGGTGCCCTGTACAGGTCTAAAAACTTGTTTAATTATTTTGAGCTTCTTAGAGATCGATTATGTAAATTATCAAAACATAAAAGTTATAGGTATATGTCTTATCTAAATTGGGGTACTAATTTCATCTTAATATGTTATTTATAAAGTACGTTATGGCCGTTACAAGTCATACTATCCTAAAAACCAACTCTGTTCTATAGCAGTAAAATGTTGCCTATAATTTTAGGGCCTTAGATATATAATTGATGAAAGTTGTAAACATGAAAAATGTTCCATTTGAACCCATATAACGTTCTATAAATGTTCATTACAATATAAGTTATATATCATAAGTTATGAGGAGATTAAGTTGGTACCCTGAAACTGCCTAAGGGTAGAAAATAGGGCAAAAATCGGAACACATTTAGAAATTCCACCAAAAATTGTACAATGATCCAATTGGTATGAAATTTTAATATGTTATATATATATGTGTGTGTGTGTGTGTGTATGTGTGTGTGTTAATTTTAATTAGGAACAAGAATTAGATGAATTGGTCAAGTACAGAAAAAGTTATAGTCAAAACAGTCCCATAAGGTCACACTGCCTCATAGGAAAAATTTTAATTATTGATATGAATAATGTATATTAATTTGTTTAAACCACATTAAGTTTTTCTAGTCATAAATTAACCAATTATATTTCAATATTAGGCTCAAGACAAATTGAAGATATACAAGAAGGGGGTAGACAATAAGTTAAGGGTTGAAATCAAAGGAAAAAGGCGAGTCTAATTATCAATTGAATTATTTAGTGCATATGAATGTTGCTTGCTATATGATTGTGATGATTTTTCCTTGAAAATATGATGATGAATAATTTGTGACATTTGTGGTACATATAAGTTTGTGTACATGTAGTATATTTGAGGTATATGTTTGACATATGATATATATACATGGTATATGTATAGTATATGCAAGGTATATGTGTTGACATATGAGGTATATATGTGGTATATGTATGGTATATGTGATAAGATACAGTGGTTGATGAATATGTAAGTACAAGTGCATATGCATAATGACTTAAAAGGCGTTGTGACTAGTTAATCGACATTGCAAAGCAAAAGAAGAGGCCTATGGCCCAACAAATGTGCAAATGAAACAAATGATCAAACTAGCTAGCAAATACAAATGCAAATGCAAATGTTCACATGGAAACCTGGGGCAATGTTCGTTCAACCTGGTCACAACAAAATAAAATGAATAAGCATAAACATAAGTAAATATCAATTATTGAATACTTGATTTTATCTATATTTATATGTTAATTGATTGATGAAATGGAGTATAAAGTATGTATTAATTATACTTGTTATTTGCTATTATGAAATACTTGGTGCTTTAGAACTCATTTGAGGGTTATTCTCACTAAGTCGCAACTCACCAAATTGCATCATTTTTCAGGTAGAGAAGATTAGTAGTTCATATTGAGATGCATATAAAAGTCATGGATCAAAGGTCACCGGCCAAGCCTCATCACTTTCTCTCCTTGCATTCCACATAAGCATAAGAACATTTCATTTATGTTTGGGGATTGAATACTTGCATATGTATAATTACAATTAATATGTACTAAGATATATATATATATATATATATATATATGGATTCAACTTAATGTTTAATTTATTAATATATGTGATGTTATAGGTTATGATTAAAACATCCGTATTGATTATGAAATTATTGTTGATAATATGAGATGAGTTAAAAAAAATTACTCTCGCTGTAAATATGAATTTTATTTTATTCTTGTTTCATACGTGATAATTTAATATAAAAATAACATATGTGGTATGTAAATGTATAAGGTGTTATGTGTTACATTTTTGGTATCAGAGCAGGGATAGGTTCTATGGGAACATGCATATGCATATAAGCATGATAACATATGCATAATATGTGTTGAACATTATGTGGTGACATAATTTCATTTATTTTAGGGTCATCATAAGACATGATTCACCAAGGAAAGAGAGGCTGGCTGAAATGCATCCTCATGAGGCATCACCTCATTTTCATAGAGATCAACCAGTACTAGGAGCTAGGGTTCCTGCACGTGCATCACAATCATCACATGCCGAAGTACCTTATGAAAACCCAGAACATGAAGTGCATGGTCCTGCAATGTATAGGGAAAGACGATATGATAAGCTAAGAAAACAGGGTGCAGTTGATTTCTATGGCTCGACTGGTCCAGTTGAAGCAGAAACATGGCTTAAAAGGACACAAAGGGTATTGAATATGATGAGATGTACTCCAGAGGAGAAGTTTGATTATGCGGTATCTTTGCTTCAAGGCAATGCTTATGAATGGTGGGAGACAGTTCCTGATAGTGATGCACAACCACCACTTCTGACATGGAATGATTTTCTCCTGGAATTTCAGAACAATTACATGTCTGAGGCATATAAAGATGAGAAGAGAAAGGAATTCCTGAATTTAAAACAGGGAAACATGTCTATTGTGGAGTATGAAGTATAGTTTAATAAACTTTCCCATTATGCCACTTTCATGGTCTCTATTGAAAGAGACAAATGCAGAAAGTTTGAAGAGGACCTTAAGTATGAGATCATAAATAGAATCACAATTACTGATCTCGATAGTTATACCAGACTCAGAGCTGCTGCAATTAGAGCTTAAAAGTTAATGAAAAAAGCTAGAGAACAATAAGTAAAAATGGTGACACGAGAGTTTGTTGGAGAGTCTAGTAGAGGATATGGAAAGAAAGCTAGATATATGCCGAGCCAGTCTGGCGACAAAAGTGGGTACTCCAGTTCTAAAGGTTGAGGCATGACTTTCTCTTACCCAGGCAGAGGACAAAGCCAGTATACAGAACATATGCCTACTTGTATTCATTGTGGTAGACAACACACCAGTGAATGCAGAAGGCTCACAAGAGCTTGTTATTTTTATGGGTCCTTAGATCACATGTATAGAGATTGCACAGAAAGAGCTAAATTAGCAAAAACCAGCAGAGGCAAAGGAGTATCTGAGACTACAATTGAAACACCAAGGGTTAACACTACTAGTGGGACACATGTTAGAGGCAGGGGAAAAACTGGTGCAGTAAGCAGATGAGTGACCAGATCTGATGGACAGAGTTCTAGACCCCTTCCACAGGCTAGGGTATTTGCTATGACTAGGCAGGAGGCAGTTGATGCTCCTGAAGTGGTTACTGGTAATATTTACATTTATCATATACTGGCATTTGCATTGATTGACCCAGGATCCACACATTCATTTATATCATCACACATGGCATCCAAACTGCATAAAAAAACATGAGTCATTGGGATTTGATATAAATGTGAGTACTCCACTGGGAGCAGTAGTAGTTGTGAATGAGATATATTGTGACTGTTCGATATTCATTGATAAAGTTGAATTGAAAGCAGATTTGATCTTATTATCATCGCATGAACTTGATGTAATATTGGGAATGGACTGGTTAACTAAACATCATGCCATAGTGAATTGTTTTTCTAAGGAGGTAATTTTAAAGTCCTCTGATAGACAAAAGATTGTGTTTAAAGGAGAAAGGAAGTTGGTACCTGCATGTTTGATTTCAACAGTTAAAGCTTTTAAGATGGTGAAAGGAGGGTGTGAGGCTTTCTTAGCCTATGTGAAAAACACAAGAACTCAGGATATTATGTTAGAGAATATTCCAGTAGTGTGTGAGTTTTCAGATGTATTTCCAAAGGATTTACTTACATTGCCACCAGATAGAGAGATATAATTTACTATAGATTTGGTGTCTGGGGCCACACCTATTTCTATATCTCCTTCCAGGATGGCACCGATTGAGTTAAAGGAACTTAAAACTCAATTGCAAGAGTTACTTGATAAGGGATACATTCGACCTAACGTATCACCTTGGGGAGCCCCAGTGTTGTCTGTAAAAAAGAAAGATGGAACGATGAGATTGTGTATAGACTATAGACAACTTAATAGAGTGACAGTGAAGAATAAGTATCCTTTACCTAGAATTGATGACTTTTTTGATTAGTTACATGAAGCTCAAGTATTTTCTAATATTGATATGAAATCGGGCTATTATCAGCTTAAGATAGCTGAAGTAGATATTCCTAAAACTGCATTTTGTACTAGATATGACCATTATGAATTTATAGTCATTCCATTTGGATTAACCAATGCACCGGTTGCTTTTCATGGCTTTGATGAATAAGGTATTTTCAGCCTTATCTGGATAATTTTGTTATTGTCTTCATAGATGACATTTTGGTGTACTCTAAAAGTAAAGAGGAACATGAGATGCATTTAAGAACAATGTTTCATACTCTGCAGGAGAAACAAATGTATGCAAAGTTTGGTAAGTGTAAATTCTAGCTTGATTATGTTGTGCTTCTTGGACATATAGTATCGGGAAAAGGCATAGAGGTTGACCCAAATAAAGTTATGGTCATAGTGAGTTGGAAAGCACCCAAGAATGTATCAAAATTGCATAGTTTTTTGGGTTTAGCCGGATAGTACCGTAGATTTGTTAATGGGTTCTCAGTGATTGCTAGCCCTTTGACCAAATTGTTGAGAAAGAATGTGCCTTTCAAGTGGACTCTTGAATGTCAAAGGAGTTTTGATGAACTAAAACACAGGCTAACCTCAACACCAGTGTTAACCATCCCTACAAGTACAGGTGGGTTTACAGTATATAGTGATGCTTCTCACCAAGGCTTGGGATGTGTGTTGATGCAACATGGTAAGGTGATAGCTTATGCATCTAGACAACTGAGACCACATGAGATCTCATATCCAATGCATGATTTAGAATTGGCTGCAGTTGTATTTGCATTGAAGATTTGGAGGCATTATTTGTATGGTGAGACATTCCAGATCTTCACAGACCATAAAAGGCTTGGATTACTTAATGACACAGAAAGAGTTAAACATGAGACAAAGACGATGGTTAGAGCTGTTAAAAGATTATGATTGTACAATTGAATACCATCCAAGGAAAGCCAATGTGGTAGCAGATGCATTGAGTAGGAAGGTCAGTAGCAGTGTAGCTCACTTGCAAGCATCCTCTTTTCCATATCTGATTCAATTACGGTCCATGAATGTTCAATTGAATATGCATGATGGTGGATCATTGATTGCTGCTCTTCAAGTCAGACCCATATTGAAGGATAGGATCAATGTTGCACAGAGTAAAGATCCTAAATTGTGTGAGAAAATTGAATTAGTAAGGCAGGGAAACGGTAAAGATTTTCAATTGAAAGACAATACACTGATGTTAAAGTCACGCATATGTGTTCCAAACACTGAGAACTTACGTCAGGAAATAATAGAAGAGGCACACAATGCACCCAGGGATGACAAAGATGTATTACAACTTAAGGCCTTATTACTGGTGGCCAAGAATGAAGAAAGACATAGCAGAATATGTTTCCAAATGCTTAACATGTTAGCAGATTAAGATAGAACACTAGGCACCAGTTGGTAAACTACATCCTTTACCAGTGCTAAAGTGAAAATGAGAAAAGATAATGATGGATTTTGTTTATGGATTGCCTAGAACTCCATAGAAAATGATGCAATATGGGTAATTATTGATAGGTTAACAAAGTCAGCACATTTTCTACCTATCAGATGGGGGTATACACTTGAGAGTTTGACCAAATTATATGTGAATGAGATAGTTAGATTGCATGGCATTCCAGTATCCATTGTATCTGATAGAGATCCATGGTTTACTTCACATTTTTGGATGAGTTTACATAATGCATTGGGAACAAAATTAAATTTCAGTATTGTAATCCACCCACAGACTAACAGACAATCAAAGAGAACTATACAGACATGAGAAGAAATGCTTAGAGCATGTGCTATGGAATTCAAGGGAGCTTGGGATGAGTATATAGCATTGGTGGAATTTGCATACAATAACCAATATCATAGCAGTATTCAGATGGCTCTATATGAGGCATTGTATGGAAGAAAGTGCAGAAGCCCTATCATCTGGGATGAAGAAGGTACACGTGCATTAGAAGGGCCAGAGATAGTACAAGATACAGTGGATAAAATCAAGGTTGTCAAGATTAAGCTAAAGGCAGCACATGACAGACATAAAAGTTATGCTGATCAATATAGAAGGGAGATGAAATATGAGTTGGGTGAAAAGGTATTTCTACGAATATTTCCATGGAAAGGAGTAATCCGATTTGGCAAGAAAGGTAAATTGAACCCAAGATACATAGGACCTTATGAAATTCTTGAGAAAGTTGGTCCACTTGCATATAGATTGGCTTTACCACCAGAGATGACTCAGATTCATAATGTGTTTCATGTGAGCATGCTTAGAAGATACAGGTCAGATCCTACACATGTACTTAAAGATCAAGCCATTGAGATTGCAAATGACATGAGTTATGTTGAAAAACCAATGGAAATCATCTCATACAAGACTAAACAGTTGAGAAACCAAGAAATACCTTTAGTTAAGGTATTATGCAGAAATCATTCACGAGAAGAGGCAACATGGGAAATAGAAGAAAATATGAAAAAACAATATCTACACCTATTTCCAGGTATTATATTTTGAGGACGAAATTTTTAAAAGGAAGGGAGAATTGTAACATCATTGACTTTTCCCATATGCATTTCTACAGCATCTCATTTGCACATATACATTTTGCATATATATCACTTGAACACATGCATAATATGCATTTTTATTTAAATATATTCATGATATACAATTAGTTTATTTTCAAATATTTTACAATTGTATAGAAATGCACATGTCTGTTTTATAATATAGATGAAAATGACATGAAATTAATATATAAGTGAATAAAGAGAATATATTGAATTAATAAAAATTTGACATGATTAATTTAATTTAATTAAAATAAGTGATTAAATTATATATATATATATATATATATATATATATATATATTATTGGTTAGTAAAATTGGGTAAATGTTTATATGTATACATGAATGTATGTATATGTATGTATGTATGATGATAATAAAAATAAAAATAATAATAAAAATTAAAAAAAGCATACAACAAAAAAAAAGGAAAAAAAGAGTCAAAAAGAAGAAGAAAAATGGACGGGTAAAAGAAAAAGAGAAAGGAAGACAATTTTTAACTTAGACTAAGTCTTCTTCTTCCTCATCATCTTCTTCTTTCTCTTTGCTTCATTCCATTTTTTTTAAGTTTCAGCAATATTTTCTTCTCTTTTCACTCCAGAAATTACAGCAACAAGGTTAGCCAAGGGTGATTATAGGTGAGTAAACAATTAATTTGTGTTAAGTTTGATTATGGTGTTTAGGGTTCATAAATAGGCGGTATTTTGTACTATAGTTTTGATGATCTTAGAGGTTGAATCTAGAGAAGTGTAAAACATAAAAGGTGTTCCTTTATGTCTTAGATTTATGGATATATAAACATTTGTACAAGATGTGGTGTATAGAATGCGATATCCTCTCTGCACTGAAACTGGTCCGGATGTAAACTCTAAGTAAGTTAGCTACTGTGTTTGTTAGTTTTGAATATGATAAAGCCATTATTTGAAGTAACACAAAACATAGAAGTTGTAGATATATGTGTTATGTATTTGTATCCAAATTTCACGTTCATATGTCTTGTAAATTTTGAGTTATGGTGAATGGAACCATGACTATTCCATAGTTTGAACTGTCTACTGGGTGCCCTGTACAGGTCTAGAATACTATTTTATTATTTGGAGCTTCTTAGAGATCAATTATGTAAATTATAAAAATATAAAAGTTATAGTTATATGTCTTATCTAAATTTGGGTACTAATTTCATCTTAATATGTTATGTATAGAGTAAGTTATGGTCATTACAAGTCATACTATCCTGAAAACCAACTCTGTTCTATAGCAGTAAAATGTTGCCTATAATTTGAAGGTCTTAGATATATAATTGATGAAAGTTGTAAACATGAAATATGTTTCATTTTCACCCATATAACTTTCTGTAAAGTTTCCTTTTAATATGAGTTATATATCATAAGTTATGAGGAGATTAAGTTGGTACCCTAAAACTGCCTAAGGGCAGAAAACAGGGCAAAAATCAGAACACGTTTAGAAATTTAACCAAAAATTGTACAGTGATCCAATTGGTCTAAAATTATATATATATATATATATATATGTTAATTTTAATTAGGAACAAGAATAAGATTAATTAGTCAAGTACAGAAAAAGTTATAGTCAAAACAGTCCCATAAGGTCACACTGCCTCATAGAAAAACTTTTAATTATTGATATGAATAATGTATATTAATTTGTTTAAGCCACATTAAGTTTCTCTAGTCATAAATTAACTAATTATATTTCAATATTAGGCTCAAGACAAATTGGAGATATACAAGAAAGGGGTAGACAATAAGTTAAGGATTGGAATCAAAGGAAAAATGTGACTCTAATTATCAATTGAATTCTTTAGTGCATATGAATGTTGCTTGCTATATGATTGTGATGATTTTTCCTTGAAAATATGATGATGAATAATTTGTGACATTTGTGGTACATATATGTTTGTGTACCTGTAGTATATTTGAGGTATATGTTTGACATATGATATATATACATGGTATATGTATAGTATATGCAAGATATATGTGTTGACATATGAGGTATATATGTGGTATATGTGATAAGATACAATGGTTGATGAATATGTAAGTACAAGTGCATATGCATAATGACTTAAAAGGCGTTGTGACTAGTTAATCGACATTGCAAAGCAAAAGAAGAGGCCTATGGCCCAACAAATGTGCAAATGAAACAAATGATCAAGCTAGCTAGCAAATGCAAATGCAAATGTTCACATGGAAACCCGGGGCAATGTTCGTTTAACCTGGTCACAACAAAATAAAATGAATTAGCATAAGCATAAGTAAAGAGCAATTATTGAATACTTGATTTTATCTATATATATATGTTATTGACTGATGAAATGGAGTATAAAGTATGTATTAATTATACTTATTATTTGCTATTATGAAATGCTTGGTGCTTTAGAACTCATTTGAGGATTATTCTCACTGAGTCGCAACTCACCAAATTGCATCATTTTTCAGGTAGAGAAGATTATTAGTTCATATTGAGGTGCATATAAAAGTCATGGATCAAAGGTCACCGGTCGAGCCTCCTCACTTTCTCTCCTTGCATTCCACATAAGCATAAGAACATTTCATTTATGTTTGGGGATTGAATACTTGCATATGTATAATTACAATGAATATGTACTAAGATATATATATATATATATATATATATATATATAAATGGATTCAACTTAATGTTTAATTTATTAATATATGTGATGTTATAGGCTATGATTAAAACATTCGTATTGATTGTAAAATTATTGTGGATAGTATGAGATGAGTTAAAAAAATTACTCTCGCTGTAAACATGAATGTTATTTTATTCTTGTTTCATACGTGATAATTTAATATAAAAACAACATATGCGGTATGTAGATGTATAAGGTGTTAGGTGTTACATATATGTATATTGAAGCATGAATGAGATTATTATGACATGAGAATGGAAAATTAATATATAACACATCATGAATATATGTATGAATTTTTATGTATATATGTACTGCAAAATATTAGGTTACTTAGCGTGTGAGTATTTCTTTATACGTAGGTTTGGAATCGTAGATAAAAGTTGACAAGAGGATAAGTAAGCTAATACAAAGCGTAACACCCAGTTTTAGGGTTTATATATTAGATGAGTTGTTATGAGAGAATGTGGGTAGATTAAAAAGTTAGAAATATTGTTCACACCTATGAATTGGATATCATTACCGTAAATGTCGTGGTTTGGTTCATGCTTTTATCACAGCTCATTCATAAATGTGAACACTTTATCATAGTTGTGATAAAGTGTTCACATTTATGAATGATAGTCTGCCGAGTTGGTGAGTAGAGAAATATTTTTCTTTCTATTCCATGCGTTTTCTACTACTCTAGCTACTCCAGTACTCCTATAAACTAAACCTGCACACCACATTGATCTTCTTCACCATCTTCACCTCCTTAAACATTCAAACTTCTTTGTTAGTTGTTGTTAAAGCTTAAACCTAAGAGATTATGGGTTCTTGAGGTTGAGTTAGAATTCAGTATAAATGAGGTTTCATGTCCGTTTTTCCTAGTTAAAGGATCTAAGAGAGACATTTTTGTGTTGATAGGAGCTTGAGGCAATGGTGAGGATCACTGAAAAGGGTAAGCAAGCTTGAAAGGTTTAAGGCCTCATTTCTTATAGGTATCTACATATTGACATTTTAATTCAATCATTTGGATTTTGGCATGTTTTGCATGATGAAATGGTGATAATACGAGATAAATGATATAAAGGCATGATGATAAAGTTAACAATATGATTTTAGCATGATTTATATATTTTATATACATGTAATTAATCAAGTAAGAGAATTATTGAGTTTTGGTTGGCTTTTGGTATTATTTATGATTCAATGTGTTTTATGATGTTGGAAGTATGTTGCTAGCATGATGTATGACTGAAATGTTGATAAAAGTGATTGACATTAGTCAATCTTAGAGCTTTGCATTGTTGAATGGTTTGTTTTGTTTTTAACTCATTTTTGTTTCTAAAATTTTCTAGATTTACACTCATGATACAAGGTTCATAGATGTGAATGCTCAAACTAGAAGAGGTATCACACCCATGACAAGAAAGTCACGCCTGTGAAACATATGCCCAAAAAGGGTAGTTGCTCTTCATGCCTTGTTTCATGGCTAGGGAAGCCGTGAAAAGGAAAGTTCATACCTGTGAATATATAGTCACGACCATGAATATCGATACCTAATTTTTATGTTTCAAATCCATATTTTCACGATTTGATTCATAGTCATGAATATATGGTTTCATGCTCGTGAAATACATTTCACGACAGTGATTAAAATGTATTTTATAAATAATATTATTCATGAGCATGGTGATAGTTCGGTTTATGGGTAGGAGTACCCATGAATGTCACCTTCATAGCCATAAACATATAATTCATGCCTGCGAATTCTTTTAGTACATCATATGTAGTTTATGATTTTGATTGATATGTGATGAATTTATTTTAATCATATGTAGGTAATGTAAAAGTGGTAATTGGTATTTGGGATGATGCATAATAAGTATATATGGTATTATTATATGCTTATACGCATATATGTTTATGATAATGGAATTAAAATGGAAAAGAAATAAAGGATAAGGAATATGTTTTAAATGCTTGTTTCTCTGATCTGGAACTTGACATAGGATAGATGACATGTCATTGAGGGGGTTACGATACTGTTAATTTTTTTTTTTACTCAATTATAGTAGCTTAAGCTTAGGTTGTGAGTGCTCCTAATTTGAAAGGCTCGATTAAACATATCCAAATAAATGACAAGGTGGCCTACGCTTGAGTTGTGAGCACTCTTGACTTGAGGGACTCAGAAGAGCATATACAAACAGTGACATAGTGACTTAAGCTCGGGTTGTGAGCACTATTATATCACAACTCGCATTCGGATTGTCTGACTTAAAGTTTTGGGTAGTAAAGTAAAAAGAAAATGGTAAATTGGATAATCAGATATGGTCGAAATATATGTAATGTTGTTTGTGACTTTTGGGTATTGATATTGGTTGAGAACATGTTTAGATCGTATAAATGTATATATGATTTGTGAACTCATATTAAAGCGGTAAGTAGACTGATGTACAATATATGCACGTGAACATGACAAATAAGGTAAGGACCATAGTGAATGTATGCTTTGTTGCATGATCATTAGATAATGTGATGAATATGGTAATTGTGATGTTATGACATATCATGAATGTATATAGAATTTCAATGCACATATATACCACTAAGCATTATGTTGCTTAGCATGTGAGTGTTTTCTAGATATAGATTTAGAACTGGTAGCAAAGCCATTATATAGAACAGTCAAAGTAAACTTATTTTGGGTTGGTGATTCATTCATAACATTATTTTGTTCTTTTTTGTATATGCCATAGGTTAAAGGTATAAATTTTTTTGTTTTAAAATGTATATGCATTTTATGACAAGAACATGTATTTAATTTTAAACAGTGTATTTTGTAAACAGTGGCCAATTTAGCCTAATTATGGCTTTTATGTGAAAATGATTTGATGAGATTAAAGTTTATGCATGTTGTATGGTTTCAATGCAATGGATTAATACAATTATATGATAATATGAGATAAGTTTTACAAAGAAAGAAAAGATTTTAATTTGCATAGGTTTTCTATAATAGCATTTGGTAGCATCTACCCATTTGGTGTTGTTACATTTTAGTATTAGACCTTAGGTTTAGATGTTTCTAAACCTAAATGGGGTAAAATATTTATCATAAATCATCTAACTCTTACATGAGCTACTTTTTTGTTGACTTATAAGTTTAAGGTAAGGGTTTATAGAGTTAAAGGTGCATGATATTGCTGAAAGCAACAGTCATTGGGACACTGGGGCTCAAGATCAATCCAGTGTTGCGAGTGTTTGTGATCCAAATGCTGCACCAATTACCCACAGTAGTTGATGGCTTATTTAGCAGATCAATCTTAGGATCCGTTGGTGTAGAATCTAATCTCTTCTATAGAAATTGGCTTAAGCAGTATCACAAGCAGCTCCACCTCCACCACTACCACCATAAGAGAAACCCAAGATCTAGATTGACAAGCTCTTGAAGTATAGAGCTATTGATTTTCTTTACAAGGGTGAGGATGACCCTATTGCTGCTTAGTATTAGTTAGAGAAGACCGAGAGAGTTTTTGATGAATTAGAGTGTGTCGAAGAGCATAAGGCCAGATATGTTATTTTTTCTATAGGAACATACCTATGACTGGTGGAAGACAATTCTACTGAAGGTAGAAGTTCCTTAGTTGTTGACATAAGAGTTCTTTATAATCAAGTTCAAGTAACAATACTTCTCCTCAGTGTACATCAATGAAAAGAAGAGAAAGTTCTTGAACCTTAAGCAAGAAAGGATGATGGTTACCAAGTATTAGAGGAAATTTACTCACTTGAGTAAATATGATGCGGGTTTGATCACATATGAGATTGATAACTGTCATAGATTCAAAGATGGCCTCAACACAGAGATCATAGATTTTGTAACTGCATTCCAGCATGTGAGTTTCTCGACGCTAGTATCCTTTGCCATTAGCATAGAGAAGAGGAAGAGGAAGTGAGTAAAGAAAGCTCCCAAGAAGCCAGTAACTTTAGTGGCTTAGGCTTATGGTTATAAAATTTATTTCTCTTCAAGGCACTTACAGATCAGAGGATCGGGATAGAGCCATTTCCAGTCAAATTCGTTTAGAAAAGGACTACCCTTAGGACTACACCAACCACAGCTAATACATTGACTCAGGTTGTTAAAAATGTTGCTTCAGATTGTGGGATATGCCATAAGAATTACAGGGGAGAGTGCTGGATAGTTACAATGGCTAGCTATAAATTTTTAGGTTCTATGAATTATTAATAAAATAAAAATTGTTGTTTAAAATTTTATTACTAAATAATTAGCAATTTAGGTTAATTGATTAATCTGGACTCCATTTCATTTGATTAAATAAAATTTTAATTTAATCTAATTAAATTTAATTAATTAATTTTTAATTAATAAGTTGAACTCCATTTTAATTCAATTAAGTTTGATTAATCAATTTTAATTTAATTAAGAACTTTAATTTTAATTTAATTTAATCAATTATAACATATAGTACTTGATTGAATCTTAATTTAATTAATTTAAATGCACTTAATCAATTAACCTCAAATGAATCCAATTAAAAATAAATATTAAATCAATTGAAGTTTAATTTAATGAATTCAAGTGCAATAAATCAATGGAATCCCAATTTAATCGATTTAACTTTAATTTTATATAATTAAGTTCAATTAATTAATTTTAACTTAAATATTAATTCAATTAATCAATTAAAACTTCAATATAATATAATATAATTTGATTAGATTAGATTGAAATTCAATTACTCCAAATTAATTCAATTAAATAATTTTTATTTCATCAATTGAAGTTCAATTTAATGAATTTAAGTTCAATTAATCAATTAAATATTTTAGTTTGAATTTTAATATAATCAATTATCACTTATATTAATTAATTAAATCTCAATTTAATTAACTTTAGATTAATTAATTAATTGAACTTTTAATTAATATGATTAAGTTCGATTAATCAATTCTTATTTAAATTTAATCAATTTGAGTTCAATTTAATGAATTCAAATTCAATTAGTCAATCGAATTCCAATTTAGTTTGAGTAATTTTATTTTATTCTAAAATTTATTCTTCATTTTAAATTGATATAGACAATTTTTGTTGTAATCTACTAATATTGGCATTCAAATTTACATTTTGAGTTGTAATTGAAAGAGTTAAAAGTAGTAAATTTAATATAATGTTTGCAAGAAATTAGAGTTAAACAAAAATTGAATTTTGTATAAGCTTTAAAATATGAATTTGGGAATGTATTATTATATTCGGTATAAATGAATTTTAAACAAAATTAAAGGAATTCATTTATAAATAAAATGAAAACAGTTCCTTTCTCATATTATTTAATAATGTTTATTCACATTCACGGTGAATTGAATCGAATCAAATGAGAACAGAAGTGAGTTCTTCAATTCGTGATATGATTGTTGTTCTTTTAGAGGCCATTCTTTGAATATTTGTTCTTAGAACTAAAAAAATATACTAATTTGTTATTTAAGCAATTAACCTACAGCAATAAAATAACTGGATTTATGGTAAATCATTTACCAATTTAGAAAAGTAAATTTCCGATAATAAAAGAGTTGGACTCGTGCCTATTTCTCCGCCAAATTGGAAATAGGTAATTTTGATAAAATAAACTAAAAAAGAAAAGAAAAGAAAAAAAGGTCATCCATGATGCAATAAAGATTAAAATAGAAAGAAAAATTACTCTTAGTGTCCAAGAAAAATAAAATATAATAGAAAAATAAATTAAATTTGAGGGGAATTCAAATTTTTAAGTTAACAGGGCTACAAATATTATAAACAGATTTCTCACAATTCAATTTAAAGAGAAGAGTAATTCATGAAAAAGAGAAACCGCAAAATTATTGTAGATAAACATTAATTTTTAGTTTATAAATTATTATGTATTTGTAATATTCGATTCAATATTAACTTTTAAATAATAATGTACTTATTTATTATGAGGTTATGGAACAATTTTTTTTTTTATTTTCAATATTTTGTGGGCTCATTAATAATATTTAAAATATTACAAAGAAAAATTCTCTAAAATTACGTAAAATATATTTTTTTGAGATATTTATTACTTTCTCCATATTACATTCTCTATAATTTGATTGATACATGACCTCACTTTCAATGCAGAAACAAAAAGAGATATATGTGAATTAAAAAAATGAAAAAAAAAAGACGGTAAAGAAGATAAGAAGTACTCATCTTTTTATTGTTTTTAAATCGAAATATATGAACCAATAACATCAGGACACAAAAATATTTTTATTGGATATTATTAACAATTAATAAAGTTATATTTAGCAATTTCAATTGTCTATAAGCTAATAAGCTAATTATTACATATTTAATAAGAGGCATAAGTGCATAAGACTCTTTTGGTATATTAATTTTTTTTTATTATTAACACCCATTATAAGTTGTTATTATTATTATTATAGAAAAAAGACCTATATTACGTCCTTTTGTTTTTAGAGCTATTATCCAAATATTTGTGTAGAAGGACTTAAAGGTTTTATACATATTGCTAAATGCTAATCATAAAAGATTCTAAAATGTTAAAAAGGTTTATTATAAATCGCTTCCACATTCTATAAGAATATAACTTTATATATCAATTTAATCTAAATAAATTTAAATGTAATTTATTTTAATTTATATTTGCAATCTAATTATAGTAATTTTTTATATTCATATTTTCTATTTAAATTACAATTTAAAAAATTATAAATTATTTTATAAAAATAATTAATCACGCGCTGAAAGGCGGAGAAAAACTTCCAAGCTTGTTTACCAAGTGTTGTCATGTTAAAAAAGCGAAGGTGTCTAAAACTCAATCCTCCATTCTCCTTCCTTAAACACAAATTCTCCCAAGATTGCCAATGGATTTTATGAATACCATTAGGATTTGAGCCCCACCGAAAAGAATTCATCATCTTTTGTAGCTCATCACACTAGAAAACTGGCAAGAGAAAAAACACGAATAGCTTGAGCCACTGACTTAATGAGAATCTCCTTACCCTTCTAAGAAAACAATTTACCATGTCACCTAAACAATTTGTTCAATAACCTATCCCTAAGCAAATACTGATTTTTTATTCATACTAATGAGAGATGGAAGACCAAGATACATTCATGTATTCGACGAAGTGAAAACATTAAGAGTTGTTTTAATATCAGACTTAAAAGGCTCCAACACACAAGAATTAAAAAAATTCCAAATTTCTGACAGTTAACAACTTGGCCTGAATCCTATTCAAACTTCATCAAAACATCTATCATAGCAAAACAATCATTCACAGTAGCTCTGAAAAAGAAAAAAAACTGTCATCAGCAAAAAGAAGGTGAGAAACTCTTGGATCCCTTTTACACACTACAACCTTGAATTTGACTTAATTCTTCAGCTCGTTTAATAAGAAAAAATAACCTTTCGACACACAATATATGAAGATAAGGTGACAAAGGATCTCTTTGCCTTAATCCTTGAGAAGCAATAATCAGTCCCACCTCCAAGCCATTGACAATCATTTTATAATTAACATAAGACACACAAAGCATAATCCAGTTAACCCATTTACAGTCGAACCCCATTTTCAACATAACCACCTTCAAGTAAGACTGTCGAATCCCATCATATGCCTTATTAATATCAACTTTCAAAGCCACAAAACCTCATTTCCTCTAGTATGTCTTTTCACAAAATGAATAGTTTCAAAAGCAACTACCACATTATCAATAATAGATCTCCCAGGCACAAAAGTAGATTGTTCCACAAAAATAAGCTTAGGCAAAACTAATTTAAGGCGATTATCAAGGACTTTAGCCACAGTCTTACACGACATATTACATAGAGAGATTGGCCTTAAGTCACACATAGAATTAGAAATTTTAGGAATCATCATAACCCAAAACAGCAGGAAAATTACGATTCTCAAGCCAAGATACACAATTACTAAAAATATCACTGCCAATAGTATCCCAAATTTTATGATAAAAAGTTGGATTTAAGCCATCAGGATCAGGAGACTTATCTAGATGCATCTAGAACACAGCTTGTCTGAACTCACCAACAGTGAAAGCAGCCAGCGATTTTGCATTATCCTCATTTATTATTTTCGCCTTAATGTAATCAAGATCTGGCTCACAGCAGCATTCTCCATCTTCAAAAAGCTTTCTAAAGTAATTATCAACAATGATTCCCAATTGAGAAACATCATCAGTCCATGAGCCACCATCATGTTGCAACGTGGAAATTTTATTTTGCCTTTTACGAGTCCATGCGAATGCATGAAAAAAGCGAATGTTACAATCAACACCTCTCAAGCAAAATACCTTCGCACACTTTTTCCAGTAATTTTCCAGCAAAATCAAAAAGCATTCATCTTTTCACTCAAAAGCCCGAACTGACGAATTGCCACTATACTCTAGCGAAACAACTCTAGCCAGATCTGTATTTGTTTTGTTGATATCATCTCTGAACGGCCTCTCTAAATTATTTCTCCAGTCACAAATGGATCTTGAACAAAATTGAATTTTGTTTAACAAACCCAAACTTGTCGCTGCATTCCAAGTGTTAACCACAAAATCCTTAAACCCAGATTCCTTCAGCAGAAAATTTTCAAACCGAAATTTGAAACCCTTCAAATCATGAACTCTGAGATTAGTACAAAGCTCAATTTTATAGTGGTCACTAGTTGAAATCATTAAACAAAACAATCTTGCGTTGGGAATAACTAAAACCAAGAATCAAAGACAAACACCCTTTCAAGCCTTACCTCCACAAAATTGGCAGTCCCTTCTACCCATATCCCATATCATATCATGATTTTTAAGAGCAATTTCAATCGACCCACAATCTATAATAACCTGTCTAAAACCCCGATATAGGCATTTGGAATGTGCAACACCTCCCCTGTTATCAGTAAACTCAAAATATCATTGAAGTCCCCTAAAACATACCATGATAAGGAAGAAACTCCATACAACCTACGCACAAACCCAAGAAAATTTCCTTCTGTTTCGGTCAGCACACCTATAAAAACAAGTCCCATGCCATACCCATCCAACAAGTTCTTCAATTTTTAAATCAATATGATTTTTCAAAAACCCCAAAACAGAACAACATACTGGATCTTTCTAGTGAAAAACCAATCCTCCTCCCCGCCCCTCTCTATCTACACTAAAGCAACTCTTAAACCCCAAATTATTTCTCAGCTCTTCAATGTTGTTTTTGTGCACCAAAGTTTCAATTAGAAAAATAAAGTCTGGCTTACGAGATCCAACCCGCTCTATAAGAGCTGTGACTGCACGTGGATTGCCAAGCCCACGAAAGTTCCAGCTTATCCGATCATGGCTGTCGGCAGGCACCGAGCGCAGAACCCGCCGTCGTGTCTTCATCAGATTGTTGTGTTGTGCTAACATGTCGAAGGAGAGAGGTAAGAGAAGTACCAGACCTTCGTTGTTCTAAAAATCCCCTATTTGAACCAACTTAATTCTATCCAGGTCCATCTCATCCCCATTTTAATGAATTGAAGCCCGACCTCTCATCCTCATTTAATGAATTGAAGCCCGACCTCTCATCCTCATTTAATGAATTGAAGACCTTCTTTTTTTCCTATCATCAACTAAAACAAGACCCGTCTCAACTGAAGCATGGCCAAAGCCCAAGTCAGAAATGGCCCCAACCTCTTTAACACCCACTACTTTTTGCTTCGTAATGCCAACCACCACCACTTCTAATAATTGACGACGTAGCACCATCATTATTAACCCCATCCGTTGCAACATAAATCAATCATATTATTACCAAAGTCATTACTCCGCACACCATCAACTCCTGCCGCTCCAGCTTCATCACGCAACCAACATTCATTGGCTAATCCAGATGATCTCCAATTAGGTGCCTTTAACCACACAATCCATTCTCTTTTCAATTCGTGTTCAAGAGTGGTAAAACGGCGACTACAAAATTCTTGATATGGCTAAGCACTCAGCATAAAAAACAAAAATTTTGGATTCTTTTATACCTGAAACGAAATAGAGGGAGACACACATCAATTTGCACCTTAATTCTCAAAAATTGCAGCCAAATATCAACACTATTATTGGTATCGTACCAATAAAATTGCCTAATTGTTGTCCTACAGATTGAGACATAAAACCAATTGGTAGGTCAAACACCTGCACCCAAACTTGCAAATGAAAGAGAGGTATTGAACAGGGCACCTGCACAGGATGAAGATGATGAACAATTAAAAGATGACTATCTAATGACCCTGGACCTCCATACAAAATTCTTCTCAAATCTAAAACGTGGAAAAACTGGAATAAAAAATGTTGATAAGGGATCTCCTTCACACAAACACCCTTCCCTGGTCTCCAAGACTCATCATTCGAGGCTTCATAGAATTAAAAATGTAACACCATCCGTTAAAAACCACCCTACCAAACAATACTCAATTGAAACTACCACCATTATCACCCCCAAATTCTAACACTAGCTCTTCATCTTCCTCTTTAGTGAGAGACAAATGTGCCAAATTGGTATCCATATAGACGAAGACATGCAAAAAGAGATGGTGAAAGATTGAAAAAGACAGATCAAAAACAAAGAAGACAAAACCCTCAACATGTGTGTGTGTGGGAGAGAGAATATTTAGTCTTTTTTTAAAGATTCATAACTATATAAATTTTATATAAACTAGTAGGATAGAATCGGATTTCTTAAAATTACAAAAATACGCAGTGACCCATATATTGCCATCTGTAGTTAATAGTATCCCACATTCCCACCTTCGATTACAATTTGCTAGTCATACACAAATTGAGTACCAGTTTTGTTATCAATCGCCCAATGTTTATGTATTGAAAAGTCAATTATCTTTGTTTTGGTTTTGGTCCATTTCGGCATATTTTATTTCATTACCGTGGGCGTGCAGAGTCCATGCAAATGATGGAAAGCCTCCTTTTGCACGGTCCATGTGCTCCACCAGATAATATCATTAAGTGCAAATCATATCTTATCTGGTCACCCTATTTACCATTTTCTAATTTTTCTTACATATTTAATTTTTTATTTTTGTAAATATTTTAATTTAAATTTTAGAATCATTTGGTATATTTACTTGATATTTGTAATAACATTTACATTATTTTATGTTGATATGAACGAATGCGTCAAATATTAATTTAAATTGAATATAATTAAATGAAGAAATCTAAATTGCCATCAACACATTTAACAAATGACAAATATTAAACCAATAATACTAAATACCACATGAGTTAAAAATAATTTTTATTTTAAAAATATAAAAAATTAAATAATAATAATTGATTATAAGGCAAATAAATAAATAAATATAAAATTAAATCACAAATTAATTAATTGTAGCTATAAAATAGTAAATGTACTATAATTTAAGACAGAGAGAAAAGAAAAACAAGATTTTTTATCGGAAAGGAGAGCAACAAAGATCTAAATATAATATACTAAAAATGAAAGCATGGCCCACACTAATAAATAATACCAACTCAAAGAATTGCATTAAGTCAAATCAGTAATAGTGTTAGGATGAGGCTTCCTGAATATTCATTCATTCAAACATGAGTCATAAATAAACAATTAATATTTGGTCAGTGACAAGATTTATCATCACATGAACGATTTTATTTAATAGTTGATCGGCTGGCTGGCTGGCTACGCGATTAACGTGGCATTACATAACGTGCTGTTGTTTGCACTGCTCCCTATGTATAATATGTGGACCCCTTGACGCTTGAAGGCATGTTGAACCATGATATTGGGACTCATCATTTTGGACACTTCTTCTTCCAATACTAATAAACAATGATGAACATCTGCAATAAGCTGTAAGCAAACGATGGCAAAAGTTACTGAATTTTCAGAGACCATGTTTGGGTCAATTATGATTGCACTGCTTGTAGTGTCCACTGCCGCAATCAAAGTGGATGCTCAAGCGGCTGGTCGTCTTCCTCAGGATGAAGGTAACCCAATGGGCTCTCTTTCTCTTTCACTCTTCTTGGTCTCCCACCAAAATTAAATAAAGTGACAAGCTTTCATGTCTTTGTAGTGGAAGCTCTAAAAGAAATAGCAACCCAATTGGGCAAAAAAGGCTGGAACTTTGAAGTAGATCCTTGCGGTAATGACATAAGCTGGGTCACTCCCTTCTCAAATGACATGCCATTGTACAGCAATACTCTACTCTGTAATTGCTCCTTTCCAGCTGGTCAATGCCATGTTGAAAACATGTAGGTCTTCTCTTTGTTATTTCCATTTTATTATATTATGTGGATTAGTAGATGATTTTCTAATTAAAACTACTAATTTGGCATTATTTTCTCGAAGAAATTAGAATGCTATGTCTTTAATAGCAAGTAGGCTTGGTGATGGGATATGTTGTGGAGGTGTTTTCCTTTTTTTTTTTTTTTTGGGGGGGGGGGATGGGTTGTCGTTATCAAAATTTTGTACTTTCAATTTAATCTAGAAGTCAATTAAAATAGCAAAGTGTCAAAATGTTTTATTAAGGTTGGAACTCAAGGTCTTGTGTAATTCAGATTTCTGAGAGCGCAAGATCTTGCTGGTGTACTGCCTCGTGCGATTGTGAAACTGCCTTACCTCAAGAAACTGTAAGAAGTTTGTTTGATTGCAATTCTAGTCAGCTGAAAAATGTACTGGAAGGTTTGATCTAATCATGATTGTTTTTCATCCTATTTTACAGTGATCTTACTCGAAACTACCTCAGTGGTAACATACCAATTGAATGGGCTACTGCAAAACTGGAACTTCTGTAAGAAATGTTTATAAGTCAATGTGAAAAATAGCCAATGGGTGCTTACTCATGAGAAATTAATAGAGTTCATTCAACGCAGGTCTGTTGCTGTCAACCGCTTAACAGGACAAATCCCTAGCTATTTAGGAAACATTGTCACACTTAGAGCCTTGTATGCATCTCTATCTGTCTCTCGTTAATATCATTTCTAAGTATGAAGTAATTCAAAGGCTTATTTGATTAGCCTGTTATAATCTTGGGTGAAATTTATTCAGGAGCATTGAGAACAATCTGTTTTCAGGAAGTGTTCCCTCTCAGCTGGGAAACTTGGTTGATATGGAGATTCTGTATGTCCCTTTAACCTGTAGTATCAGAAAGTATTCTCTCATTAATTAAACCGTTCTAGAATAATTGGTTTTCTCTTTGCTTACAGTATTCTTAGTGCAAACAATCTGACTGGAAACTTGCCCCTGGCTCTCAGTAATTTGACCAAACTAACAGAGCTGTAAATCCTTTCCTTTGACAATCTTGCATTTTTATTATGTTTAGAATTTATTTATCAAAGTAATCTAGTAATGCTTTGTAGTTTTACCATTTAACCTAGTTTTTGTATTGAGTTATATGCAGTAGGATTAGCAGCAACAACTTCTCAGGAAAAATACCCAGTTTTATACAAAGCTGGAAAAATCTTCAGAAATTGTACGTGTTTTTTCCTGTCTCTAATTCTCAATCCATGCAATGTTAGATTTTCTCAGGGGAGATATAAATCCATTTTGAATGATATGTTAACAGAGAGATCCAAGCTACTGGTCTTGAAGGGCCCATTCCTTCTAGCATTTCTGCTTTAAGTAATTTAACTGAACTGTAAGTTATACTCTATTGTTCTTATAGTCCTAACTTACCCTAGAATGCTTATGTGCTTTTGAAAAGTTATAATTGCATAATTTCTAAATATCTTTTATTCTGAATTTCACAGAAGGATTAGTGACTTGCATGGAGAAGGTTCAGAGTTTCCACGCTTGGAAAACATGACAGGGATTCAGTTGCTGTGAGTCACTATTAATGTTGATGAATACATCAAACTCAGATTTTTTTTTCCCTTCGGAGATTGAGCTTATGTAAAGATAATTTATGTTTCAGGATGCTGAGGAATTGTAAAATATCTGGACAAATCCCATCATATGTCGCAGCAATGCCAAATCTGAAAATTTTGTAATTTTTTCTCCTTATTATATCCTCTACTCTTACATGAGATTTGGAGTCCTGAAATAGTTGGAACTATGCACTGTTCATAAATTGATTATGAACTAGTGAACAATTTTAAAGAATAAAGATTAAACCTGCACTCACCTGAATAAACTGCTTCATTTCCATGCAGAGATCTCAGTTTCAACAGATTGGATGGAAATCTTTCAATAGATCTTCAAGGTCTGACAGACTTGGAGAATGTGTAAGTACTCTAGGTCCTAAGGATTACTGCATGTCATATTTTGCAGTGCACAGGGATCCTTCACTACAGATAGTTGCTTCAAACTCTTAATGAATAATCAACCCTTCCAAGTTTCTCATTCAAATTTAATGATGTTGAATCACCACCTCACTCATATAGCTTGAGATACCTGTGACTTAACAATGTATCTAGCAATTAGAAAACATAGAACTCTCAAATCAATTGAATTTATGCTGTATGATTTTGTTGGGAATTCAACTTTACCAAGGATGCCTTGTCCCTCCCTCGATCAGCATGAAAAAAAAATGTTTTATGATGTCAAATCATTAATGAAATTGTGCACTTTATTCACAAGTCCTCCTCTACTTCTTCTTTCTTCTTCCTTTTCCTTCTTTTCCCTCGTATAAGAGGAAACCATATAATGTTGATGCTGTGGTCCTCTGGAGAATTTAAGTTGCCATTTACCTGCTCAAAAGTTGGCACTGGCTCTTCAAGCATGTAAATATGCCTTTAACATATCCTGTGCTCTCTAACTTTCTCCCTTTTACCAAATTGTAATGATGATTGTCTAACAAAATGGCATGATGCTGCCTAATGAACAGGTATCTGACTAGCAACTTGCTTTCAGGACCCCTCCCAAACTGGATCAAGAATGGAGATACTCGAGCGTATGTTTTCTTAAATCCCATATCTGTTTTTGCCTGATGTTATATACATATTCTATTCTATTATTGACCTATAGGAAAATATAATATACTTCAGATTCATTAAGATCATTAAGATACTTTAGTGCATGCATAGTTACATAAATTATGCTTGCATACATTTATTTCTATCTATAATATCCTATTTTGGAAAAAAGATTCACCTCCTTAAAGTCAGTCTCAGCTTCCACCATGCCATATGGAATATAATAAGTTAACTCATTTTACTGAATGAGTGAATGTTTCAATTTGCATTTTGCTTTATGTAGCAGAACGAAATGGAGATTTGTTTTCCATTTTGACTTCCATTGATTTTGTATAGTATAAGACACTGATTGGCTTAGTAGTTCAAGTGCCTATAGCTTGGTATATTGCTAAGCTAGATGGGGTTTAGGGAGAGGGAAAGCTACCATTACCATGTGTCCTGGTCAAATGGGATCAATTGACAATCAATAAAGAAAAAGAAAAAGCATAAGTTTACTTAACTGCCTCAGAGATATGGGGCTTGGCTCAGACCAGATGTCTGATTAGCTCTGACTGATCATAGTGCACTTACAGAGATTTAAAAAAGCATAATATGATTGAATGTCTCTCAAAGAAAAATAAATTTCTTCTTCTTCGTTTGGTGATAAAGGAAGGTACACATTTTGTAAATATATGCCTGAGCAATTGTAATAGTTGCCAATTGTAGTTTTCTATCAACTGTACATGATCAAGTATTAATCACTGGACTGAAACATGATCAAGGAAATTTGATGTTTGTTGCAGTGACATAGACCTTTCTCGCAATAATTTTACTGAAAGCTCATTGCCAATTTCTTGTCGAGACTCTCTGTAAGTACAGTACCTTTTTCCTCCATATTTTCTCTATTGAAGAATGTCAGTTTTCCTCAACATTCTGAAACTTCTGTTTTCTTTGATGCATTAGAAATTTGTTTAGATGCACTTCAGGAGTGAATAACTCGTAAGATTCTGCTTTATTTTATTTTATTTTATTTTTTTCCTCTCCTTCCCATATTTTCTTTTGATAACATATGCTGATCCTTATTTCTTATTCTACTCTTTTTAGAAAACCTGTGGAGTGCCTGAAGAACTTTGCTTGTTCAAAAGGTAACTTTTGCAATGAAATGCATGGTGCATACTCCAATAATTTTTAGACCTGGAAGAATGAAAACCAAGGAGAAATAATAACTTGACTTTGTTGATTTTGTCCATGTCGCTTCCGTTATGTTTGCTTGTGTCTAACTCTTTTAATGCATTGCGTCTCTGTGTAGACAGATATTCATTGCATATAAATTGTGGTGGAGGTGCAACCACCATTGGAAAAATTGCCTATGAAGCAGATGAAGAGTCAGGAGCCGCAGCAAGATATGTTCCCAATAGGGAGACTTGGGAAATTAGTAATACTGGACATTTCTGGGATAAAAACAGATCCTCAAGTGACTACATAGCGCAAAACTTATCCACCCTGACAATGAACAATTCTGAATTGTACACTAGAGCACGTCTCTCTCCTCTCTCCCTTACGTACTACATTCGTTGTTTGGGGAATGGGATTTACAATGTGAAGCTTCACTTTGCTGAGATAATATTCAGGGATAATAGATCCTTCCAGAGTCTGGGAAGACGGATATTTGATGTTTATATCCAGGTAGTCAATTTTATTTATGTGCTCTATCAGTATCAGAAAATGGTTTGACTAAGGTTATATGTTGTAGGATGAACGTGTGTTGAAGGATTTCAATATTGTAAAGGAAGCACAAAGGGTAGATAAGGTGGTTATTCGGAATTTTAAAGCAGTCGTTGAGGACGGAGATTTAGAAATCCACTTTCATTGGGCTGGCAAAGGGACAACAACTGTGCCAAAAAGAGGAACATATGGTCCTCTCATATCTGCAATTGATGTCGAATCAGGCATGGTCTACCTTTTATAGTCTTTTGTTAAACGGCACATATTCATTAGTACAATTTTTTTACTATTCACTAATTACTTGCATATCAATGCTTGTCTAGAGTCATGCACATATACTGCCATCTCATAATCACTGGTCTTGCTTTTCTAAATTTTCAGACTTCAGGCCTCCCATTTACTTTGAAGAAAAAAGGAAGAAATTCATTGTGGCTGGAGCTGTAGGTTTGCCATTGTTCATCATCCTCATTATTGTTGGCATTCTTTGGTGGAAAGGTTATTTGGGAGGCAGGAAAGCGCAAGAACGAGGTAATGAATATAAACTAAATGAAAGAATGAACAATTTCATATGTAATTAATCACTATAGCATTGACAATGCACTAAATTTTAGTGCCATAATCCATATACCTGGAAACATGTGGTCTTCTTGCTGATTCTTTGAAATATTCTGCTTCTTTCTGTCATATGTCAAAAATTGGATAGTCTCTCCTGATAAAAAAAATGGACCAATTGGAGAAATTAAAGTACAGTCATAAGAATGACTGTAGTAATTTTATAAATGGGGGTCTTTATTTATTCATCCACTACCTGATCACGCTAATGATAATTCAAGCTGAAATAGTCTTCAGGTAAATTTAGATAACAGGCATCATTAGATGAACTATGATGACACAATTTTCAGAGATTGAACAAATATCTGAAAGAAGATCCTCAAACCATATAACTTATTGTAGCCATTTTGAAGCTGCAAAATAATCCTTATATGAACTGTTAGGAAGAAATGGATTGGACTAAATTTGAAATCCATCCATTTTGTTTTCTGTTTCAATATGTGCATTATATAATTTCTGAGAAAATACGGGGTAAGAGATGAGTTAAGAATCTTTTAGTAAGTCAAGTGTAATTGTTCAAAATTTTTAATGCTGGCTTTCTTTCTTTCTTTTTCTTTTTTGATCCCTTAAGAAATCACCTTTCTATGCAGAACTACTAGGTTTAGATCTGCAAACTGGTATTTTTACCTTTAGACAAATGAAAGCTGCGACTCATGACTTTGATCCAGCTAACAAAATTGGGGAAGGTGGTTTTGGAGCTGTGTACAAGGTAAATAGAGTTATATCATTCTTTAAAATTAGTGATATATTGTTATTTTTTCTTCTCATTTTTCCATAACAGGTGAAAGGTCAACTGAAAAAACAGTAGCGTTCTTGTTGCAGGGAACACTGTCAGATGGTACTATAGTTGCCGTTAAGCAGCTTTCCTCCAAATCAAAGCAGGGAAATCGAGAATTTTTGAATGAAGTGGGCATGATTTCTGCTTTACAACACCCAAATCTTGTTAGATTGTATGGATGTTGTGTTGAACGGAAGCAATTACTGTTGGTATATGAATTTATGGAAAACAATAGCCTTTCACATGCATTGTTTGGTAAGCATACTGTTCAGTTCTTTAAAATGAAATTTGTGCTACTATATAGAGAACCAAAAGAAACACTCAAAAGACCATTTGTTAAGAATCAGGCAAGTGGACTTTATTGATTGCTTGTGTATGTTTGTTATATGCACAGAGGAAAGTGGATTGAACTTGGACTGGCCTACTAGACAAAAGATTTGTGTTGGCTTAGCAAAAGGTCTCGCTTTCCTGCATGAAGAATCTGCATTAAAAATTGTTCATAGAGACATCAAAAGTACTAATGTTCTTCTGGATAAGGACTTAAATCCCAAGATTTCTGATTTTGGTTTAGCCAAGCTTGATGAAGAGGAAAACACCCATATCAGCACCAGAATCGCTGGAACTATGTGAGCTTCACTTTCGTTTTCTTTATTTCTTCTTTTGTTGTTTGTTTGTTTTTTTTAAATAATATTTGTTTAATACTTTTGAGGAGTCCTTTTTTTTATTTATCTAATTTTGTTTCAGACCACAATTATGAGTATGTTGCTACAGATAGTTCTGTATACCTGTTATCTGAAAGTAAACCACATTAATGCAGCATCATTATCAGTTTGTAATCCCAAACAAAAAAGTTCCCTCTCTCTCAACTGTGGAGGAATTGTCATTTTCTCTAAATGTATAATGACACAATCGTAATGTCACTAAGTTTCTCTAGATAAATGCATTATAATCTATGGCTTTCCTGCATATATCTATCTTCCCACTGTCACTCTGTCCTCAAGTCTAAAGCACTAGGATATCGTTAGCATTTTGGTACTTCAGTATTCTGTTAACTTTTTTTAGTGAAGTAAATGTTACATGATTGCATTTTTTGTGCAGAGGATACATGGCACCAGAATATGCAATGTGGGGTTACTTAACCTATAAGGCAGATGTTTATAGTTTTGGAATTGTTGCATTAGAAATTGTTGTTGGGAAAAGCATAATGAAATATCGACCAGATGAAACTTTCGTTTCTCTCCTAGACTGGGTAAGATCTCTGTCATGTTTCTCTGAGTTTTATGCATGCAATATAATCCGAACTTCATGCTTCAAAATAAATCTGTTCGCATCATGAGAATCTTTATTCCAGTCTGACATCTGATTAACATTTGCTAAACGGTGTAGGGGTGTCAGTCCTTTCATAGATTATATTTCCCCCTCTAATGAAAAACAGAGAAGTAATGGGATAGTTAAAATGTTAGAAGTTTTGCAAACTTCAGCTATGCTGTGTGACAGCTTGGTTACTAGGCAAAAAAACTAAAATAGGATCCAAATTGCAAAATAAGATACATGGAAAGAATAATTGACCTTAACCTTTTCTTGTCAGCCGTCCAATTTCTTCTTTGTACTCAATTTCAGGCTCTTGTTTTACAACAAAAAGGAGAATTAATGGAGCTAGTTGATCCAAGACTTGGGTCCAAGTTCAACAAGGTAGAAGCAGTTAGAATGACAAAAGTAGCACTGCTGTGCACGAATACTTCTCCTGGACTTAGGCCTACAATGTCAGAAGCAGTAAGCATGCTTGTAGGCCGAGCTGCTATTCCAGAATTCATCATGGGCGCAAGTACATATGGTATTGATTCCCTATCAAACCAATCTGGTCAAAGTTCTGTTCAAAGTGCAAGCGAAATTAAGTCTCTCATTCATTCATCTGATAAACCATGGACTGGCTCAGCATCTGCTCATTTGTCCATTTAATCCTGATTCTTTATACTGTATATATTCATGCTGCAAATATTTCCACGATCCACAAGTTTCTGGCTTGTGATGTTTCCCGTTTCCAATTAGAACTAATTAATTATAGAAAAAAATATGCAGTGTGAATAAAGAGGAAAATAATAGTTTAGTTTCTACTGAAACTGTGAGATGATGAAGATAGTAATTGATGTAACTAGAATATGCTTAACATTCTTTTGTAATATATAGCAGAATACAAGTGTAATTGTCTTGGTAACTAGTCATAAGTTAGCAAGCAGAGTCTTACGACATTATTTGTTTGGCTTCCTGGAATTTAGGGATTTGATTGTTTGAGATGCTTTTGCAACTTGCTTCCTTTGAAAATAATGTGTTGCATTGAGGCAAAACCCCTAAAAGTTTGCCTGTCTTGGTTTTTCCACAACGCAAAATTAACTCAGAAATCCTTTGTTCGAGGAGTTAAGAGGAACAATTTTCATAAATTTAAAATTCATCTTCATTTCTGCTCAGTGCTCGCTATGTCATATTCCTAGTATTAGATTTCTGTCCTGTAGAACTGCAGGCTAGCTGCAGCTTTAGCAATTGCAAAATCATTAGTCGAGTAAGGGGCACGGAATGAAGGAAGCCCACATCTTACTCTTTCCTTCAAGAACTTTTACTACTTCAGACATAGCAGGCCTTAGTGTAGGGGATGGATGGGTGCACAGTATTGCCAGTTCTGAGATTGTCATGGCTTGTTTAATCAAACCCTAGGATTGGATCAACTAGTGATATCGAATCTCCCTTTTCTTGCAAAACATAAGCTTGCCAAAGAAAATTCAGTCTACTATATTACAGAACTAAATTACAGAATCATATCATCATAGCAGATGCCACATTTCTACATAGAAACAACTATGATTTTGCAAACTTTTCTTACCAAATCAAATAGATAGAAACTCTCATCATTTGATGTAGCTGGTGCCATTTTTCCCACTCACAATTTCAAGTGCAAGCAACCCAAAGCTGCAGGCATCTGCTCTATTTGTTAAATAACTGTGCATAGCATAATCTACAGCCATGTATCCTCTGTAAAAAATAGAACATATTATTCTACTATAATCATGGCTTCATTTCCCACAAAAATAAGTCTGAAAGTAGAAATCTTTGCACTGAGATCTTTATCAAGCAGAGCATTTGTGGATTCAATATCTCTATGAACAACCTTTATTAGATTCTTGAAGGAAAAAAACTGGAGCTTTAGCCATACCTAGGCAGATTTTGAACCGGATTGGCCAGCTGAGTTTCTGCCTTATGTTTCTGAACCCGCAAGTGACCACTTTTTTCATCATTTTTGTTAAATATATTCTTCTTGGAACAGCATTTATAATAAATACTATGTTTCTAAATTTGAGCTATATGGTTGGAATCAATTTCAAAATAGAAGGATCACTCCCCATTTCAACCGCATCCATGGATCATAGACGTCCAAATAAACCCTCATTTGACAACCCAAATTTAATTTTCACCTGAAAAAACAGGAGATGTTGATGCAGAGTATGCGTTTGAAGCCATGAAGAGTTCTTGATTGTTTTTCAGTTTTTGTAATGGAGAAACCTTGCTAGTTTCTTTCACTCACAATCCCTCAAAGTATCATCTTTAGCTCTGATAACACTTGTTGGAGTTTCAAAACGCACAAAATAGAAAAACACAGAAAACAAAAATGTTAAGAAGAGAAGCAGCGAAAAAAAGAAAAAGAAAACCTTCATTTTTTTGCACATATTTCATAAGCAGAAGTTGCTTATATATAGCAGCAATTACAAAGCCAAGAAATCAAAGTCAACAACTAATACAAAATAGCAACCATTTCCTGTAAACTAAGCAATATATGACAGCAGTCATACCTTGAATATCTAAGGAAAATATCTTCAGCCTGAAGACTTTCGGACACTAAGATGGAATCTTAACCAGGCTATCTGTCTTTCTCTAGCATATCGTAGTAACAATCTTCGTCAGTGTCGTACTCATCACCATCCCTGTTCACAACGTCATAGCTGACTGCATTTGACGTCATTCCAGTAGAATTGCTTCCAGATGATAACCTTAGCTAGACCTTTAGCTATACCAAGGCAGATTTTGAACCGAATTGGCCAGCTGAGTTTCAATCTCAGTTCCTCTGAACCTGCTGATAACCATATAATTTCATCATTTAAATTTCATTGCAATATTACCATACACTGAAAAACTTGTCGTGCTTGCGAAATAATGCGTATGCCAGGGAATTATTTTCCATTTACTCATAGACCAGCAAGAGTTGGTTGTCTTCGGTGCAGCAATCCAGTAGTTTTACAAGATTTGGATGTTGCAATGTGAAAATAGTACCGACTTCATTCACAAATTCCCGAGTGCTTTCCTTTGATTTCGATGGTAGTTGTTTGACAGCTATTGCCGTTCCATTTGAAAGTACACCCTTCAATTTCACAATATTGCAATAATTAAAATAAAGCCACAACCCAAATGTACACTCTGAATCCTATATGCAATAATAGACACCTTATATACAGGACCAAAACGTCCACCAATCTTGTTTACAGGATTAAAGTTCTGGTTATTGGCTTTGAATTATACAGGACCAAAACCTGTATTTGCCTGAAGTTGAAAGTACCTCTTCCTGGTAATAGTTCCAGACCTTTTAGTTCTGCACCAAAATCAACCGTCACACGTTCACACTAATGATGAGCAGAATCAACTTCTAGTGAATATTATTACATTTCTTTTGTGCTTCTTTTCCACCAACACATCCTAGTTTAAAAATGAAAACTAAGATCAATAGCGGGAGAATCAATGCAGATCCTACGAGCACAGCAATACTCAGCGGTGATGTTGTGCTAGATTTTCTAGGAACTAAACAAGAGGAGTACCTTGATGTCAAAGAAAATAAAGGAGCAAAAAGAATACAAACAGACAACTAATATAATTACCAGGAGAAGCTGAAATTGCAGATATAAGAGGACCATAGTATTTCATTGGTGGATGAATTGAGCCCTTGCCGGTCCAATATAGGTGGATCTCGAGTCGATGATTACTCACAGTAGCAATGAAATTTAGAGATACACTTCTGTTCACACCCATGGCAGCTTTTCTAATGTTGAAATTTTCTGATACTTTCTGGCCCTGCCAAATTATGTGGTTTCAGTAATGAAATTATATGCTATTAGCATATTAACACATGAATACGAGGCTCACCTGAATCGCTACATCAAATATACGCTTCCCCTTTCTGTTAGGATCTCTACTTCCTCCAAACATAATTTCAGCAAGTGAAGCTTCCCCCTGTATTTCTCATTTTTCATACAGAATCCATAGTTCTTCAAAGAAATGGGGGAAATTCGAGCTGTCTTATATAAGAGCGCATCATCACTAGAAATTCCACATGATTTCTCCACAATGTATTGATTGTGGTTTGTACCGATAAAAATCCCTTGTCTACTGTAACCACAGCTTTTATCTTCGCTTAGAAAGAATGTTGATTCTCCATCAGCTGGCAAATCAGCTTACCGATAAAACTTAAACACCCTCACCACCACAGTTTATATACAAATGATCATCTGTGAGGGAATGAATTCAGTTAGCAATTTTACTCGAGAATCATTCGAGAAGTAGCTTGAATAGTTACAAAGATTTTCTTTTCATTCTTCACATTAAGTGAAAACAAAAGATGCTATTTTCTACAGTGTAAAAGCTGAGACTTGTTACAGATTTGAAGTCTAATCAACATGATTCTGCTTAAATTAGAGAACTTTTCCAGATTTAATTGGATGATTTTCCTCTGAAACAAACACTCATAGCAGACATCTAATATACTAACTTAATGATTTATCAGTGTGGCAACAATAGTCATTTCTCTGCCATGCTGTGCTCTTACAGAAGAACAATGGCAAAGACAGTAACCAAACATTTAGAAAAAAAACAGATTTGGATGAAATAAAATTGAGAAAAGCTTACAAATTTTCTGCATCAGCGTAGCAAGCAAGAGAGTTCCTGAAAAATATAGGGTGGAATAAGTTATTACGTAACACACATATAAAAAACACAAGATCCTCAGTTAAATTCATTAACTGTGTGACAGAGATGAAGACAACATGAAAAAACAGTGTGAGTGACAAGTTTCTCCTACACATTTGTGGCATTGACTCCAAGATGCCCCGGTACACATGTAAAATTATTTTCTGAAATGTCCCTGCAATACATTCATAAAATTGATACACAAATTTCATTTAGTTGTATCAGGAAAGGCACAACTTGATGTAATCATTTCATAATCTAAACTGGTTCTCAAGCCTATCTAGAAACCTTTAAGCAATAAAGAAAAGTGAACTAAAATGCATACGCATTTAAGTTTGTTGACCCAGCAAGCCATCTGGGGACTGATCCATTAAGCTTATTTCCATTGATGTACCTGAGGAAAAACATAGAGAAAATATAGCTATCAGTTTGTCATCTCCTGTTCCAAACGTGTAATGTGGTTTCTGATTGACAATGAAGGATGGAACTTCCCCAGTCAAACTGTTGAAACTCAAGTCCCTGTCAAGAATCCAACTCAATAATATAATAACTACTGCAATTATAGATAAAATTTACACCGCAACTGTTTAGATCTAAGTGGTCTTACATATAATACAGAGATTTCATTTGACCAACAAATTCAGTAATGGGACCCATCAGTGAACAATTCCTCAATGTCCTGAAAAAAAAACCTTAATTTGGAATTCTGAACAAATTCAGCTATGCTTATCATCTGCAACAAATATGGAGAATATAATTGGAAACACATACAGCCATTCTAAAGAAGTCATTCTTGATATATCTGGGAATGGAATACCTCTTACTTCATTGCTTCCTCTTAATAGATCAGAAACATCTCTTGACCAAATTACCAAAATCAGCACTTAATTATTTACAGTTCAGTAAGGTTTAAGGATAATAATGAATAAGGGAGAGGCCCTTCAAAGCTGTTTGCTGTGAGTCCCCTGAAAACACGAATACCCATTTCCAATTAACATTTTCAGAAAAAGCTCTGGATTCATTTAGAATTGTAATTTGTAATGCGTACAGAGTCTCTAGATTCTGCCGGATACCAATATAATCTGGTATTTTGCTGGAGGATTCGTTTCCAAATATAAATCTGCAAATATTGCAGAATAATTAACTTAGCTGTTGATGACGGAAAAGGACGAAATCTGCAACTTACAGATTGACCATGTTCTTTAGAGCTGCTAAGCCTCTAGGCCATTGTCCGCTCAAGTTACCATTAATTAACCACCTAAAAATTCATCACAAATCTCCAAATTAAGAAGATCAGTCCACTTAATATTAATGTCAGTATTGAAGCTATTTCTTATGAAGTTTAGGCAATTGTCCACTCAAGTTACCATTAATTAACCACCTAAAAATTCATCACAAATCTCCAAATTAAGAAGACCAGTCCACTTAATATTAATGTCAGTATTGAAGCTGTTTCTTATGAAGTTTTTGTACGAGGTTCCTTACAAGTATTGAAGGTTCACAAGGTATCCTAACTCTTGGGGAAGGGCACCTGGTAGCTGATTGTCACACAAATCCCTAGGTAAAACAGAATCAAATTCTTAATACAATATGAAAATGGCAATCGATACTTAAATGAATATGATTCAATGAGAACAACACTTACAGGATCCTTAAAGATCTCATTTCACCAACAAAAGTTGGTTTTGGTCCTTCCAGTTGGTTTGCTTTGAGGTACTGTTTCCATTCCAATAATGAACCTTAAAATGATTTATTATTGTAACATTGATAACAAAATTATTACAAATATGCAAGCCGAGATAGATTTCTAAATGAACTCGGAATGTTACCCTGAACCTTATTTTCACTAAGCTGTCTGCAAATAAATTAAGAAAACAACATAATTATTCAACCACAATAATTGTTTGAATGATAATATCAAACTTTAACGATGATCAAAATAAATAAATTTGTAGTCATTTGAATTCAAAGATATAAAAGAGAAGTGATTCAACTGTTGGTATAGATCATGACCAAGATAGATGAGGAAAGGAAGATACTTTATTGAGCATTAAGATCACTTACTTATACAACAAAATAAACAACTAACATGCAGAAAAATATGCTAAACTATTTACCTATAAAATAGCATATAAACTATCTTCCTATAAAATAACATAAAGAACAGGTCATATTTACTGATAATTGACCCTTTCAACCTAATATCAGCAACATCTAGAGTCATGTAATTCAATTCTTGTTCTTGACTCTGAGGCTACATACGCCAAGATTTTGTCTAAGAAATTCATATCTTGCTTTAGGAAGTACTTTTGTTAGAACGTCAACACTTTGATCTTTTGTCTTGCAATGAATCAATTGACTACTCCTTGCTTTTGTACTTCTCTCAGAAAATAATACTTTATCTTGAAGTATTTTGTTTTGCCATGAAACATTGAATTGTTGGAAATCGAAATTACAGTTTGATTATCTACGAAAATATGTGCACTCTTCTTATGCTCCATGTACAAATCAGTCATGAGTTTTCTAAGCCAAAGAGCCTGATTCGCGATTGATACAATTGTCACATATTCAGCTTCTACGACGATTGTGCTATGATTTCTTATTTTTTTGTACACCATGAAAAGATTTCATAACCAACCTGAAACAATAACCTAGAGTGCTTCTAATATCATTAGCACATCTAGCCCAATCACTATTAGAATAGCGATGAAGACTAAAATTTTTGACTCGATGGAATCTTATTCCAAAGTCAATTGTACCCTTGACATATCTGAGAATTCTTTTTGCTGTTTGAAAGTGGATTTCACTTGGTCAATGCATGTATCTTAATAATAAACCTATAGCATGCATGATATTTGGCCTAGTAGCAGTTAAGTACATTAGGCAGTCTATTAAGCTTTTATACAACCCCTCATCAACTTTTTTAGCTCCATCTTCTTTGTTGAATTTCTTGAAACCATACCAAGCTTCGGATGAAGTCTTTTCCAAAAGAGATTTTGATGGCAATCTATTTCACTAAAACATTGTCATGTTTGCTGTCTCTACCTAGAACTTTTTTAATAGATCATTCCTATGAAGCAAGGATCTTGTCACCTCCATTATTGTTTTATTGTTTTTGCTCACTACTCTTGTTGAACCTTGAGGGTTATTTCTATAATTTTGATGATAATAAATAATTGAGTAATAAAGAATTTAACCATATTTTATGTTTGAGTGATTAAATAGGTTAAATATATATTGAATCATCAAAGCCAAAATAAATCAAGTCAATATTTGCAAAAAGAAGTTGTTCAGACCCGTGAAACTTAAATTCATGCCCGTGATAGAACTTGAAGTGGCAAAAATTTAAAAGTATAATATGTCATGCCTGTGATTAATATGTCATGCCCGTGAAGGTCAAAGACAAAAAGCTCCAACAGTCAAAATCTTCATAGCCTCATTCACGGTTTGAAAGAAATTATTCACGCTCGTGAATGTCGTGATTTAGATTTTGAATTTTGAAGATCAGAAAATTCACAACCGTGAATACCTAAAAATACAACCATTTCAGCACGTTCCAAGGTTGTTGAATGACTAGATGTTGAATTAATGCATCCCTAACAACTAGATTTTGAAGGAACACTATAAATAGCTAATTCTATTCATGGAAGATCATCAATTAGAGCAACAAAAGTTTCATTACATTGAGAATTCCTTCTGAAATTATAATTGAGAGTTTATGCATTAATTCTTTTTAATACTTCATCTTATTCTCATTTCAATTTTGTAAAGCTCAAGTGATCCTGAATTTGAGTGTTTTATTTTGTCAAGCAATTACTTAAAAGTGTGTTTTTAGTGAATTGAGTTGGAATTAAAACACTTGTAAGAGTTTATTGTGTAAACCATAAAATACAAGGAATTGATTTTTGTGTTAGTCAGTAAAACATAAGGGAATTTAGTTTCAGTGTGATCCGAGAGTGAAACAGCTTATTTGAAATGAGCTAGCAAAACTTCTATGTATCCCGTTGAGTGAAATAGCGAAAATACCCAATTAAGATTGGAGAGAGGAGTAGAGTTCATGAACACCTGAACCTCTATAAATCGTGTGTCTAAATTCTCTTCTTTTACTTCTTTTATACTTTGGTTATTTGCAATTGCGAAAAATTTTTAATTGTCTACCAATTCATCTCTCCCCCTTCTTAGTGATTGTATGGGCAAAAATTGGTATCAAAGCTAAGTCTAGCATCAAAGCTTAATCAACACTAGAAAATATCAACAAATGACCAACGAAGAATTTTAAAGTATCGAGCCTTACTTTGATGGGTCTAACTATGCCCATTGGAAGTTTAGGATGGAGGCATACCTTGATAGCGAGAGAATTGATGTATGGGATAGTGTAAGAAAAGAATGGACACCACTGGTTAAGAATGGAGCGGATGGTGATGAAAAACTTATCCTAAGAGACAATTGGACAGAAACTCAGAAAAGAGCAAATGACAAAAATAAAAAGGCAATGACAATTCTTGCAAGCTCTCTATCTATTAAAGAGTATGGAAAAATTCAACATTGTATCACTGCATATAACATATGGAAAACTTTGGAGAATTACCACGAAGGAACTAAGCAAGTAAATCTAAGAAGGTCTAACTTCTTATATCAGAATATGAACTCTTCAAGATGAAATCCAATGAGTCTATTATCAACATGACAAATCGGCTTCTAGCCATCATCAATGGCATGAGGAGGCTTGGAAGGCATATGAACTTGGAAGATGTCAATAATAAAATTTTAAAAAATCTTTCTCTTAAAGACTACGGTTCAAGAGTAGCCGTATAGAAGAAGCCAATGAGGATATGGACACCATTTCTACCAATGTGCTCATTGGCAAGCTTTTAACACATGAAATGGTTGTGATAAGAGATAGAAAAATTGAAGCTGCACTAGAAAAAAAAAAAGAGCTTTCGAATTCAAGGCCTACTACGATTCAAGAGTGACTGATATAGAAGAAGCCAATGAGGATATGGTCACCATTCCCACTGATGTGCTCATTGGCAAGCTTCTAACACATAAAATGGCTGTGATAAGAGATAAAAAAAACTTGAACTCAAACCATAAAAGAAAAGAGCTCTCACACTCAAGGCCTTAACTTCCAAACCTCAAGAGGAAACTTAGAGTGATTAAGAAAATAATGAAGATGTAGATGAGCAAATTTCCATGTTCTCAAGAAAAATAAAAAGAATGATCAATAAGAAATATGGCAACTCCTAGCAAAAAGCTCTAAGAAAATCTTCAAATGACTCATCACAAAATAGCAAAGATGTGGTAAAATGCTATGAATATGGAAAGAAAAGGCATATTAAACTAAATTGTCCAAAGCCCAAAAAGCATAAAAAGAAGTCCCGAAAGGAAGATCAGGACAAATGCCATAAAGCTACATGGGATGATGATAGTTTCTCAAGTGAAAATGAAGACAATGAAGAAAAGGTGGCCAACTTATGCTTCATGGCTTTAAAGGATCACTTCATGGATGGGTTAAGTCCTTCTTGCATTTACTCCTGTAATAATAGTGATGATAGTGATCGTGATGATTATGATAGTGATATAATAGAAGTTATGTACCTAGAATTAGTAAAATACAAAAAGAAAATTATACTTCAAATAAAAAGATAATCCAAAGCAAAAAATGGAATTAGAAATTCTACAAAAAGAAATAAAAACATCCAATGATGATCTTAAAAAGTCATTAGATGATTTTTCCTCAAAATTCTCAACTAAAACCTTACTTAAAGTAAATAATATTTTGAAAAATAAAATTGAGGAACTCATAAATTCTATTTCAAAATTTCACAAAGGGAAAGAAAATTTGGATAGTCTTATTATACCCCAAAGGCCTCCTTTAGTGAGACATAGACTAGGTTTTAACGAAGCATCAACATCATTTGTACCTAGTATTGTATTTGTTAAATCTAATACACCATAAACCTCTTCTATCGAGGTGATAGCTTCAAAAACTAAACACAAGATACACATTAAATCTCCTATTCAGATAAAGAATATTGGTAGGTCACATGAATCGAGGTAGGCCTCAAAAAGTTAATCATGCTTTTAAATATAAACAACATGTTCCTAGGAATTCACAAACTACACATGCATGTTCTTGTTCACATCATGAACCTTTAAAAATAGTAAGGCCTAAACCTATTATTATATGGCATAAACTTCTTAAAACTAAAATATGTCATTATCGCATGGAATATGATCATATTAATTTATATTGTCCAATAAGGAAGGAAAATTAGAAACCTTCCAAAGCTAAACCCCAAGGACCCAAGTACGTTTGGGTACCTAAAAACAAAACATAATTTGTTTTCTTGCATGTATGTCTAAAATCCATAATAAACGAAAATGTTTGGTTTGTAGATAGTGAATGCTCTAGACATATGACTGGTAATAAAAATCTATTCATCGAAATTAAAAAAATTGATGGTGTTAAGATTACCATTGAAATCAATGCTAAGGGTAAGATAATTGGCATTGGTTCCATTTGACTAAGTGGCGTTTCTTTAATTGAGGATGTATTGCTTGTTGATGGTTTAAAGCATAATCTCTTAAGTATTAGTCAATTATGTGATAAGGAAAACTAAGTCATCTTCAATTCTAATGGATGTCTAATAACCACCATAAATGGTCAAGAAATATTCAAAGGAAAAAGATATGACAATACTTATATAATTGATTTGCACAAATTATCTAACATTTCCTCTAAGTGTCTTTATCTATTAGTAATGAATCTTGGTTATAACTTAGAAGGCTTGGACATGCAAGTATTGAATTAATTCAAAGCCTTAGGAAAAATGAGCTAGTAGATGGTTTGCCAAAAGTAAGATTCATCAAAGACAGAACATGTGAACCATGTCAAAAAGAAAAAAAACACAATAAATCTTTTAATTCAAAGAATGTTGTAAGTACTTATACACCTTTACAGCTATTGCATATGGATTTATTTGGTCTTAATGGAACTGCTAGTTTAGGAGGAAAACTCTATGCATTAGTAATTGTTGATGATTACTCATGGTTTACATGGGTAACTTTCTCATATCATAAGAATCAAGCTTTTAATTCTTTCAAAAATTTTACTAAGAAAAAACAAAATAAAAATGGATATTGTATTTCAAAAATTATAAGTGACCATGGTATGGAATTTGAAAACAAACTTTTTAAAAATTTATATTTAGAAAATGATATTTTACATGATTTCTCAACTCCCAGAACACCACAACAAAACGAAGTGGTAGAAAGAAAAAATAGAACCTTAATTAAAATGACTAGGACAATACTAATGAATATATTTAGCCAACTTATTTTTGGGTAGAACCACAAACACTACTTATTATATTTGAAACTGAGTTTTCAAAATATCTATTTTAAATAAAACTTATTATGAGCTATGGAATGGAAGAAAACTCAAAATATCATACTTTAAAGTATTTTGATGCAAATGCTTTATATTAAACACTAAGGACAATCTTGGAAATTTTGCTTCAAAATCTGATAAAGGTATAGTTTTAGGATATTTTACATCTAGTAAAGCATAAAGGGTTTTCAATAAAAGAACATTAGTTATAGAAGAATTTATGCATGTTAAATTTGGTGAAACGAGAAAACTTGATCTTGGAAAAGGTAGCTCTCTTGATGTTTCAGATGAAATTGAAAAACTCAATCTTGATCATAAGAAATTTGGCGAGTCTTCAAAGAAAGAAGAAAAATATGATGATCAAGAAAAAAAACAACAACAACAACTTTTGTAAGGAACTCAAGAACTTCCAAGAGAATAGAAATTTATAAGAAACTATCCAAAGGAACAAATCATTGGTGATCCCACCAAAAGTGTAAGTACTTATTCTAAAATTTTAGACTTTAATATTGTCTTTGTTTCTCAAATTGATCCAAGAACTATTGATGAGGCTTTTAATGATGAAAATTGGGTGATTGCTATGCAAGAGGAACTTAATCAATTTGAAAGAAATAAAGTTTGAACTTTAGTTCAAAGAACAAAGGATTACACAATAATTGGTAGTAAATGGGTCTCTAGAAATAAATTAGATGACCAAGGTCAAATAACTAGAAATAAAACTAAATTGGTTGCCAAAGGATATAACCAAGAGGAAGGAATATATTATGATGAAACCTTTGCTCTAATTGCAAGATTAAAGGCTATTAGAATTCTTTTAGCATATGCATCTTATATGAATTTTAGACTTTTTTAAATGGATATTAAAAGTGCATTCTTAAATGGTTTTATTGAAGAAGAAGCATATGTTGAACAAGAATCTAATTTTGAAAGTCATGAATTCCCTAATCACGTTTTCAAACTTACTAAAGTGTTATATGGTTTAAAACAAGCACCTAAAGCTTAGTACAAAAGACTTAGTGCATTTCTTTTAGAAAATGATTTTTCAAAAAGCCTTATAGACATGGCTTTTTCATTAAAAAGCATAAGTATGATACTTTAATTGTTCAAATTTAAGTTGATAATATTATTTTTGGGGCTACCAATGACTTACTTTATCAAGAGTTTGCTAATTATATGACTAAGGAATTCAAAATAAGTATAATGGGTGAACTCAAATTCTTTATCGGTCTTCAAATTAAGCAAAATGAAGAAGGCATCTTCATCAACCAATTCAAGTACACAGAGGAACTGTTAAAGAAATTTAGAATGGAAGAATGTAAAAATGTAAAAACTCCCAATGAGTACATCAACTAAATTGGATAAGGACGAGAAAGGTAAACCTATAAATGAAAAGCTCTATAAAGGTATGATCAAATCATTTTTATGTCTTACTGCTTCAAGACCTAATATTATGTACTCTATATGCTTATGTGTTAGGTTTCAATCTAGTTCCAAAAAGTGACATCTAAATGTTATAAAAAGAACATTAAAATATCTTCATGGCACTATCCTAGAAATACATCTTTTTATTTAATTGGTTTTTTGGATACTGATTATACTAATAGTCTATTAAATAGAAAAAATACATCTGGAACTTATCACTTTATATGTGAATGTTTAGTTTCTTGGTTTGATAACAAACAAGTTTCAGTAGCCTTGTCCACTGCTGAAGCAGAATATGTAGTAGCTAATTGTTATTGTATACAAATTCTTTGGATAAAACAACAATTAAAAGATTATGGTCATGAGGTTGATTATATTCCCATAAAATATGATAACACAAGTGCTATCAATCTTTCGAAAAATCCTATTCAACATTCTAGAAGTAAACATATTGATATTAGACATTATTTCATTAGGGCTCATGTTCAAAATAGTGATGTAGTGTTAGAATTTATTGACACTAATAATCAATTGGTTGATATCTTTACCAAACTCTTAAATGAAGAAAGATTTTATTTTATGAAAAGAGAGTTTTGTATGCTTGATGGAAGCACTTTATCTTGAAATAAAAAAAAATTACATTTCTCATATTTTTTTATTATATTATTTTAAACCTTGAGTGAATATATTTTGATGATATTTTATGAATTAAATGTTGTGATATTTTGTTTAAAAAGAGCTAGCTTAAAATCCCTTTTTAAAACTAAATCTTATTTTTTAAAAAAAAAAAAAGATTCACATCCATGACAATAAAATCATGGTCGTGAAAAGAATTGACAAAATGGTGCGTTTTAAGTATCACGGCTTAGTACCCATGACAAAAAAATCTTCACACCTGTGAATATTAAAGAAAGGATAGACAAAACGTTCACGCTTGAGGTTCACGGTTTTGCAACCTGTGAACTGGTTCTTCATGACTGTGAAGAGTTAGTCACGACCATGAAGAACATGATAAAACCTAAAATTTCATCTTCTTCCTCCTCACTTTCTCTCTCTCTCTCTCTCTCTCTCTCTCTCTCTGTGCCAGTTGCTGCAATTATCTACGCTTTTACATCATTTTCTCTCATTTTTCACCGTTTTCTTCATTTTTAGATCAATTTCCACATTTTCTCATCATTTAATCAAGTTTTCACCAGTTTTGAGTGTTGTTATCATTTTTTCTAGTTTTTGATTGATTTACGATGGCAACCGCAGCAGGGTCATCATGAGGCTAAAGCACACGTGCAAAATCCACTGCTTCCTGACCAGTCACAAACCCAATGCTCTCTTTGCTGCCCTTCAATGCCCTTCGAAGGTACAGTTTTCTTAAAACTCATCCTATTTTTAATTCTAGAGCCTTCAACTGGGAACATGTTAGGACTATAGGAATTGAAATTGATGTCAGATTATGGCTAACAAACATGAGGTTGTTGGATTTTGTGGATATTTTTTATCTTTCAAGAAATTACTTTGGAATTTTTAAGTACCTTACATATTGACAATTTTGAAAAAGCAACTTTTCAACTTTGTTTTGAGACACGTGAGTTGTCAGTTGATGAATTTGGAAAAGTTTTTAAACTATTTAGCGAGGGTTTAATGAATGAAATAAATGTTGTAAATTTTGTTACTACTGATGCATGGTGTCATATTGGTAGAGACATCCTTTGGGACGTTAGGTTGACCAAGAGCTCACATCTAGCTTCTCCTACTCTAAAAAATATTCATAGATTTATGACATACAATATTTTTGCTAAGGATGATATTAATAGAGATGTTCGTAAGACCAAACTTTTATTTTTTTTATTATGCTAGGAAATAGCAGCATATTGCTATGAGTCGATGGTTTGTGAACCATCTGTTATCCATAGCTACTCAACCTACATGAGATATTTTGATAGGTAGCTATGTGACTTACCTTGATGTTGAGCTCAGTCTTCTAGACTTGGATTATCACACCTTCACTGCCATACCCATCCTAGCTAAGGACAAGTTGGATATCGAGTCCTTTTTGAAGATGGGGGCTATTGCTAGGATCATTTATCAAAGAGAGACATTTTATAGGTCCAAGGACCCTAGGATGAGGTGATTTGGGAGGATAATGACTATGATGCCTTCAGGGTAGGTTTAATGGGTCGAGGACAACATAAAAAAGCTAGAGTTATGCCTTCTGATTCCTTAACTGGAGAGACCTCCACCTCATCTCCTATAGACATGATGTAGCAGCTCATTGCTTGGATGGATATGCTGCAGCAGGACTTTCATAAGAGATTCAATCTTGTCCAGTAGCAACTGGGAGACTTCAGAGAGCATTTTGATGCTTGTATCTCAGTAATTGAGTCCGAGATCACCAATCTTCATCTTTATCAGACTCAAGACAAGCCATGACCATCTAGCATTATTTTATCATTCTATCTGTGTTTAATCAATTTTTTGGAAATTTTCTTAGACTCTGCAAACTTTTTGGGTTGTAAAATTATTACAAACTATTTATGCATATGGTTGTCTCATTTTCTCTTCTTTAGTATTAATTTTTATTTGATAGTGACAAAATGGGAGAAAATATTTGCTAATATGTGGCTAAATTTTAAATTTTTGTCTTTAATTTTTTTATTTTGCTTTTGATGATAAATATTTAGTATATATAGGTTATATATTGATTATATGACATGTTTAGAATTTGTTGAACCTTGAGGGTTATTTCCGTCATTTTGATGCTAACAAATAAAATAGCAATAATGTATTTAACATAATTGTTTTCTAATTCTATTGAACAGGGTATGAAATATGATAGCAAGAATGGAGAATATAAGATTAATCTTAAAAAAATAAAATTGAAGAAATAGCATGTTCACGTCCGTGACCTTATGTGTCACGCCCGTGATGAAGCTTAGCGCCAACAATCCAACATTTAAAGTTGCCATGAAGCATAATAGCAACCGTGAATGAACATTTCAATCATGCCCGTGAGAAGACATGACAAATTCTTCTAGAGAGTTTCACGACCAAAGTCACCACTTGGACCACGACTTGGAATGATGTCACGCCCATGAAGATAAAATGTCACGCCCGTGAACAAACACTTCAAAACCTTCCAGAATGCTTCACAACCAAGGTCACCACTCAAGTCACGACTTGGAAGAACAGTCACGACCGTGACACACATAGTCACGACCGTGAAAGATGAAAGAGAAACATGTCAGGCGTGATTATAAGGGTTAGTGCAACAGCTAGTTTCATATTAAATGCATTCTAACAGCTATAATTTGCTATGGAAGTATAAATGCAAATCATTTATGCATCCAGAACAAGAGAGAGAACAAGAAGAACAAGTGAACAAGAGAATAGCTAATATTTTGAATCAAAATATTGTTGTAAGCCATTTTGTGCATTTGATATTTTCAAAACAAACATTTATTCTTTATGAAAATATTTTTGCTCATCATTTATTGAGCAATATATATTTGTAAGTGTTTCTCTCTATAATCATCTACTCAAATGAGTTTTGGGAATTTCGGGTTTAAGAGTAGAACACTTGTAAGGGTTAGTTGTGCGAGCCTTTAAAACACAAGGTAAGGGTTAGTTGTGTGAGCCTTTAAAACATAAAGAATTGGTTATTGTGTGAGCCATCAAAACACAAGGGATTTCTGGGTTAGGTGTGATCCATTGTTAGAAACACCATAGTTGGGAGTGAGCTTGTAAAACTCCATTGTAACACTTAGTGTGTTAGTGAAACTCCCAATTGAGATTGGGGAGATGAGTAGGGTTTGTTAACACCTTAACCTCTATAAAAATCTTTGTGTCATATTTTTCTATCTCTACTAAACTTAACTTTTCTTTCCGCACTTAAAAGTTAAATTTTTAATATCCAATTTAACCCCCCCTTCTTGGTTCAATATCTGGGCAACAATTGGTATCAGAGCTAAGTCTAGCATCGAAGCCTAAACAGCGCTAGTAAAAATCAAGATTTGGCCAATGAAGGATTCCAAAGTCTCAAGCCTTACTTTGATGGAGCAAATTATGCTTATTGGAAGTTTCGGATGGAGACATATCTGGATAGTGAAGGAATTGAAGTTTGGGATAGTGTTTGAAAAGAATGGACACCGCCAACTAGAAGAAGAGCTGATGGTGAAAAAGAAATCTTATCAATAGATGATTGGACATAGCCTCAAAGAAGAGCCAACTTCAAAAACAATAAGGCAATGACAATTCTCTCAAGCTCATTATCCATTGAAGAATGTGGCAAAATACAACACTGCCCAACAACTTACAGATTGTGGAAAACATTCGAAAACTATCATGAAGGAATGAAACAAGTTAAATCCAAGAAGATTCAACTTCTTACTTCAGAATATGAGCTTTCAAGATGAAATCCAATGAGTCAATCATTGATATGACCAACCGTCTTCTAGCTATCATAAATGGAACGAGAAAACTTGGGAAGCATCTGAGCTTGAAAGATGTAAATAACAAAATCCTGAGAAGTCTTCCTCTCAAAGATTACGGTTCAAGAGTTGTCGGTATAGAAGAAGCAAATAAAGACATGAGCATCATGAATACTGATGTGCTTATTGGCAAACTTCTCACACATGAAATGGCAGTGAAAAGAGATAGAGAGCTTGAAGCAAAGCCAGAAAAAAAGAAAGCCTTTAGCACTAAAAGCCTCTACTTCAAAATCTCAAGAAGAAGTTGAAGATGATGATGAAATGAGTGATGATGCAAATGAGGACATTGCTATGATCTCAAGAAGGTTGAAAAGAATTATTGAGAAGAAAATGAGCAACTCTAGAAAATTCAGGCAAAGAAACCTCATATAGACTTCTAATGATGCACTAAGAAGTAAAGAAGAGGTAAAGTGCTATGAATGTGGAAAGAAAAGACATATTAAACCGGAATGTCCAAGGCTCAAGAAGCATAAGAGCAAATACCAAAGAGACAATGGGGAGAAAGGTCATAAAGCCACATGGGATGACGAAAGCTCTTCAAGTGAAAAAGATGACAATGAAAGCGAAGAGGTCAACCTATGCTTCATGGCTATAGAGGATCACGTCTCAGATAAGGTATGCCTCAAGTCCACAATAAACAAAAATACTTGGCTAGTAGACAGTGGATGCTCAAGGCATATGACAGGAGACAAATAACTCTTCAATGAAATCAAAAGTATTGATGGAGTTAAAGTTACCTTTGGAAACAATGCTAAGGGTAAGGTAATTGGCATTGGCTCTATTGGTATTAATGGTACTACTTTTATTAAAGATGTCTTACTTGTTGATGGCTTGAAACATAACTTGTTGAGTTTAAGTTAATTATGTGATAAAGGAAACAAAGTAACTTTTACTTCCAACGAATGTCTTATAACCTCTATTGATGGTCAAAAGATATTTAAAGGAAATAGAGATGTCAACACCTACATAATAGAATTACACGAAATATCTAACCATTCCTCTAAGTGTCTTGTGACTACTAGTGATGAATCTTGGCTGTGGCATAAAAGGCTTGGTTATACGAACATAGACTTAATTCAAAGCCTCAACACAGGAGAACTAGTAAAGGGACTGCCAAAAGTCAAATTTGAAAAAGATAAGACATGTGAACCCTGCCAAAGAGGGAAGTAACACAAGTCATCCTCCAAAGCAAAAAACATAGTACCATGGAAAGACTTGATCTTGAAAATAGAAAAGAAGAAAATGATCAAGAAGATTCACATCAAGATGATTCTCTACCTCAAGCTCAAGAAGAAAACAAGCAAGAGCTCCCAAAGGAATGGAGATTGACAAAAGATCACCCCAAAGAGCAAATCATTGGTGATCTTTCATAGGGACTAAGTACTAGATCTCATTTCAAACATTTAGCCTATGACATTGCTTTTATTTCTCAAATTGAGCCTAAAAACATTGATGAGACTCTTAATGATTATTGCAATGCAAGAGGAACTCAACCAATTTGAGAGAAGTAAGGTATGAACCTTAGTACCTAGACCTAAAGATCATCAAATTATAGGTAGCAAATGGGTATTTAGAAATAAACTAGATGAACAAGGTTCAATAACTAGGAATAAGGCTAGATTATTTGTAAAAGGGTATAATCAGGAATAAAGAATAGATTATGATGAGACTTATGCTCCTGTAGCTAGATTAGAAGCCATAAGAATAATTTTAGCATATGCATGCCACAAGAATTTCAAACTCTTTCAAATAGATGTAAAAAGTGCATTCTTAAATGGTTATATAGAAAAAGAAGTATATGTAGAACAACCACCAGGTTTTGAAAGCTATGATTTGCCTAATCATGTTTTTAAACTTTTCAAAAGCTTTATATGGTTTGAAACAAGCCTTAAGAGCTTGGTATGAAAGACTAAGTTATTTTCTTTTAGAAAATAGCTTTACAAAAGGGAATGTTGACACTACATTATTCACTAAAAAGCATAAGCATGATATTCTAATTGTTCAAATTTATGTTGATGATATCATATTTGGGTCTACTAATGAATTGCTTTGTCAAGAATTTGCTAAGTATATGACTAGGGAATTCGAAATGAGCATGATGGGTGAGCTTAAATATTTCCTTGGTCTACAAATAAAACAAGGCAATGAGGGCATATTCATCAACCAATCCAAATATGCGAAAGACTTACTTAAGAAATTTGGAATGGAAGGATGCAAGAATGCCAAGACTCCAATGAGCACATCAACAAAATTGGATAAGGATGAAAAGGGTAAGAGCATTAATGAAAAGCTCTATAGAGGTATGATCGGATCACTTTTATACCTTACTGCTTCTAGACCTGACATAATGTATAGTGTATGCTTATGTGCACACTTTCATTCATGTCCAAAAGAGTCTCATTTAAATGCAGTAAAAAGAATTCTAAAATATTTACATGGCTCATTGCATCTAGATTTGTGGTATCCTAGAAATTCATCCTTTTACATTGTAGGATATTCAGATGCTGATTATGCTGGAAGTCTTTTAGATAGAAAAAGTACTTCAGATACTTGTCACTTTATTGGAGAGTGCTTAGTTTCTTGGTTTAGCAAGAAACAAGTTTCAGTTGCTCTTTCTATTGCTGAAGCGGAGTATGTAGCAGCAGGATGTTGTTGTACACAAATCCTTTAGATGAAACAACAACTTAAGGATTATGGTCATAGTATGAACCATATACCTATTAAATGTGACAATACAAGTGCTATAAATCTATCTAAGAATCCCATTCAACATTCTAGGAGTAAGCATATTGACATTAGACACCATTTTATTTGAGATCATGTTCAATATGGAGATGTTGTATTGGAATTTATAAGCACAGACAATCAATTGGCAGATATCTTCACTAAGTCTCTAAATGAGGAAAGATTTAACTTCATAATAAGAGAGCTTGGTATGATTGATGGATTAACTTTGTGATAGCTAAATTGCCTAACCTTGATTGATAATTTTGATTTTTGTCTCATCTTACTAGAAATAAGGTAGTTAATTTGATGGAAATATATGTTATAAGGGATAGAATCTCCCTAGAAATGCTTTAGTCTTGTTTTAGACTTAATTTTATTTAATGAGAATTTTAGACAAATCACTCCCGTGACATATATTCACGACCGTGAACTAAATCGCCAAAAGAACCAGTAGCTTTCACGACTTGCTTCACGACATGATTCACGGCTTAAAGTAGTGAAGACTATGTTTCACGACTACAACCTTTTTCATTCACCCCCGTGAAACCCTTTGTTCATGCCCGTGACGTTTTTTCACGACCATTAACATTTCCACCAAAAACTTACAAAAGCATTCACGTTTTGTTTCACGATCATAGTGAAGTTTAATACTTCACACCTGTGACTCATTTGTCACCACCGTGATAGTTCATCATTCACGCCCGTGACCTTTAAATATCATGACCGTGATCAATTTCATGCCTCTCTTCACGGGTAGAGCATCTCTTCAACAAACCGTGAACATGACACTTCACGCCCATGACTAAGTTTTTCATGCCTGTGAAGATGTCGGCTATATAACTTTTCTGCCGTTATTTCTCCCATTCCAACTCTCCAACTTCTCTCAACTTCTGTCATTTATCACCATTGAATACGATTTTGAAGATTTTGGCCTCCTAGCAACTCATTCCATCTATAAATATCTTCAAAAATCACTTTCATCATCAGAAATCATATCACCTTAGGGTTTCCTTAAAATTTCTATCAAATTCTCACTCTTCAAAAATTTATTCTTTTAATCAAGATGGAAACTGATTCCTCCAAGGGTACAAGGAAGAAGTCTCATGCTCCAAGAAGGTACATGGATTACCTTCTAAACATCATTCCAGACATTGTCATCCTAGATACTCAGTGCTCAAGAAAAGGCCACTCCTTTCCTCTAGATCATTTGAGTGGCAAACCTTTCATACACTCGGCCTAGAGACAAGCATGACAGAACAACTCCAGGTCTGTCATCTGAAGGAATTCATTGATATCCATCAACCAACTCTGAGGGAGCCAACCTTAGAGTTTCTGAGCACTTTGCAAGTATCTCCTACTGGCACAGTTAAGTTCCAAATTTGCAAGCATCCAAACACCCTCTCTGCCACAGAGTTTGGAGATTTGTTCAACCTTCCCTATGATGGCATCTTGAATGACAGTGAAGTGGAGTTCTATGCTACTCAGGCATGGACTCACTTCGGTCTTGATTGCAGCTGGGACGTCAAAAAGAAGAAGAGCACTCACCTTCGATCCCCAGTACACAAGTATTTGCATAGGTTTCTGACCTATAGCATCTTTGCAGAGGAGACAACAGAGCTCTTTCTCCTGAAGATGGCCCGAAGAGGCCTCATAGTGGCTTTATCTCGATGGTTTGCAAACCATCTTTTGTCAATTGCCACCAAGCCCTCTGGAGACATTCTGACTGGTGGGTACGTTACTCACATCGCCTTGAAGCTTGGATACTTGAAGCTGGATGAACATCACTTCAACCTCATCACAGGGCATCCTCGAGACCGACTAGACATTGAGTCCTTTATCAAGATGGGAGTGACTGTTCGTATAGTGTTTGAGAACAACATTTACTACCACTTAACTAACACTGTTGGTGAAATCATTTGGGAGGACAATGACTCGGATGACTTCAAAGCTGGGCTCCAAGGAATCCAGCAGAGGAAGAGAGCTCGAGTTGAGGTAGCGCCTCTAGAGGTTGAGCAGGAAATGGGACAATCCTCTGCCTCCACACCAAACTTGGCTCGGCAAGTGGTTGACCTCTTGACACCATGGTTTGAGCAATTGCAGGCTTCGATGGATGAGAGGTTAGAGAACCTCAAGGATTTCATGGAGTCTTGCATGGACAACCTCGAGGCGGAAGTAGCTCACTTTAGAGATAGGATGTCCGACTAGATTTTATATTTTCTAGCTTGTTTGTAGAAGGAAATTCTAATTTCCTTTCAGAATTTTAATTACTTTTGTATTTGGTTTTATTAAATTAATATATTTGCTTTTGTTTTCCATTACGTTTTATCTTTTTGATATTCTTTTTGTTGATGACAAAAGGGGGAGAACCTAGTAATATATTGTTTAAAGTTAAGTGCAATACTTAATTTTGAATCAAAATGAATATGCAAGAATGCAAATGAGCTTTATACACCTTAAATATATCTTAAGTATACTTTGTATATACCTTGATGCAAGTTACATGAATGAATATGCACTTGATATACTCTGAATATATCTTAAATAAACTTAACTTACTTTAAAGAAAATTTTGGTATACATTAGATATACTTTGCATGTAACTTGCATATACTTGAAACTAGATTTTTATGCTACACTTCATCATTCTTTACAATTCTTGCACTTCAGCATTCTTTATCCTAAGCATCTTTTGAAGGGGAGACTTATCAAAAGCACATATTGCTAGATTATTTGTCACCATCAAAAAGCGGGAGATTATTGAACCTTTAGGGGTATTTCTGTCATTTTTATGTTAACAAGTAAAATAGCAATAATGTATTTAACGTACTTGTTTTCTAAGTCTATTGAACAGAGTATGGAATATGATAGCAAGAATGGAGAATGGAAGATTAATCTTAAAAGATAAAATTGAAGAAATAACATATTCATGCCCATGACCTTATGTGTCACGCCCGTGATGAAGCTTAGCGCCAACAATCCAACATTTGAAGTTCACGACCATGAAGAATAATAGCAACCATGAATGAACATTTCAGTCCTGCCCGTGAATAAATGTCACGCGTGTGAGAAGACATGACAAATTCTTCCAGATAGCTTCACGACCAAAGTCACCACTTGGACCCGGCTTGGAAGGATGTCACACCCATGAAGATAAAATGTCACACCTGTGAAAAAACACTTTAAAACCTTCCAGAATGCTTCATGGCCAAGATCACCACTCAAGTCAGGGCTTGGAAGAGCAGTCACAATCGTGACACACATAGTCACGACTGTGAAAGATGAAAGAGAAACATGTCAGGCGCGATTATAAGGGTTGGTGCAATGACTAGTTTCATATTAAATGCATTCTAATGGCTATAATTTGCTATGAAAGTATAAATGCAAGTCATTTATGCATCCAGAACAAGAGAGAGAATAAGGAGAACAAGAGAACAAGAGAATAGCTAATATTTTGAATCAAAATCTTGTTGTAAGCCATTTTGTGCATTTGATATTTTCAAAACAAACATTTATTCTCTATGAAAATATTTTTGCTCATCATTTATTGAGAAATATAGATTTGTAAGTGTTTCTCTCTGTAATCATCTACTCAAGTGAGTTTTGGGTATTTCGGGTTTAAGAGTAGAACACTTGTAAGAGTTAGTTATGTGAGCCTTTAAAATACAAGGTAAAGGTTATTTGTATGAGCCTTTAAAACACAAGGAATTGGTTATTGTGTGAGCCATCAAAACACAAGGGATTTCTGGGTTAAGTGTGATCCATTGTTAGAAACACCATAGTTGGGAGTGAGCTTGTAAAACTCCATTGTAACTCTTAGTGTGTTAGTGAAACTCCCAATTGAGATTGGGGAGAGGAGTAGGATTTGTTAACACCCGAACCTCTATAAAAATCCTTGTGTCATATTTTTCTATCCCTACTAAACTTAACTTTTCTTTCCGCACTTAAAAGTTAAATTTTTAATATCCAATTCAATCCCCCTTCTTAGTTCAATATCTTGGCAACAAAATTCTACATAATTTAGGAAAATATAATCATGTACTTACTCTTTTTTACTGGACAAAATATAGTATGCTTTATATATCTACATATTTAATTTTAAACATCATTTGAGGGGGAGAAATTTTTTTCTCCTTAGCCATATATTGCACAATTATTTGTCATCATAAAAAATAGGGAGATTATTGAACCTTGAGGGTTATTCCCATAATTTTGATTATAACAAAGAATTGAGCAATAAGGAATTTAACCATATTTTGTGTTTGAGTGATTAAATAAGTTAAATGTTTATTGAATCATCAAAGACAAATAAATCAAGTCAATATTTGCAAAAAGAAGTTGTTCACACCTGTGAAGCTTAAATTCACGCATGTGAAGCTTAAATTCACGCTTGTGATAGAACTTGAAGTGGAAAAAATTCAAAAGTTTAAGTTGTTCACACCCTTGATTAATATGTCATGCCCGTGAAGGTTAAAGACAAAAAGATCCAATGGCTAGAATCATTCATGACCTCATTCAAGGTTTCAAAGAAACTATTCATGCTCGTGAATATCACGATTTGGATTTTGAATTTTGAAGATCAACAAATTCATGCTCGTGAAGTAACATGTCACACTTGTGACTAGAAATATGACCATTTCAACACATTCCAAAAGTTTTTGAATGGCTAGATTTTGAATTAATGCATCTCTAACGGCTAGATTTTGAAGGAACACTATAAATAAGCTCATTCTACTCAAAGAAGATCAACAATTATAGCAACAAGAGCTTCAATACATTGAGAATTCCTTCAGAAATTATAATTGAGAGTTTATGCATTAATTTTTTTATAATACTTCATCTTATTCTCATTTCAATTTTGTAAAGCTCAAGTAATCTTGAGTTTGAGTGTTTTATTTTGTCAAGCAATTACTTAAGAGTGTATTTTGAGTGAGTTGGGTTGGGATTAAAATATTTATAAGGGTTTATTGTATGAGTCATAAAATATGAGAAATTGATTTTTTTGTTAACTAGAAAAACACAAGGGAATTTTGGTTCGATGTGATCTGAGAGTGAAACACCTAATTTGAAGTGAGCTAGCAAAACTTATGTGTATCTTACCGAGTGAGATAATGAAAATACTCAATTAAGATTGGAAAGAGTAGGGTTTATTAACACCCGAACTTCTATAAATCGTGTGTCCAAATTCTCTTCTTCTACTTCTTTTATATTTTAGTTATTTGCAATTGTGAGAAAGTTTTAATTGTCCACCAATTCATCCCCTCTTCTTAGTGATTGTCTGGGCAACAACCCCATTTTGTTGTGTTGAGTAAGGTGTTGTTAGTTGGTGTTCAATGCATGCATCTTCATAAAATTTGCTATATTTTTAAGATATATATTTAGTTCCATTATCAAACCTTATCATCTGCATTTTTCTTCCACTTTGAGTGTCCACCCAAGTTTTAAACTTGTAAAAGATGTCAACAACCTCAACTATTTGATAAGGTAACTAAAATCGAGATTATGTTGATATGATATGGTAACAAAAAGAATATCTCTAAGAAAAATTGAAATTAATCTGGATAGAATCTCGTCTCTCTTCATTTCTCATTCTGGCATGGGTACATTGTAAATTTTTTTCCTTTAATGACCTACAAACAGTTAAGGTCAATTAGATTAATTACAATTTTCCCTCTTTTTACTCTTTTAAATCTTCCAATTTAGTTTAATACTTCCTCATTTGATAAAATTCTTTCACAAAAACAAAATAGGAGATTAATTCATGCAATATAAATTATTTTTACTTTAAATATGGATGAATTAAATATTAAGTATATTTCCATTTTAGTATTTATCAAATTCCTCAACACCAAGACTTGACGTCGTCAAGAAAAAATCAATCCCTATACTTTAGTTATCCTTATGAAATTCTACAATATAAAGAGCTCAACCAAATTAATAATTAGAAAAAAAAAATTTCATAGCATAATATATACTTGTAACATAAATTCCCATTCAATCCAATATTCTTTTAATGATACACAAAAATATGTAAGACTTAGCACCCTTTCTACATATTTCATTTAATTTATTTAAGTGTTTAGGCAAAAATTTAGATCATTCATAGTTCATGATATTAAAAAATATAGACTATAAATTTGGATTAAGGAAAATAAGTATATGATTAAAGTTATGGATATATGAAAGAGTATAGAAAGAGATAATAAAGATAAGAAATGGGATTCACAGGTTCACACCCCTGACTGAAGTTTCACAACTGTGAACCAAACCATTGCAAGATGGATTTGTGAATCTGAGTAGATTCATGTCCATGAAGTACTATTCACACCCATGAACCTCTATCTGTGTAATGGTCACTAATTAGCATCTAGTTAGAATAAGCATTTGATATGCATAGAAACTATATGATTGACATTATATATTAAAATAAATTGAGTAAATTATTAAATAAGAAATAAAAATGAACTAAATAGATTGATAAAATTTAATTTGATTAAGCATATCATAATAAAATTACAGTTTAATAAAAGCTAGTGGAATTTAATACAGGTAAATAAATAAATAAATAATTAATTAATTAATTAAAATAGAACAAGTTAAAAGAAAAAAAAAAGAGGATAGGGGGGCTGAATGTGGTTTTGGTGGGAGGGGGGAGTGTATTTGAGTTAAATGCATTTAATACCATATTAACACCAACCTTATCTTCATTCTTCTTCTTCCTCAAACCACTAGCCTCCATTTCTTTATCATCTTCTCCACGATTTTCAAGAAGTTCACTCTAAATAGATTTGCTCTTGGTAAGTGATCATCTCTCAATTATTCTTGAGTTTTTAGAGTATTAAGACTGTATAGTATTAGTATTTGGCACTCGATTTTCAAGGGAGTTATCAATCAAATTTGAAGAAGTATAAAACATGAAAGTTGTTCAAATATATCTTGTGTATCTGTCTGTCAAATTTTATTGAATGATTTGGAGTATATGAAGAGAAATAGTCATTGGAGTGAAACTGGTTTAGGGAGACATATCAACTAAATAACCTACAGTTTTTGTAAAAATTGATCATCTTAGTGGCTTAATTTGAGGTTTTGTAAAATATAAAAGTTGTAGGTATATATGTTATTGAGGTCTCTGCAAAATTTCGTATAAATTTCTCTTGTGTAGGTTGAGTTATTCAAAAATAAACTAAGAATGTTCCTTGATTGAGCTGGTTTCATATACCTGTGCAGTTCCAGTAACTTCATCCTTATATTTCACCTATTTTTAGATAACAATTGTAACATCCAGTGATTTAGGCGCTGATTGCGCGTGACCGTAATGGGATCCATTGGTTCAATCAGAGTCTAAATTTGAACCCATAAAAAAATGACTAATAATAAGGGAAAATAATTAAGGGTATTATTATTTGGGAATTAAAAAGATTAGGGGTAAAATTAGAAAAAAAAAAGTAAAATTTTCTATGAACAAAATTGGTATTATGGACATTGTTTGGGGAAAAAGTGTGAATATGGAGGAAGATGTGGTAAAAATGGAATTTGTCAAAGTTTAATTATTAATCAAGATTAATTAACTTAATGAACCAATAAGAATTAAGATTAAATTTAATTAGTGGGACCCACACATTAATCAAGGTATAAAAGTCAAAAAGGAAGAAAGACATTCTACATTCTTCCAAAAGCCATTTTCTTTTTCCTTTTTACACCCTTTTGCCGTCCACTTTAGTCCCTCCATAAGCCACCATTTTTCTGTAAATTAAGCTTGATAAAGTGAGGAAATAAATTAGTTTTGAGAGAGGAAAAATCAGAATTTAAGAGTTCTTACTACAAAGGTACCAAAGGAGCAAGAAGGAAGGAGGAAAGAAGAAGAGAAAGGGAAAGAATTTGGGACATATTAGACCAGCCCTATAACTCCATTAAGGTGAGTTTATTCTTCTTAAATTTAACCTTTTTCCTTCTATTTGAGACCCATGATGATGATAGATGTGATTAGGTTTGATAGATTTAGGTTTGGTAGCAAGATAGAACTTAGAAAATTAAGTTTGTGTTTAATTGATGAAGCTTGAATTAGACTTTGAATTGATGATATTTGATGTTAGATAATTGTTTTATTGCTTAAAAACTAAAGAAAATATGATGTTAATGGATGAATAAGGGGCTGCCATAATTAAAGAAATTTAGGGAAAACTGAAATTTATATGGAAACACCATAATTGGTGATTGAGTAATTATGAATTGAGTGTTGAATTGAAAAAAATGAATTGAGACCTAGGATATGGTTTTTGGGCAGCCATGACATATGAAGAAGGAAGTTTAACCTTAGTACATTTTAGCTCAATTAAGATGTAAAACATATTAGGAGCATTAGAATATTATGTAGACATGAAAAACATTGAAATTGGACATTGGAATTGAGATGTGGTATGGTTGTGTAGGAAAAAGAAGTGAACAAGTGAGAGGCCCTCAAGAGGGTGACAAAGGCAAGGAGAACGCTAGCCAATAAGGGAAGAAAAAAAAGGATTAGGGAAAGAGTCAATGCTGATTAGGTATGTGCTTCATTGATAAAAATTTTGCATGTTGTTAAAATGTATGGAATTGTATATTAATGTTTGTTATGTTTGTGTTTTTTAGATGTTATGTGATTTGTTGTGACTTTTGATATTTTATATGGAAATGGGACCAAATGGTGTGAAATAATTGAGACATATGAATGTAGTTGTAATTCTGAAAAATTTTAGTATTAAATTGAATACAAATGATAAATGTGGTTGAAATATGGATTGATACCAATTTATGGTTCGGGTACAGAGTTCCAGGAACAGCTCTGTCTATTTTGATGATAACTTGAGTTATGGAACTCCTTTTTGTATGTTCTTTGTTGGAAATGAAATCTAAGACACAGGGATTTAATTTGTATTCAGACTATAACACTTAATTATGTCTAGATTGTCCCAGAAAAATGCATGAATGTTAAACCTAGAATCTTTCTAGAAAATTCTGGGAAGAAAATTTTGTGATGATACAGTAGTGAATTGATAATAACTTTTGATAGAAAATTGTGATTTAATTTATTTTTGATGCATTTGAAATCTACGACAATAATCTAAAAATTGTTAGAAGGACATAACTCTAAATTCTAATTATAAATGGGCTAAAAATGAAGCCCAAAAACATATCCGAAATCTGCCATAGGTATAAAACATGAAATGTTGGACTTATGCATGTGGTATGTTAAGTATATGTAATAATTAATGCAAATGTTTACTTTGATGATAATTATAAATGTTAAACAAATTATTTATGTATGAGATTTTTATTGTAATAATAATGGGAATATAGAACAAAAATAAGCAAGCATACTTATGATAGTTGAAAATATTGTGAATTAATATAAAATTTGTTAAGCCCAAAAGCACCTAGTCTAGAACTAGAATAGGGAATAGTTTGGCATGCCAATCAGGAGATTTTAGGCACTCGGTGCCAAATATGAAAGCCGGTAATGACAAATTGATAAATGCGCTTGGTGCAAAATTATTAAGCCGGTAATGACAATATAACAAAAGTCGGTAATGAGATTATTATAAAAGCGTTTGGCGCTATATTATGAAAGCCTGGAATGGCAACCCCTTTATTCCTATTATATAGTTCGGTTATAGGTGTTATGGGCATAAAAAATATATATATGTATGTTAAATTTTTATCATTGAAGCACCACTTAACTAGTAGCTTGGCGCGGGTGGTTTCCTCTCGTGCAGGTTAGAAGAGTAGCCATAGATCTTAGAATTGTCAGAAGAAGAAAGGTACCTGGAGGGAAGCAGCAAAAAGCTTTGGATTTTGCTTTTTGGTATATTTTGTTAAAAATTGTGTAAATTAAATTATCATTTTTATTTCATATAATGTGTATTACATATGTGAATTGCAATGTAATAGAACATAGTTTGGATGTAAATTACTGTATTTTATAAATAAATGAAATTTTGAATATTTATACTTGCAAGAATTTTTATTTTAGTGTCTGCAATATTTTCGAAAAAAAAAAGAAAAAAAATATTTATACTTCATTTCATTGAATTTACAAAACAGTTAGACAGATAATGCTCGCTTACCTTGCTAAACTATAGTGGGGTAATGGGGTGTTACAGTTTGTGGTATCAGAGCTATAGGTTTAGATGATTCTAACTTAGTGGGAATGGGAAGATAAGTCCATGTTTTCAGTATTTGCATTGTTTTAAGCTGTTATATTCTAATAAGGGACCATTTTTCTGACAATATAGGTTTTAATGGATTCGGAATCAAGACAAAGTTACGAAGAACAAGAGGGTGATAGTATAGCTGACTCGGCTGCTCATAGACAGTCAGCATCAATTAGAGTCTCAGAGCCTAGCGTTATAGCTCCACAACATGCTGAAGAACAGGTTAACTCGGATTAGGTACCCCTTATGCAACAGATGGCTACTTTGTTACAGCAGATAGCACAAGTTGTGCCGCCACCAGCTCCACCACCTCCCCCACCTCAACCGAAACCCCAGATTGATAAATTAAGAAAATATGGGGCTACAGATTTTATGGGCAAGAAAGAGGATGGCCCAACAACAACAGAATTTTGGTTGGAAAATACATAAAGGGTTTTTGAAGAGCTGCAATGTCCGGAGGAGTACAAGGTTAGATATGCAGTATCTCTCCTTCAGGAGCATGCCTATGACTGGTGAAAATTATTATTAGCAAAACTCCAGACTCCAACCCCTCAGACATGGGATTTCTTTGTGATAGAGTTTAAAAAGAAATATGTGCCAAGAATTTATGTTGATGAGAAAAAGTGAGAATTCCTGAACTTGAGGCAGAGGGGTATGACAGTAGCTGAGTATGAGATGGAGTTCACCAAGCTTAGCAAGTATGCAACCGGGATTATTGGAGATGAAATCGATAAATGTCGTAGATTTGAAGATGGTCTCGATAAGGAGATTGGATATTTAGTGCCTTCCCACTAGCATACATATTTTGCTACGCTAGTGTCCTTTGCCATAAGTGTTGAAAGAAGGAAAAAGTTGAAGATAGAAGAGCATTATAAGAAGTCAACATCTAGTGTGGCCCAGACATCGGGTAGGAAAGGGCGGATAGTACCCAGATCATTTCAGTCACGGGCTGCTGGACAGACATTTTCTGGTAGGCGGGGTCAACATTTTAGGCCTGCAGCATAATCTGCTAGTTCACCAGCATCATTTCCCAAGAGACCAGCTCCTGCTATGTGTCAGCATTGTGGTAGATCTCATGCAGGAGAGTGTTGGTGGTTGACAGGGGCATGTTTGAGATGTGGAGCTACTGACCATATGAAGAGGGATTGTTTCAGACTTAGTACAAGCAGTATGGCACCATCACAGACTGTGACACCGATACAGAGCTGTGGTAGAGGTCGAGGTTAGTTTAGAGGTGGTCGTGCCGGACAGAGTCAGGGGGTATCTGAGACAATTGACAGACCCGGAGGTAGTAGAGCTCCAACTCGGGCATATCTGATGAGAGCTCGTGAGGACCAGGATGCACCAGACGTCATAGTTGGTAAACTTTCCTTATTTGACTTTGATTTACATGCATTGATAGATCCTGGTTCCACGCATTCATACATAAGCACAGTTGCACTTAGACAAGGGAACATGATACTAAAGACTTTAGAATATGAAATATTTGTGACCAATCCGCTGGGACATAGTGTGAAAGTGAATCAGATTTATAAAAACAGTTCAATAATAATTCAGGGTAGAGAATTTCCAGCAGACTTAATAGAACTACCTTTTCATGAATTTGATGTTATTCTGGGTATGGATTGGTTGACAAAGCATGGAGCTATAGTCGACTGCCGATCTAGAAAAGTTGTACTTAAAATTCCCGGGCAGGATGACACCATCAATCAAGGTGAAGGTCAAACATGTTTGACCAGTGTTATTTCTGCATTAAAAGCTCAGAAATATATTAGGAAAGGATGTGAGGCATATTTGGCTCATTTGATAGATACTAGGAAGGGGAGCCCAGAACTCAAGGACATCCCCACAGTGTGTGAGTTTCTAGATGTGTTTCCTGAAGATTTACCGGGGTTACCACCAGATAGGGAGATAGAGTTTGCTATTGATGTGATTCCTGGTACAGCCCCGATATCAATTACTCCTTATAGAATGGCACCTGCAGAATTAAGCGAGTTGAAGGTTCAATTGCAGGAATTGCTCGACAAAGGGTTCATAAGGCCCAGTGTGTCACCATGGGGTGCTCCGGTGTTGTTTGTGAAAAAGAAGGATGGCACCCTGCGGTTATGTATTGATTACCGACAATTGAACAAGGTGACGATTAAAAATAAATACCCATTACCTAGAATTGATGATTTGTTTGATCAATTGAAAGGAGCAGGAGTTTTCTCCAAGATTGATCTCAGATCCGGGTATCACCAACTGAAAATCAAAGAATTAGATGTGTCCAAAACAACCTTTAGAACTCGATATGGCCACTATGAGTTTCTGGTTATGCCATTTGGCTTAACGAATGCACCAGCTACCTTTATGGATATGATGAACAGAATTTTTAGGCCTTACCTTGATTAGTTTGTAGTAGTTTTTATAGATGATATCCTGGTGTATTCGAGGGACAAGGGAGAACATGACAGACATCTCAGAATAGTACTGCAGACTTTAAGGGAAAATCAATTGTATGCAAAGCTGTCAAAATATGAGTTTTGGTTGGAAGAAGTGGGATTCTTAGGGCATGTTATTTCAGTTGAAGGAATTCGTGTGGATCCTAACAAAATAGAAGCCATTCTAAATTGGAAGCCGCCCTGCAATGTAATCGAAGTCTGAAGTTTCCTTAGATTAGCTGGCTACTATAGAAGGTTTGTGAAGGGATTTTCAAGCATAACTACACCACTTACCAAGTTGCTCAGAAAAGAAACTAAGTTCGAGTGGACAGATCGGTGTCAAACAAGCTTTGAGAAACTAAAAGCCATGTTAACCGAAGCACCTGTTTTGACCCAACCTACTCTAGGGAAAGATTTTGCGATATACAGTGATGCCTCTCATAATGGGCTAGGTTGTGTATTAATGCAAGAGGGTAAAGTAGTTGCTTATGCATCTAGGCAATTGAAGCCTCATGAGCTACATTACCCTACTCATGATTTGGAGTTAGCAGCAATAGTGTTTACTTTGAAAATATGGCGACATTATTTGTATGGCGAGCGGTGCTACATATATACAGATCATAAGAGCCTCAAATATCTGCCCACACAAAAGGAGTTGAACTTAAGGCAAAGACGCTGGTTGGAGTTAATCAAGGATTATAATTGCATTATTGACTATCAGCCAGACAAAGCCAATGTAGTAGCTGATGCCTTAAGTAGAAAAACACTAGCAGGTATAGTTTAAAATTTTCTCAATTATAATATAATATATAGAAATTAATAATGAATTAAATATTAGATTCATAATTTATTTTGATAAAGTTACGGGTCCAACCTATCTTAAGGCAACAAGTGAGAGAAGCTCAGAGACAATATCAGAAATTGATGATAATTGCTGAGGCAGTTAAAAATGGGGATAAACCTGAATTTAAGATTGATGATGATGGAAGCATAAGTTACAAAGGAAGATTGTGCGTGCCAAATAACAGCGGATTAAAGCAACTAATTCTAAAAGAGGCACATAATACAACTTATTCCATGCATCCAGGAAGCAATAAAATGTATCAAGACCTGAAGACTCATTATTGGTGGCCAGGAATGAAGAAAGATATCGTGGAATACACTACAAGATGTTTGACATGCCAACAGGTGAAAGCAGAGCACTAGGTACCTTCTAGATTGTTGCAACCTGTTGTTATCCTAGAAAGGACGTGGGAAAGGATTACGATGGATTTTGTATTTGGTTTGCCTTTGACCCAAAAGAAGCATGATTCTGTATGGATAATTATTGACAGACTCACCAAATTGGCTCACTTTTTGCCAGTTCGAATGGATTATTCATTGAGTTGGTTAGCAGAAATATATGTTAATGAGATAATTCGACTACATGGGGTGCCAGTATCTATTATTTCTGATCGAGACCCACGGTTTACATCAAAATTTTGGAAAAGTCTACAGCAAGCATTGGGGACTCGACTTGCTTTTAGTACAGCATTTCACCCACAAACAAATGGGCAGTCTGAACGAGTTATTCAATTGTTGGAAGATATGCTGAGAATCTGTGTAATTGATTTTGAGGGTAGCTGGGATAAAGATTTACCATTGATGGAATTTTCATACAACAACAGCTATCAAGCTAGTCTCGGCATGGCACCATATGAAGCCCTGTATGGAAAAAGATGTAGAACACCGCTATATTGGACAGAACTTGGTGAAAAGAAATTAATGGGGCCAGAATTAGTGCAGCAGATAGAGGAGAAGGTGAAAGTAATTCAAGATCGGTTAAAAGCTGCAACTGATTGACAAAAATCCTATGTCGATTTGAAAAGGAAGGACATTGAGTATGCTGTCGGAGACAAGGTATTTTTGAAAGTCTCACATTGGAAGAAAGTACTTCGTTTTGGTAAAAAGGGAAAACTGAGTCCTAGATTTATTGGACCATACGAAATGAACGTGTGGGTCTAGTGGCTTACAGATTGGCCTTACCACTAGAATTAGATAAGATCCATAATGTGTTTCATGTTTCCATGTTAAGGAGATACAGATCGGATCCGGCACATGTAATACCTGTGGAATCAATAGAGGTACAACCAGACTTGACATATGTTGAAGAGCCAATGAAAATCATAGCTCGAGAAGTCAAGGAACTACAGAACAAAAAGGTACCATTGGTAAAGGTCCTGTGGCGTAATCATGCAATAGAAGAAGTCACCTGGGAGAGTGAAGAAATGATGAGAGCTCAATATCCTCAGCTATTCAGCACCACCTAATTAGGTAAATTTCGAGGACGAAATTTTCTTAAGGGGGAGAGAATTGTTACATCCAGTGATTTAGGCACCGATTCCGAGTGACCGTTGTGGGATCCACTGGTTCAATCAGAGTCTAAATTTAAACCCATAAAAAAATGACTAATAATAAAGGAAAATAATTAAGGATATTATTGTTTGGGAATTAAAAATATTAGGGGTAGAATTAGAAAAAAAGTAAAATTTCTTATGGACAAAATTGGTATTATGGACATTATTTGGGGAAAAAGTGTGAATATTGAGGAAGATGTGGTAAAAATGGAATTTGTCAAAGTTTAATTATTAATCAAGATTAATTAACTTAAAGAACCAATAAGAATTAAGATTAATTTTAATTAGTGGGACCCATACATTAATCAAGGTATAAAAGTCAAAAAGGAAGAAATAAATTATACATTATTCCATAAGCCATTTTCTTCTTCCTTTTCCCACCTTTTTGCCATCCACTTTAGTCCCTCCATAAGCCACCATTTTTTTGTAAATTAAGCTTGATAAAGTGAGGAAATAAATTAGTTTTGAGAGAGGAAAAATCAGAATTTAAGAGTTCTTACTACAAAGGTACCAAAGGAGCAAGAAGGAATGAGGAAAGAATAAGAGAAAGGGAGAAGAATTTGGGGCAGATTCGACCAGCCCTATAACTCCATTAAGGTGAGTTTATTCTTCTTAAATTTAACCTTTTTCCTTCTATTTGAGACCCATGATGACGATAGATGTGATTAGGTTTGATAGATTTAGGTTTGGTTGTAAGATAGAACTTAGAAAATTAAGTTTGTGTTTAATTGATGAAGCTGTAATTAGACTTTGAATTGATGATATTTGATGTTAGATAATTATTTTATTGCTTAAAAACTAAAGAAAATATGATGTTAATGGATGAATAAGGGGCTGCCATAATTAAAGAAATTTAGGGGAAATTGAAATTTATATGGAAACACCATAATTGATGATTGAGTAATTATGAATTGAGTGTTGAATTGAAGAAAATGAATTGAGACCTAGGATATGGTTTTTGGGCAGCCATGACATATGAAGAAGGAAATTTAATCTTAGTACATTTTAGCTCAATTAAGGTGTAAAACATATTAGGAGCATTAGAATATTATGTAGACATGAAAAGAATTGAAATTGGATATTGGAATTGAGATGTGGTATGATTGTGTAGGAAAAAAAAGTGAACAAGTGAACAAGTGAGAGGCCCTCAAGAGGGTGACAAAGGCAAGGAGAAAGCTAGTCAATAAGGGAAGAAAAAGAAGGATTAAGGAAAGAGCCAAGGCTGATTAGGTATGTTCTTCATTGATAAAAATTTTGCATGTTGTTAAAATGTATGGAATTGTATATTAATGTTTGTTATGTTTGTGTTTTTGAGATGTTATGTGATTTGTTGTGACTTTTGATATTTTAAATGGAAATGGGACCAAATGGTGTGAAATAATTGAGACATATGAATGTAGTTGTAATTCTGGAAATTTTAGTATTAAAATGAATGCTAATGATGAATGTGGTTGAAATATGGATTGATGTCAATTTATGGTTCGGGTACAGAGTTCTAGGAACAGCTCTGTCTCTTTTGATGATAACTTGAATTATGGAATTCCTTTTTGTATGTTCTTTGTTGGAAATGAAAGCTAAGGCATAGGGATTTAATTTTTATTGAGACTATAACACTTAATTATGTCTAGATTTTCCCAGAAAAATGCATGAAGTTTAAATCTAGAATCTGTCCAGAAAATTCTAGGCAGAAAATTTTGTGATGATACAGTAGTGAATTAATCATAACTTTTGATAGAAAATTGTGATTTAAGTGATTTTTGATGCATCTGAAATCTAAGACAATAAGCTAAAAATTGTTATAAGGACAGAACTCTAAATTCTAATTATAAATGGGCTAAAAATGGAGCCCAAAAATATGTCCGAAATCTGTCATAGGTATAAAACGTGAAATGTTGGACTTATGCATGTGGTATGTTAATTATATGTAATAATTAATGAAAATGTTTACTTTGATGATAATTATAAATATTTAACAAATTATTTATGTATGAGATTTTATTGTAATAATAATGGGAATATAGAACAAAAATAAGCAAGCATACTTATGATAGTTGAAAATATTGTGAATTAATATAAAATTTGTTAAGCCCAAAAGCACCTAGTCTAAAACTAGAATAGGAAATAGTTTGGCATGTCAATCAGGAGATTTTAGGCATTCGGTGCCAAATATTAAAGCCGGTAATGACAAATTGATAAATGCGCTTATTAAGCCGGTAATGACAATATAACAAAAGCCGGTAATGACATTATTATAAAAGCGTTCGGTGCTATATTATGAAAGCCGGGAATGACAACCCCGTTATTTCTATTATATAGTTCGGTTATAGGTGTTATGGGCACAAAAAAATAATAATAATACTAATATTGAAGTATGTGATTTTGATAAATGTTACATGAATTAAATTTATTACTATTACATGTTGAATGCAATTTATTTGATTTTATATAAATTTTTATTTTATGCCTTATTTATTAAATGGTTAATTAATGGGTGAGAAAATATATATGTATGTAAAATTTTTATCATTGAAGCACCACTAAGCTAGTAGCTTAGTGCGGGTGGTTTCCTCTCGCACAGGTTAGAAGGGTAACCGTAGATCTTAGAATTGTCAGAAAAAGAATGGTACCTGGAGGGAAGTAGCAAAAATCTTTGGATTTTCCTTTTTGGTATATTTTGTTGAAAATTGTGTAAATTAAATTATCATTTTTATTTCATATAATGTGTATTACATATGTGAATTGCAATGTAATAGAACATAGTTTGGATGTAAATTACTGTATTTTATAAATAAATGAAAATTTGAATATTTATACTTGCAAGAATTTTTATTTTAGTGTCTACAATATTTTCGAAAAAAAAAAGAAAAAAAATAATATTTATACTTCATTTCATTGAATTTACAAAACAGTTAGACGGGTAATGCTCGCTTACCTTGCTAAACTATAGTGGGGTAAGGGGGTGTTACAACATTAGCCAAAGTTAAAAATGTAAAAGTTTTGCTCCTATGTCCTATCTAAATTTCTGTGAAAGTCTCACCTTAAAATGTCATGTATTTTGTGAGTTATGAGCTGAACAATTAAACTGGTTGGGTTGATACTCTATGTTGAACCAGTTATATATCATCCAATATTTGAGAACCTAAGAGACCTAATATGGAAATGATTTAAACATTAAAAATGTTCCAAATTAACTTATATAACTATATAAAAAATTTTAGAATAATTAAAGCTACACATTGAAAGCTATGAATTTTTGAATTGGGTACCTTGAAACTGCATAAGGGCAGAAAACAGGGCAATATTTAAAATTATACCAAAAATTACTTAAAGGTTCAAAAATTCTGAAATTTTAGTATATTTTAGTTATACATGTTATATTTAATCAGGATCAAGAATCATATAAATTGGATAAGTGTAGAAAAAGTTATTAATCCAACAGTCCTTAGAGGTCTTGTTCTAGCTTAATAGAAATTGTAGTTATTTATTTAAATTATATTAAGAATAAATATTTTATCAAGCTATTAATTAATTATATTTTTAAATTAGGATTTTAACGAGAAGAAGACCAACAAAAGTGAACAAGATCTGAACTTATATTTTGGAAAAGGAAAATACTATCAAGGTTTGTACATATATGTATTCTGTTTTGCCCTTATGCATGATTGTGTGTGCATGACATGAATTATTTGTCACAATGATGAAATAGTATATTATGACTTGTTTTAAAATTATAGAAATTTTATTGACTATGAATTTAACATTATGCTAATATTTGATAAAATATTATGTTATTACTTGGTTTTGAAATAAATGGTGAGTATATGATTGTGTTAATGTGAATTGAGTATTGGTTATATAAACAAGAAATTAATGGTGTTAATTGCCCATTTCTCTACCTGAGGACTAACATAGGATATATGGGGTACCATTATGGGGAATTCATGGTACCAATATGGATATGATTTAAGGACAGGATGGCTTAAGCTCTGGGAGTGCTCCTGATCCTGATTACACACAGATGACATGATTATATTCGGTCAAGGTGGGTTAAGCTCCGCGAGCGCCCTTGACTTGAGATTATAGTGAGTAGGGTGGCTTAAGCTCCGCGAGCGCCCCTATTTCACACCCCATATCCGGAAAGTCCGGGAATGAGATTTGGGCTGATACTAATTAAAGACTTTGGAATGAAATGTGGAAATTATATTATTGACATAAGTGATTAAGAAATGAAATGCTTACATGAGGTAGTGAGAACTTAATTATTGAATATGATTATTATGCTTATACTATTATGTGATGTGGTTATTTCTTTTATATGACAAATATGCAATAAAAATTAAGTGTGTCATGAATTATTTGAGACATGCATTTGTGTGACTGCTTGGTAAAAACTTAATGCCTATATGTACCACTAAGCTAGAGATAGCTTAGTATGGGTTCTTCTCACACAAGAATTGGAACTATAAACGGTAGAAAGTGAAGTGGTCAGGAAGGAAATCCAAGCCCATATCAGCGTAGACACAAGAGATATAGTTAGAGGGTTGGTTATTTAATAGTTTTTTTTCTTTTCTTGGTTGACTATGTGTATGGTTTGTGGTGGACTTGACTCATATGTCCATATTGTATATGTAAATAATTAAGTAACATAATCGGGTGCCATATGTGTAAACAATATAATGATATATATATATATATATATATATATATATATATATATGTATGTATATATATATTATTCATTAGAACGACCTGCCTAAACCAATATAAATAAATAGATTAAGTTATTTAAAATGAAATTTTTTTTAACCCAAGCAGATTTATCAAGTTAAGCTTGTGATATCCTTCTTATATATGTGGGATTATTCCTACTATATAAGTGGGGCGTCACAATCTGAGTATTTAAAACGAACTCGTTTTCTCTCTCACATGACATTTTGAAAGAAACCCTAACCTTTAGTCTTCCTTCTTCATACTAGAGAGTTTACCCCACATTTTCCTCAATCTTAAGTCCCTAAACACCAAATTTATAACTATAAATTGATATTTAGTTAAGTTCTTGAGAAAGAAAGAAGGAAAGGAAATGGCTTGAGATAAGGGAACAAGTTTTAGAAAAAGAGAAAGATAAAGAAATAGGTCACTATAAGACCCATTTCTAGTTCTACAAGATTGAAAGAGGATATAGAGGAGAAAAAATCTCTCCAAGAGGAAAGTGAATTTTAAACAAGGAAGAAAATGTGTTATTCAAAATGCCAAAAATCTATCCAAGAGGAAAGTGAATCTTAAATAAGGAAGAAGAAGTGTTATTCAAAACACCAAAGTTAAGGTTAGTACATATGAATATTTCTTTCACAAATCTGAGGATTTTTTGATGCTTGGTTGAATTTTTAATAAGGTAAAGATGTGAATTTGATGTGTTGTAAATGGTAATAAGTGAAGTTAATAACTCACACCAAAAATGGCATCCATTCTATAAATGAGTTGAAATAAGAAAAATGGTATGTTTGAGGTATCAGAGGCATTAAAAACTTATTAAAGGCACAAACTTAAGCTAAATATATGAATGACTATTGATAGGGATGATTGACATTAGCCAAATTTAAAATTTTTGCGTGTTGGTTATTGTATGTTATGTTTTGGCATGAATTGGGGATGTTAGGAATTCTAGATTCACGTCCGTAAACAAGTGTTCATGTTTGTAAAATACATTTTCATGTTAATGCAAGTTTTGGAGTGAGAGCTTTAACGCCTAATGTCACCACCTATTTCACGGTAAAGAAGGCTATAAAGATATAACCTCATGTGCGTGAAGTAACCTTCACGACCATGAAAATAAAACTCAAATGGTAACTTGGGTCCAGCAGCTTTCAGTGGCAAAGCTAGACATCATTTAAAATATAAAATAGATAGTTTGGTAAAAATGTAATGGGTCTTTACTATTATTCCACTCCTTAAAATCCCTTTTTCATGAAAATTGATGACGTAAATTAAACTAGAAGTGAGATAGCGATCCGTATTACAATGATAATATTTGAGATAATTGTTGCTTATTCTTAACCTCATAGAGTATAATCATGGATGATATGTTATCAAAATGAAAAGATTGAAAATTCAGTATTAAATGTCCATAATGTCTAATTTAAGACTAATGTCAGGATAGATGACATGTCATTAAAGTTATATACGGTGTCGTAGATATAAAAATCAATTATGACATTAGTCACCAAATCCTGTGACTGGCATTCTTACCCTAACTGGCGATCTAGAAACTTTTAGGCTACGACGACCAACCCGTATCCTAGTCAGTCTAGGTTTAGGATTTTATGGGGCAAATCAAAACACAAGATATGAAATATTACTATGTTTGAGTTAAAAAGTATTATATTTGGGAATTAAATCCAAATAATGTATATTGATTGTTTAAATATTAGAGTGAATGAAGGTTATACTATATGAGTATTAGGTTAAAATACTAGGTAATGGAAAATCCTTATAAGATATGTAAAAGATGAAATGAAATGTTAAATTTTATTTTGTTTTCTCTATTGTTTTTACTTCATATGGAATTTAAAATAGTCCTATGACCATGATGCAACTAAAATGATTTTAAAGAAAGTTTTAAAAGTTCAACAGATTTTCAAAGTATAGTATTGTAATACCCACTTATAGAGCTGGATTTATTCCAATTATATAAAAGGTGTTATAGGACCAAGGGAAAAGAAATCCAATATTGAGTTTGGAGTGAGTGTTTGGTTTGTAACGCCTATTAATTAGGGCTTATACGATTTGTTGAATATAAAGAAATGGGTATATGATAGGGGTATTGATATAAGAAAGAAAATTAAAAATATGTATGTTAGGATATCTTTAGGATTCACTCCAGTGAATGTTTGCTCATAGCTGTGAATAGTATGGTATAAGGGTTCACACTTATGAATGGTTTATCACGGTCATAAATTGTGTTGTATGATTAAAATTCATGCCTATGATGACTGTGTCATGGTTATAAATACCAATCAACCATGAGAAATTTAAAGATACTTTTCTCTTCCATCCTTCAAGTCTATAAAATCCATTTTTTTCCCACAATTTATGCTACCAAACCCTTATCTTCTCCATTCCTCTATCTTTCTTTCTATCAAATCATAAAAACCTAGCTTTGAATTTTAAAAGTGTTGATAAGAATTGAAGGAGAACAAGAATTAATGGATAATAAAAAAAATTAAGATGGTTTGTGTCAGGTTAAATGTTCACTTGATAAGTTAGGTGCTTAATATTAAATGAGAATGATGTGTGGGTTATAAATGCTATTGTGTTAAGGAAGGTGAAGAATGATTTCAATTTTGGCATGAATGAGGTTAAAATGATGTTTAAATTTGCAAGACATGAAATTTAGGTGTTTGTGAAAATGTATATTGATAGGGGAAATTGGCATTGGCCAATTGTAGAGACTGTATGTGGTTTGTTGAGTGCTTTGTGTTTGGCATGAAATGGATGTGTTGAAATTTCCAAATTCATGCCATGACTAGATGTTCATGATAGTGAATAATGATTTCTCAATATTGCAAGTTTTGGGCAGGAGCTTTCACACCTAATGTCACCTCCTATTTCACGATCAAGAGGTCGTGAAGTAAGGAGTCACACTCATGAAAGTCAATGGTCACGCTCGTGAATGGATGGTTGTATATTGTGGTTTAATCAGAAATTTTCACAAGTATATTTATGACCAATTTTACAAGTTACAACCAGTAAAGGTCATTTTCATATCTGTGAACCTTAGGGTCACGACCATGAATTATGTTAAAATCAGAGGTTTTACATTTTCATGTCTGTGAACCTTAGGATCACGACCATGAATTATGTTAAAATCAGAGGTTTTAAACTTCAGTTAAGGTAATTCTAGTCGCAAACATAGTGTGATAACAGGTTAATAGTTTTCTAAATATGTGAATGATTTTTCTTATCAATGAAATGTAATATGGAATACATGCAAATTAAATTTATTGTATCTTGATGAACATTTGTGCAGGTAATAACAAAAGGATGTTAGACAATATTCGGAACTCAAAATAAAGAGTAGGGAAAAAATGTAAACAAACCTATAATGTTATATCCGCTAATTTAGGCCCCCAATTGCACAAGTCACTAAATCAATGCATTGGATTGACCAAAGTTTAAATTCGAAATTTGACTAAAAAATTATTAAAATAATAGTAAATAATTATGAAAAATGTCTAATTAAGTGTTTAAAGATGTAGATTACAGTAAGGGACTAAAATGTAAAATTTAAAAAAAATTGGGATGAATTTGTAATTTATCAAAAATTGGAGAATTAATTAGGATAATTACCAATTAAAAACATAAATTGGAAAAAAAAATTAATATGTTGGCTGGCCACCACAATTAAAAAAGATATTAACATGCTAATTTATCAAAATATCTAGATTATGGTCATATGAGGTAGGTCCCATAGTTGAACTTTTTATTTCTTTTCTTCTTCTCTCTTATCACTTTCTTTGACCCATTTTTTGCATTATAAAATAAGTCACATGCCTCCTTCACATTCCACCATAGCCAAAGCTTGGTTCTAGAGAGAGAAATAGAGGAAGTAGAGAGAGAAAAACAAGATAAAACCATTTTCTAGGAAGCTAAAGGGAGCAAAAAAAAAAAGGAAAAAAAAACAACAAAAAGGAGAGAGAAAACCTTAGGGGTTGGCCATGGAAGTAAAGAAGTGAAAGTAAGGTAATTTTTCTTCTCTTTCATGTTTTTCTCTAAAGGAATATAGTGATTAAAGCTCATGCAATGTTCGTAAAATAGGGCCTATAAGTTATATATGTGTTTAAAGTGGGAAAGGATGAGGTTTAACGTGTTTTAAACTTTAAATGTTAAAAAACAAAGCTTTCACACCCGTTAAGGTCATGTTATGGTTCAAACGATAAAGTTTTGGACATGGCGGAAGTATTTTGAGAAGAAGAACTTTCACACTAGTGAATGGTTTAGTAACGGTTGTGAAAGGCATTTCATGCCCATGAGGTTAAGGGTCACGACCGTGAACATAGGTCGATTGGCAATGTGCAGTCTCACTTTTCTTTCATTTGCATTAAATATTTCTTTAAAGCCATTTTTCTAACACCCCTTATCACTTTTAACGCACTCTGGGATGTCTTATTCATCTTCCCCCAACCTTGTAAACCCTAAACACCATTGGAGAAACTTAAAAGCTTGGAAAAAATGGAGCTTGGTTGAATTTTATAAAAATTGAGGTAGAACTTGGTTCTTATGATTATTTTAGGTTGTTTATGGTTATAAGGTTCTAATAAGAACATGTTTGAGATGTTAGGTTTTACTAGAAGGCAAAGGAACAAATCACAAAAAGAAAATCGGGCTTGAAAAGCTTGAAAGGATAGTTAAGACTCCATTTTGGTGAAAGGTATGTACATATGGACATTTAAATTTTTTTAAATGCATATGGTATGTTTTACATATTATGAGATGTAAAATGAAATGAAAAATGGCATGTTATGATGACTAATAACATGATTAAATGAGTAAAATGTATATTATGGTATTAATGAGATAAAATGGTATATTTGGCATGCTTTTTAATGTGTTTTAAGAATATTAAGACATGTTATGGGTATGCCATATGTCTTGTGTATTGATAGGAGTGATTAACTAGTTAATCTTAGAAATTTTGCATAAAATGCATGAAATGCTCTATTTTTAATTTGCTAGAAATGCATGATTCACCTTATGAACAAGGGTGTCATGACTGTAAATATCAAACTTGTATGAACTGCATGAACCCAAAATTTCATGGATTGTGTCACAGGTTGGAAAACCATGATAGTATGGTATCACAACCATGAATAAGTAATTCACACCTGTGATGATTATGTGGTGATTCACATGATGGTTCACAGGTAAGGTAACTGTGAAATATTTCTTCATGGAATAGTTCACGCCTATGAAGCTGTTTGAGTGTAAAATGTGTACTTTTTATTTTATGACCTATAGTTATAGAGGTTAGCTTAATGCATGTTATAGAATGTTGGCATAAATAGAATATAACATGTGGATGATATGATGTGACATTTATGTGTTGAAATGAAAATGCATAAATGCAATGTAATACTGGTAATAGCATGTGATAAATGAATACTGGTAATAGCTTGTGTTTAAAATGAATCAAAAGATAAATGGTTATGAGATAAAAAGCTTGATCTCTAGTATTATACTTGACTTAGGATATATGGTATATCATTGAGGGAGATAAACGGTACTATATGAGCTACTTTTTATATGAGGACAAGATGAGTTAGGTATTATGAGCTCTTGATCCTAAATATGCTAGCATGATATTTTACTCAATCAATGTGGCTTAAGCTCGAGTTGTTGAGTATCATTGACTTTAAGAGGCTCAGATGAGCTGATACAGATTGTGAGCAGAGTGGCTTAAGCTCAGGTTGTTGAGTGCTCATGTCTCATATTTCACATCCGGATAGTCAAGGTTTAAAGTTATAGGGCCGAAATAGTTAAAATGATGAAAGCTTAAAGAAGTCTTGAGCAGTAATAATATTAAAATAGTAATAGTATAAAAATGTATTTTACACTTGATCATTGGAAATAAAAAGTATCGAGCTAAATAAAATAAAATGTTATTATTGGGGTAATGCAATGGTTGTGATAATATTAGGTAAATGATATGGTATTGTGATATATGTATTGGTATATACATGGTATATTGCATTATGTTTATAGTAAGATAGACATATTGATATGAGTACGTGTATGTGCATAATATACATGGTAATATTATATGATATCTATGGTATTAATAGGCATATGAACTTGCATTGAAACATAAAACAACTAGAATGTATAATTCTAAGAATGATCATAAGGTGAACTGCATGACATGATATGATACAAGTTAAATGTAGAATTTTTATGCACATATGTACTACTAAGCATTAGTTTACTTAGCATGTGTCTTTTTTGCATGCAAGTTCGAAGCTGATAGACAGAAGCTGACTATAAGAGTAGCAAGTCATCAGAGTTCAGTCATAGTGCTTTATTTAGGTATGTTATCATTCGTGCCATATTTATATTTTGTTTATGTCATGGGATATTTTAGCATAACATTTTACATGTTTTTTGGTTTTAAGAATATGTTATAATATCTTATAATGTATTTGTAATATGAGACTAGTGAAGCCAGAAACAGATTTTATGTTATGATATCGATTGTTGGATCGAGGTTTTATTTATGATAACTTTATGCATTAATTGCATTATGGTGTTTAAACAAATTTTAAACGTAAAAATTTTTAATTTAATGAGTTTTCCGTAAAACAATATTGTGACATCTATCGGTACAGTTGGTAATGGTTTTTCAGCTGTATCGGCGGGTGTTACAGCTCATTTAGAGTTTGCTTTGAGGAGAGAGAGTTTATGGCTTAAGAGACCGAAAATATAGTTTAGAGACATGTACTGAAAGAGTTTTTTTTATGATGATTAATATATTTTAGGAGCTTAAGCGGATAAATAACAAACTCAAATGAGTAATGGAAAAGAGAAGGAGAAGTGGAGAGAAAAGGAAGAAATATAAAATTTTATGTAAGTACATAATTTAAGATAATAATCTATAAATTTTATTATATATTTGCATGATTTAAATATCTAGCATGTTAGTTGCAATTAGAATAGATTTGGTTGTGTGATTTTTGCACGAATTTGGTAAAAATTGAATTGCGTTGATTGTATGTTTTGCTGGATTTTATAGAACAATTCGTATAAATATTGCTATAACTTAAATTCTGGAAATCCGATTGGTGTTTTCTTTATTGGATTGGTGCTAAAATTTTCATGCATAACACAAAAATTGTTTTTAATCATAGCTATGCTTAATTTAGGCATAAATGTTCGACCAAAAAGCTGTCTAGAAAATTCTAGACAAAGTTTTTAATGAACAGTCAGTATTTAAATGGGTATATATTTTGCTACAAAACTCTAAATTAAGTGATTCTAATTGCATATTAAATCTAAAATTTAGAGGTATAATTATTAAGAAAAATATTAAATTTAATCTGGATAGTAACAAAACTAAATTTGAGATTTAGTGCAGAGCATGAAATCTGCCAATGATATGACAAAATTTAAATTGAGAAATTTGATATGTAAATTATATTGGACTTTATTATATTATGTAAATAATATATACATTAAATAATTATGTGGTTAATTGAACTATTAGACTCATTAAAAGTATGAATTAAAGAGTTATGAATTTTATAACGATAAAGGTAAGCCCTAAAGTACCTAGTTTTTAACTAAAGTCTTGGATAATTTAGAATGTCAACCAGAGGTCTAGTTATTATACCTGTGATGATACCTGTATTATGTCAGTGATGACACATATATTATATCAGTGATGACGCATATTATATCAATGATGATACTTGTATATGCATACCACTATACCCAACGAAAATTTTATTATGCTTAGATGGCTAGCCCTGTTATCCTAATTAGTGGTCAATCTTAGGTATTATGGGCATAATTATACTAAGAATGATATAAAATATATTATATGAATTTTGAATGCTAGTTGCTCATGCATGCAAATGAATCTAATGAACATAATAAGAATTATGTATTTGTATATAAATGTCACATAATCGCATATTACATGTATATAAGATATTTCTCTATTTATAAGCATCACTAAGCTTAGTGCTTAGTGTGAAAATTTCTCTCACGCATATATAGCACAGAGAAGATGGAGAGTTGTAAGAAAGCTAATGGAGTAAAGCAGCCAAAGTTACACAGTGGTTTTACTTTTTTGTACTTTGATATGTATTTCTTTTTCTACAGTACTAGTAGATAAAAACTTTGTATTTTGTACAAGTATTATGCTTTGTAAATAATATTTTTGTATATAAAGTATGAGTTATCTTTTATTATAATATTTCATTTTGTTGGATTATTTTTTGAAAAAATTATATATATTACCCTATAAGCCATATATGCTCAAGTTACTTGATTTATTAAATGTTTTGTCTAAAGAGCTAGCGTAACATCACTTTATTTGGACATTAGTTGCTGGAGTAAGGAGATGTTATATATAACACCATTCAACTACTTTGAAATCTTTAGCATGACAGTTGATAATGTGTATTAATTAAGAATGAGGTAGTAAAGCATGTATAATAATGTATGCTATGATAATTGAACTGGTAGTAAGCAAGTGGAACGCAAGTGATAACACGGAAAAAGATTTCAGAATCTAGTCTTTAATTGCCCATAACGTCTAATTTAGGACTAAAGTCAGGATAAATAGTCTATCATTAAGGTTATAAACGGTATCGTAAGAAAATTAATTCATATGATTTTTGGCATCCTAGCCTACGACAGACATTTCTATCTAGCCGATGATGGCAAAATACAACTTATAATTCCATTGTTATTCTAGCCTGGTAAATCCTATGGGAAGTTTCTAGCCCAACTATATGTGATTTAAGTCCAAAAGGTAAATGAGGGATGTAAATAAACAAAATAGTATCCCCATGCCAAGATTGAGTGGCTTCATCATGTATTGGAATACGAAATGATGCAAAAAATATTATTACATAACATAGATATTTTATGTTAGACTTAGGCACGTTTGTTCAATTGCTAATCTAAAATATTCAGTGGAGTTGCCAATATGACCAGTGGAGGTTCGAGAGAGTAGAGTCACCACCTGAAAATTAGACATTGATGGAAACAAAAAAATCAATTCAACCCTAATTGTTAATTTGAACAATGAAAACCCATACCTATTAAAGTCTCGTAAACTCATAAGTTTGCTTTCACAATTTATTTTGCAGCGAGGTAAATGGAGTTATGGCTTGGAAGCCAACAAACTCAAAGCAAATTAATGCAAAGGGAAATATTATCAACATTTTTTTTGGACACTTGCTCAATAAGTAGTCCATATTATTTTGATGATATAGTCCAATTATGAAAAAAATAGTGAAAAAAATTGAAAAAATAAATGTTGGTGGGATTTTTCTAATGCAAAATTTTCCACAAACATTATAAAATTAAAATTGCATAAACTTTTATGGGAGTCATTTGTCACTAGAAAGTATTCGTGATGCCAATTATATATGTCACCGAAAGCACTATCGGGTAAGAATGGAAGACTTGGGGTTGAAGTGTTAATGCTGATTGCCACTAGCGGCTGTTTTGGATAAGGGCGTTGACCCGTGCTGATGAATTATTGGTTTTGTTTTCTTCTCTAAATATCTATGAAATATTGATCTAGTGATCTTAAATTCTTAATTATGATTAGTGACACTATCATGAAAATATCTTGCAATAATGCTAAAAAAATTATTTCTTTTGATGACTATTACATCTAGGAATTGTAATAATTTGAACATATTTTCATAAAGATTATAATTTAAAATTGTTCTTAATTTCTTAATATGTATTTAATATATGCGTAATATAGTAATAGTTTTACATCAACGGCGCTAATAATATGTTGTATAAACACTAATGAAATAATAAATGAGTAATCATTTCATATATTTGATACAATTAAATTAATTTTTTTTAAGAATCTCAGAAATAATATAAATAGCAAGTTGCAATTATAAACTAATTAGTAGTAATGTATTTCTTCGAATTATGAGTGCATTTTTAACATCCTAGATTTAGAGCTCTCTTTTGGTTACGGTTAGCTCTTAAGTCACAATTATGCAGAAACATTTAGTAGATTTTGAGAGTCTGGACTTTGAATTGGAAAAAAAAGACAATATTGAGGTCCAACAACCTGCAAAACCAATGAAATGAACTGAGTATTATTAAGGTGTCGCCCATTAAAAAAAGATACATTAATTATATTAATTTTCTAAAGTGGAAAAGGGATTTCCACTATAAATGTCTGACAACTACTTTCAGTTATATATTATTTATTTTAAAAAGTTATTTTATTAAAAAATTCCAATATTCTGCATATTTTCAGAAATAATCTTATTATTTGGATGCCAAAATTTTAATTAATTAAGATAAAATAAATAAAATTATCTTACTAATCTTTTTATAAAAATAACAAAAATTTATCTTTTAGCACTGTATTTTAATACGGTTTTTCTCGTTCGTCCATTATATCCACTATTTTGAGTAAAAAAGTTTATAATTTCTTGGTAAAGCTAAAGATAGTGATTTTTTTCTTGACTTTATATTGATTAAAACATTAAATTTTAATTTTTTTTATTAACTATTTTCTCTCATCTCTATTTTCTTATATCTCACACTACTATATATTTTTTTATATACTTTTTTTTTTAAAATTTAAAAAAATATATAGTAAAAACTAAGATAAATAAAAAAATATTTTTGGACAATATATTATATATTAGGTTGAAGACAACTCAATTGAATTTTAATTATCCGTTATTTCTTTATTTTTTTTCCATCTTATGGCAGGTGATATGATTATTTTTATATTTGAATTTACAATTTTGTCAAGAACTTAGAGATAATCATTTAATATTTGTCATTTAAAATATATGTGAATGAGATAGGTCAAGAATGTCAATGAAAATTTGTTTCCTTTCACAAATATTCTAACTAAGATTAGACAAAAAAAAATTTGAATTTTGATAAAACCCACTGTCCACAAAAATTTTGATCTTTTTATTTTAATATCAGGAAAAATTATAATTGAAAAACAATGAAATTTGAAATTTAACATCGATATTCATAGTCTTGTATTTTTATTTTTAAATTATGATAAGTTACTAATATGATTCAAATTGTTATTTATTTTATTTAGATATCTCAATTTATTATTAAAATAACTAGGTGATAAATTCTTTTAAAATATTTTGGTTAGATCAAGTCACATATTTATTTACCAGTCAAGCAAACTGTCAACATTATTTTATAAGCGCAATATTTATTGTAAAATTTATAATTTTTGTTAATGATGATCATAAGTTATTAACTTAATTTATAAATAAAGATATGAACCAAATTTGGGTAAGATTGATTTTAAAAAAAAAATAAAATCAATAGAAGTACCTTTAAATGATAAGCTGAATAACTTTGGAAGGGGATGTCATTAAGACAATCAAATAAAAAATATTATTTTCCAAACTAGACACAATAGAACTAATGCAAATAGAAATCATAATCTAATTCGATAAACATTGAAATAAGAATAAAACATAAGAAATGCATCTCAAGTGGAATCATAATTATTTATTCCTATTAAAACTAAGATAAATAAACCAATCCAAAAATATTTTTTAATTCTCTTAGTTTTTCCTATATATCTTTTAAATTTTTTAATTAAAAAAAGTGCAAAACAGAGAATCAAGAGTAATGTGAGATATAAAAATAGAGAGAAAAGAAAATAGTAAATAACAAATTAAGTTTTTATGTTTTAGTAATCATAAAGAGAGAAAAATCACTATATTTAACTTTACTTTAAAAAAATTATAAGATTTTTTATTAAAAATAATAGATACAATAAATCAATAAGAAATAGAGTATTAAAAGAGAGTATTGATGATGAGAATGACTAGCATTCTTCAACAAGAAAAGATTTATGAGTATGTTAATTATTAAAATTATTTAATTATTTGATTGTCACTAGTTATTAATAAGAAATTATTAAAATGTGTATTATAATTAGCTAAATTCTAGTCAACCATCTTTATTATTTTTAAAAAATTAGGGTTGAGAGCGAATTTGACTTTTTAGATCTAAAAAGTCAAACACTACTTTCTAATTTAATCGTAATTAATGTATTTTCAATGCATGTTTCAATATTCTTATTGATGTATTTTTCTAAAAATAATTTTTTCTTGCAATAAAAATTATTTACTTTTTTTTGATAAATAATAATTTGTATATATGTGTTAAACAAGATGAAAAGTAAAAATATAAATAGTCTATTGGATTTATAAAAAAATTTATATTTTATATTTAAAGATGCGCTAAGATGTTATTCATTCTACCAAAGATGTTATTCAAAATAAGTAGTACTATCGGAGATGCTCTAATGATAATGTGCCTCACACCTCTATCAATAACTATTAATTAACTATAATCTTGCAAAGAAATGTAAGAAAAAAGATTTCTTCAAAGTCATTATAGGTATCTACATCAATGTGAGAATGATGCAAGAAAAAATGAATATTTTAATCCTTGAATTTCATAAATTATGCAATTGAGTCCTTTAATTAAAATTTAGTCAATTGATTTTATAAATTATTAATCATTTATTTAAAATTATTTTAATCTCTTAATTAAAAATTTATTCAATTAATTATCATTAATTAAATATCAAATGTTTCTTAAATATAGATTAAATGAAAATCTATTCAACTAGCTTCCTTAACTATGCATCTTTAAGTAGATGTAAAAAATTTCATAAACAAGAATTAAATTTGTTCAACATTGATAATTGAGTTAATCACATATGTTTTCCGTTGAAAGATCTTATTGAATAAATATATAATGTTTTAAGGATCAAACAATGTTTTAATAAGAAAAAAATGTAGCCTTGATCATGTTCATAGCTAATTTAAGGATTTCAATTAGTTAATTCAATCAAATAAAGGCCAACACAATAAAGAGAGGACCGTATCTGCAATTTAATTTCGTATTAATACCTTTTTTTGGTTACAAAGGAAAGGGTTACCCCCTAAAAAAAGGAAAAAATTAGATCACAATTCTCTTTGACAAAGAAACCCCAATGACATCTCATTCCAGAATAGGTAAGATTTGCCTGGGTGGTATTGATAACACAACTCCTCTAGAAAGATTTAAAGCCTCATTAAACAATCACTCAACTACTTGATTCCCTTCTCTAAGCACATGTTGAATCTTGATTTGCTCTATTTGAGAGAGAAGCTAACAAGTATGCACCATATTTATCTTTTAATGAATGAATACTTGAAGCTAACAAGTATGCACATGTTGAATCTTGATTGTCATAAACGTGAAATTGCTAGGTTGTGCCAGCCTATCACAGGTGTGATATCCTTGTCGCGTGTGTGATGAAGATCAATGATGCAGAGTCCAGTTACTTTCAAATACACGTGTTATTCAAGTGGATTCCATAATTTGGAATATATATTTTAATTGGGAGAACGAATTTTTGGGATGATTATGATTATTTTGAGTTAGGAAGTATTGCGTTTTTAGAGTTAGAATACAATTATGACTTTTTGAGGTATAAATTCATACTAATAAGTAGAATTAGGGAAGGGGAAGATCTTTGGCAGCAATTTTTGTTTTTCAATTGGATTTCTAGCAGATTAGCCTTCAACTTAAAGATTTAATTTAAGGAGCACTTTAGTTTTCTTATATTTATACATTATGTTATAATGTATAACTTAGTTATCAATATCAACATTGTCAGTGTTATAATGATGATAGGCTATATCATTTTATGGGCGCTCAATAAGCAACCCATGTTTGTATGAACCATATTTATCTTTTAATGAATGAATAATTTCTTTCAGTTTCAATTGCACTTGTTTAATTTTTAGTTTGATAATTGCCTAATCACTAGTTGTTGAACTTAAAATGAAAATCATGGGGTTTGATTATTAGGAATATCACCTTTAATTTAACCTTAAAATTTGATTGAATACTAATTAAGTCATTAGTTTGATTAATTAGTGCTTTAAGGCGAGAACTATGAAATCTTAATTTATTAGTTCTAATTTGTTAAGGGTAATGCAGGTTAGGGGATGTGATCTGGGTACGTTGTTTCATGGTTAAATTTATTAACTTCTATTGAATTCTAGTTATTATTAGTTCTATTTTTATTAGTTTGAACAATTTATTAAAATATGAGTAAGTGTTTAGGATTTAGTTCCTCTTATTTATTAGTAATTTAGAATTAATAAAGAATTTAAGCTGAACAATTCTATAGGGAATGATATCAAGAATATCTTACCATTCTATGATTTGCTCATATACTTACAAGTAAACTTTGAGTTATACCAAGTTTTTAGCACAATTATCGGGTATTATTGATTAGATTCTTAGTTAATTATTTAACAATGTGTTTTGAGTGTTTTATATTGTTTTATGCGTTTTTATTTGTTATATTCAAGTTTTTCATTTTAGTTCTCATTTAGTCTATTGACTTTAGTTTTATGTCAGGTATTAGTAAATAAAAAAAATTAGGCAAAGTATCCACTCAGAGGTATTATGAGTTGAGGTCCAAAATCTAGAGAAAAAATAGCAACCTTCTGAAGATAAAGTGGAAATTAATGAAAACCTTAAGCATTTACAAGAAGAAAGAGAATAAGTAAGCGAACTAATGGCTATCCCACCTAGATAGGTTGATGCATAGAGGCAGTTAGCCATAAAAGACTATTGTGTATAGTTTTGGGAGAGGTAACAAGGAACTATGATCCGAAAATCATACACTTTAACATGCTTCCATCCTTTTATGGGTTACCTAATGAAGACCTCTCACAAATCAGGGAATTTTATACAGCAATCAATATCTTTCCTTTGAAAGGGTTACAAAAAGATCAATTGAGGATGATATATTTTCATTATACCTTGAAGGATAGAGCCAAGGCATGATTAATGACCTTATCACCTAATTCTTTGTGTAACTAGAGTGAAGTATATTAAAAGTTTAAGGGCAAGTTCTATTCCCACTAGAAGACAGAGTTAAGGGCAAAAATTACTAATTTCTATCAAAAGGACTGAAACATTTCATGATGCATAGGATAGAGTTAAAATTCCTTTTTCCAATGCCCTCATCACGATTACACTCTCCTCATGACAAATTAGTCATTCTATAATGGTTTGAGCCAACAATATTAGTGCATAGTGGACAATGCAGCTAGAGAAGCTATGGGAGAGAAAACAATAGATGAGGTTTACCACATTTGCAAATTGTTGGGAGCTAATTCCCATCAAAATAGTGTGAGAGGAAGAAATATGGCAGTTCATGGAGTTTCAAGTGGCAATGAATTTTGGCAATGAATTGGCCTTACAAATACTTGAGTTGATAAAACAAGTTCGAATATTTACTAACAAGGGATATGCATCCACAAATGAGGTATGTTGTATTTATAGTATTTATGGACATAAGGCTAATGTCAGTTCCTCTTTTGGTTCTTGTGTAGGTAATACAATGCCCTAAATTCTTTCTAGCCTAGACAGTAGAATAACTTATACTGCAACACTTATAATCCTAATTAGAATAATCATCTTAACTTCTCTTGGAGAAACTCTAACTAGAACCCTCATCAGATCCTCAAGAACTAAAACCCAAACACATGGTACAATTACTTGAGCTTCAAAATTAGCTTATATATCAAAATCCAAATCAAACTGAACCCTCCAATGCACATAGGAAACCATTTCTGAAGGAAACTTTGAATAATTTCATGTTTACTACTTAAGATAAGTATGAGAGGACAAACAAGAGGATTAATTCCATTGAAATTTCATTCAAAATATTAGAGATTCTAATTGGTTAGATAGCAAAGACAATTCAAGAGTGTTGCCCAGATATTAGATCAAGAAGGGGGGTTGAATTGGAGTTTCAAAAATTAAGCTTTAAAGTGCGGAAATAAAATTGTTAATTTTTGAAAGGATAGAGAAAATCAGACACAAAGATTTATAGAGGTTCGGGTATTAACAAACCCTACTCCTCTCCCCAATCACAATTGGGAGTTTCACTAACACACTAAGTGTTACAATGGAGTTTTACAAGCTCACTCCCAACTATGGTGTTTCTCACAATGACTCACACCTAACCCAGAAATCCCTTGTGTTTTAATGGCTCACACAATAACCAATTCCTTTGTGTTTTACAGGTTCACACAAACAACCTACACTTTGTGTTTTACAAGCTCACACAAATTGTGTTTTGGAGGTTCACACAACTAACCCTTACAAGTGTTCTTCTTTTAACCCAGAACTACCCAATGCTCACTTGAGTAAAGATTACAGAGAGAACCACTTATAAATCTTTATTGCTCAAATATGAGGAGCAATAAGATTTTTACAGAGAATAGATTTGTTCTCAAAGTATAAAAGTACAAGATAGCTTGTGATTTGAAGTATATGCTAATCTTTTGTTTTTCTTCTCCTTCTTTTTTTTTTTCTTAATGCATAAATGGCTTCCATTTATACTCCCATGGCTGAATATAGCCGTTGGGGTGCATTAAATAAGAAACTAGCCGTTGTACCAACTAAAAAATTGCGCCTGACATTTTTCTCTTTTATTGTTCACGGGCGTGAATATGCTTGTCACGGGGGTGACAGTTCTTCCCAAGCCATGACTGAGGTGGTGACCTTGGTCGTGAAGCTCTTTGATATGTTTTGACATATAGAGTCACGGGCGTGACATTCTTCCCAGCCGTGAGACAAGTGGTGATTCTGGTCGTGAAGCTCTCTGGATGAAATTGAATGAAGCCTTCACGGGGGTGACACCTTCATTCACGGGGGTGACAATCTTCCCAGCCGTGACCCAAGTGGTGACTCTGGTCGTGAAGCTCTCTGGATGAAATTACTTGACTCTTCACGGAGGTGACACCTTCAGTCACGGGGGTGACTGAAATGCTTACTTAACGGTTTGGTTTTCCTTCATGGCTGTGAACTTCAAATGTTGGTTTTTTTTGGTAATGGCTAGCTTTCTTCACGGGAGTGACTCCTAGAGTCACGACAGTGAACATGTTACTTCTTGCTTTTTGTTTCTCAAGGATTATCCTTCCAATTCTCTATTCTTACTATTTTAATTCATGTCCTGTATAATATACTTACAAAAACAAGTATGTTAAATACAATATTGCTATATTATTTATTATCATCAAAATGACGGAAATACCCCTCAAGGTTAACAATCTCCCCCTTTTTGATGGTGACAAATAATCTAGCAATATGTGATTTTGAGAAGTCTCCCCCTCAAAATATACTTAGAATAAAAAATATAATATGCAAGAATAGTAAATAAAGATGTAGCATTAAACTAGATTTTAAGTATATGCAAGTTATATGAGAAGCATATCCAATACATACCATAATTCCTTTTCAAGACATAAAGTATATGTAAGGTATATTTAAGATATATCATGGCATGTTTTTATTTGTAACTTGCTTTTAAGGTGTATGCAAAGTATACTTAGGGTATATTTAAAGTATATAAAAGCTTAGTTTTTCAATTATCTACTTTGCATCTGAAAATTTGAATCAAGATTTTTTAAATCAATTCAAAGTCTGTTTCACTTTTTGATTCACAATTCTTATATTGCTAGTTTGATACTACTTTCCCTTATCATATATTATCTATCATATATTGCTAGTTTTCTCCCCCTTTTGTCATCAATCAAAAAGAATATGTAGACAAAAGCAAATATATATTATGAAGGAAATGATACAAATTAAGAAAGAAAATTTAAGATTTCCTACACAAGCAAACATAACAAACAACCAAAATGATCAAACATAACAAATTTAGGCTACACTCTAGCCTATATCCTAGTCAGACATCCTATCACGAAGCTTAGCTACTTCAGCCTCAAAACTATCTATCCGAGACTCCATGAAGTCCTTGAGGTTTTCCAACCTCTCATCCATGGAAGTCTGCAGCTGCTCGAAACGTGGTGCCAAGAGGTCGACCACCTGCTGCGCTAAATATGGTGTGGAGGCTGAGGACTGTCCAATTTCCTGCTCGATGGCTGCAGTTGCTTCCTCAATCCGAGCCCTCTTTTTCTGCTGAACTCCCTGGAGGCCTGCTTTAAAATCCTCCGTGTCATGATCTTTCCAAATAATCTCTCCAACAGTATCAGTGAAACGGTAGAAGATATCATTCTGAAAAACGATTCTGACAGCTGCTCCCATCTTGATGAATGACTCTACATCCAGCCTATCTCGTGGGTGTGCAGGAACGATGTTGAAGTGATGGTTATCCAGCTTCAAGTAATTGAGCTTTACTGCCATCTGAGTGACATATGCCCCAATCAAGATATCTCATGTGGGCTTGGTGGCGATGGAGAGAAGATGGTTTGCACACCATCTGGAAAGTGCCACTGTGACTCCCCGGTGAGCCATCTCGAATAGGAAGAGTTCTGACTTCCTAATAGTTCCATTGCTTTCTCCCCGAGCAAAAATGCTATAGGTTAGAAACCTATGCAAATACCTGTGTACTGGGATCCTGAGATGTGTGCTCCTAGTTTTCTTGACATCCCAGCTGCAATCTGTGCCAAAATGTGTCCATGCTGCAGGGGCAGAGAATTCTACCTCAGTCTCATTCAGAATGCCATCAGATGGTAGGTTGAACAATTCTCCAAATGCGATGGCGTTGAGGGTGTTTGCATTGTTGCAGAGTTGGAATTTCACCACTCCAGTTGGTGAAACCTGCAAGGTGCTGAGAAATTCCAGCGTTGGCTCCCGTAGGGTTGGCAGATGAATTTCAACAAATTCTTTTAGATGATAGGCTTGAAGTTGCTCTGTCATAGCCATCTCGAGCCCGAGATTACGGACTGTCTGCCATTCTAAGGACCTTGATGATAAAATAGGTCTCTTCTTCAAAGTTGCATACCGAGGATGACAACTTTCTGGAATGATGTTCATGAGGTAATCTGAATACCTCTTTGGTGCATGGGACTTCTTTCTCTTCCCCTTTGATGAAGCAGACTCCATATTTGAAGAATTTCAGTTGTTGATGAAGTTGAAGAAGATTTCTGACAGAAAAATTTGATGAAAGACCCTAGAAATGTCTGTTTTTCTGCTGAAGATTCGAACTTTTGATGGTATTTATAGTGAAATATCAAGGCCTTGGGGTCGAAATCTTCAATGTCTCAATGAATGAGAGTAAATGAGAGCGGTTTTGAGAGATGAAGAGTTGAAATGAAGATTGTAACCAGCTGTTTTCTTATATATTCGATACATTTATGGGCATGGCTTAGGGATTCACGGGCGTGAATAGTCGTGTTCACGGTTTGCTAAAGCAGTGTTCCATCCGTGAATGAAAGCGTGAATGCGTTCACGGGCGTTATCGATGAACGTAACGGGCGTGAATGATCATAGGTCACGGGGGTGAATATAATGTCACGGGCGGGAACTGTTGAATTTCACTACTTATACCCGTGAATCAAGCCGTGACACAAGGCGTGAAAGCTTCTGTGAGTTTTTGGTGTAATTATTCACGGGCGTGAAACTTTGTCACGGGTGTGAAAGTTCTTTTCCACGGGCGTGACTCAAGCCGTGAAACTATGTTTCACCACTTGAAGCCATGAAGCATGTCGTGAACCAAAGTCGTGAATGACACTGCCTCTTTTAGGCCACTTAAGTCACGGGCGTGAGTATAAGTCACGGGCGTGACTCCCCTATAATTTTCATCAGATTGAAATTAAGTTCTTCAATAAGACTAAATCATTTCAACAAAGATTTTACTTCATAAAGCATGAATTCTCATTAAAAAAAAATTTTAAAACTTGTGATATGTTTTAAGATCAACAATTAAAATTTCATATTCTTGTAATCACAAGGTTAATCCATCAATCATACCTAGTTCTCTTCTAATGAAATTAAATCTTTCCTCATTTAGAGACTTAGTGAAAATATCTGCTAATTGCTTTTCTGTGCATACAAATTCTACTTCAATATCTCCATATTGAACATAATCTCTAATAAAGTGATGTCTAATGTCAATATGTTTACTTCTAGAGTGTTGAATAGGATTCTTTGAAAGATTTATAGCGCTGGTGTTGTCACATTTTATAGGTATATGGTTCATCTCATGACCATAATCCTTAAGTTGTTGTTTTATCCAAAGAATTTGTGTACAACAACATCCAACTGCTACATATTCAGCTTCAGCAGTTGAGAGAGCAACTGAAACTTGTTTCTTGCTAAACCAAGAAACCAAACATTCTCCAATGAAGTGACAAGTACCTGAAGTACTTTTTCTATCTAAAAGACTACCAGCATAGTCTGCATCTGAATATCCTATAATATAAAAAGATGAATTCTTAGGATACCATAAACCTAGATGCAAAGTTCCATGTAAATATCTTAAAATCCTTTTTACAGCATTTAGATGAGACTCTTTAGGACATGATTGAAATCGCGCACATAAGCAAACACTATACATAATATCGGGTCTAGAAGCAGTGAGATATAAAAGTGATCCGATCATACCTCTATAAAGCTTTTCATTAATGCTCTTACCCTTTTCATCTTTGTCCAATTTTGTTGATGTACTTATAGGAGTCTTGGCATTTTTGTATCCTTCCATACCAAATTTTTTGATTAAGTCTTTGGCATATTTGGATTGGTTGATGAATATGCCCTCATTGCTTTGTTTGATTTGTAGACCAAGGAAATACTTAAGTTCTCCCATCATGCTCATTTCAAATTCCTAGATATTAGACCAAGAAGGGGGGTTGAATTGGAGTTTCAAAAATTAAGCTTTAAAGTGCGGAAATAAAATTGTTAATTTTAGAAAGGATAGAGAAAATCAGACACAAAGATTTATAGAGGTTCGGGTATTAACAAACCCTACTCCTCTCCCCAATCGCAATTGAGAGTTTCACTAACACACTAAGTGTTACAATAGAGTTTTACAAGCTTACTCCCAACTATGGTGTTTCTCACAATGGCTCACACCTAACCCAGAAATCCCTTGTGTTTTAATGGCTCACACAATAACCAATTCCTTTGTGTTTTACAGGCTCACACAAACAACCTACACTTTGTGTTTTACAGGCTCACACAAACAACCTATACTTTGTGTTTTGGAGGTTCACACAACTAACCTTTATAAGTGTTCTTCTCTTAACCCAGAACTACCCAATGCTCACTTGAGTAAAGATTACAGAGAGAACCACTTATAAATATTTATTGCTCAAATATGAAGAGCAATAAAATTTTTACAGAGAATAGATTTGTTCTCAAAGTATAAAAGTACAAGATAGCTTGTGATTTGAAGTATATGCTAATCTTTTGTTTTTCTTCTCCTTCTCTTTTTTTTCTTAATGCATAAATGGCTTCCATTTATACTCTCATGGCTGAATATAGCCGTTGGGGTGCATTAAATAAGAAACTAGCCGTTGTACCAACTGAAAAATCGCGCCTGACATTTTTCTCTTTCATTGTTCACGGGGGTGAATATACTTGTCACGGGGGTGACAGTTCTTCCCAAGCCGTGACTGAAGTGGTGACTTTGGTCGTGAAGCTCTCTTGTATGTTTTGACATATAGAGTCACGGGCGTGACATTAATCAGTCACGGGCGTGACATTCTTCCCAGCCGTGAGACAAGTGGTGATTCTGGTCGTGAAGCTCTCTGGATGAAATTGAATGAAGCCTTCACGGGGGTGACACCTTCATTCACGGGGGTGACAATCTTTCCAGCCGTGACCCAAGTGGTGACTCTGGTCGTGAAGCTCTCTGGATGAAATTACATGACTCTTCACGGGGGTGACACCTTCTGTCACGGGGGTGACTGAAATGCTTACTTCACGGTTTGGTTTTCCTTCATGGCCATGAACTTCAAATGTTGGTTTTTTTTGGTAACGGCTAGCTTTCTTCACAGGAGTGACTCCTAGAGTCACGGTAGTGAACATGCTACTTCTTGCTTTTTGTTTCTCAAGGATTATCCTTCCAATTCTCTATTCTTGCTATTTTAATTCATGTCCTGTATAATATACTTACAAAAACAAGTATGTTAAATACAATATTGCTATATTATTTATTATCATCAAAATGACGGAAATACCCCTTAAGGTTAACAAAGAGAATAAAAAAGGGAAGTTACTAAGCCAGATTGAGCAAGAAAAATCAATAATTATTCTTCGATATGGTAACACTTGTAATGATAAAATAAATTTAGAAATTGGACTAGATAACTTTTCTCTTATAGGCATGCATAAGACAAAGTATAAGGAGTTAGAGACACTGAAGAAGAAGACAAAATGAGAGCTTTATTGACCACCTTTGCTCTCTTTTAACAAACTTAGAGAGCATAATAAGGATAAAACACTCTCTAGAATTGATATTGATTCATGTTTGTTTGATGCTGATAGGAAAACACCTTATTATCCAAGGTTCTTTATAGAGCTATCCTTCAACAAGAGAAGGCAATTTGAGAAAGCAAAAGTAATGACATTAGAAACAACTTATGATACTTTTGAGCAACAGTTGCCTAAAAAGATGACAGATCCCAGAAGATTCATTTTAGCTATCAAAGTTGGTGATAAAAAGAAATTAAAAGCAGTACTTGATTTAGGTGCTAGCATAAATTTGATGCCCTATTCAATTTATGAAAGGCTAGTTTTGGGTGAGCTAAAATTGATTTCGATGCTCCTCCAACTAGTGAACGGATCAGTGAAATAATCAAAAAGTACAACAGAAGACCTTCTAGTATGAATTAATAAGTTGATAGTATCGGTAGAATTTATGGCCATTGACACTAAAAATTGCTTGTTTAAGAGAGAAAAGAAAGGTATTCACACTTGGTAGGCCATTTATGGCTACAACTGACACCTATATTGATGTTAGGCATGAAAAATTAACCATGATAGTTTTGGGAGTGTGATGAAATTAAAATATTTGCTTATCTAACTTATTCTTCTAATTATATTGAAAATCAATGTTTTTACAATAATGAGGTTAATCCACTTGATTGTGAATTGAATTTGTAAACACCAAAAATTAAGTTAAGAGGAACTTTGAATGGTAAAGGGATGGATGACTAGTTTGAAGTGGCCACCCAACCACCTTAAGCAATAAAATCAATAATGTCTTACTTAAACAATAAATGTGACACTTCTTAAGAAGCAATCCAAACTTATTTCTATAATTGTCTATTTTTGTTTTTCTTACGAGTTTCTATGTGAATTTTAACTCTAAACATTTTTTAGGAAATGAACTGAAACAAAAATGACATTTTAAATTTGTTTTGATGTTGAATTTTAGAGTGGAGAAAGGCTAGAGCAGAGCTGTAAGGCAAGTATATAATAATCATATGTGTCACAGGTACGCTAGTTTGTCATGCTTGTGACCAACGAACACGCATGTGACCTTATGACTAAGCAATATAAGCTGTCACAGAGCGTGATGCTTTCAGAATTACTATTTGTGACATGGGTATGACCAAATGTTATGACTGTGACACAAACTAAGCTTGCACCATCATCGCAACATTGCTAATATGTCACAGGCATGTCATTGTGTCACGATCATGGCAAATGAATTTTTACTTTGTGAAGTTTATACCTCATGTGCTATTTAAGTGTGTAGGTAAGTGAATCTTATCATGTTCGTGTTCTCTCTCCCCACTGTATCATTTCTTTCTCATTTTTCTCCAAATCTCCAAACTTAAATAAAATCCTAATCCCTAAATCCTAGTTTATTCAACATTCTCACTTTTAATCAGTTTGCAATTCCATAAACTCATATAATATCTAGTCTAGCTTTCAAATTTTCATTAATTTTTAGATTCCTAGGACTAAAAATCTTCCTAAAAGAATGAATAGTCATTGTGCGTGCAAGAACCCACACCTTCACCACTTCTCGCTCGTGCCGAAGTAGAAGCTACTCATGATGGTACTGATGTTGCATATGGAGACTTAGAAATTAATATTTCTTTTAGATATGATACTCCTCTTCCTATCTGCACAGAGAGAAGTCATTAAGCATGGGAATTATTTGGCTAGGTTTGTTACTATCTATAGATTTTTTGTTTTTTGCAATTTTACAGCAGTTAGACAGTCTAGAAATTATGCAAGCTTATGCTAAGAGATTGGGTTGGTTGCAATTTATTAATATGAAAAATCCTAGCTTTAGGGAATTAATTCTAGAATTCTATACTACCTTGGTCGTCAATAGTGAATGCATTAGACTAGAATTTCGGTTGTTAGGCCAAAATTGTACCAACTTTCAAAACTATGCAAATAATTTTTGGTTTCTTCACATCTGAGTCACATATATGCCTGATGTTTGTTGATATAAATGGATTTAGGCATGTCTTGACTGAAGAATCACATTATCTACCTAAAAATACATCAACCATGAGCTTTAAAGATTATTGCATTACTTTTTTGCATAAATTTATATGCAATGCTATATTTGGAAAATATTAAAGTAATAAGGTTTCCAGATCTGAATTATTTTTACTTTGGAGTATGTATTCTAGGACTTGAGTTTGCACACACCGACTTTTATCTTTATACGTTATACACTGTTAGACATCATATAGATACTTTAGGCTTAGGACACATTATAACTGTCTTTACTATGCATTTTTGTGCTTTTTAACCTTTTGATACTCATATAACAATGTTACCTAGCAAAGGAAATTTTGTGCACATCTTATTATTGTGGAAGGTGATAATATTAGTTGGTTAGTACTTCCAAGTGAGAGAGGTGAACCTTCTCAATCAGTTGAAAATCCAGAGTCTCAATGGTAATAAGTAATTCAACAACCAAATGGGAATGAGTAATCTTTTATACTTAAGATGCAGTGGATGTTGCAATACCTTGATCGTATGGATCATCATTTAGATTATTTGGAGTACGCTAATTCCCAACATACTCTTCTTTTATGCCTGATTATTGCTTGCCTTATTCTGCCACCTCAGTGATCTGTCTTACATTTTAGGGGAGTATTTTTTTCTCTAGCTTATTTCTTTTATGCAAAGTTGTGAATCATTGAGGAAAATACCTCAAATAAGTGTGGGGGAGGGAATTTTATACTTTGAGGCACATTTTTTAGTTTTTTTTTATTTAAGTTAGTATTTTCTATTTTATTTCTGTTCATATATTTTAAACTTTTGTGCTTGGTTTCTATCATTTATTTTCTTATGCATAAGTCTATGAATGGATGCTAAATTATGTCCTTATTAAAGTTGCATTGCTTAATTAGTTTAGGATAATCTTAATACTAGTAACATGTTTGTATTTGAAGCATACTAGTTTGATTATTTGTTACCTCACATATATAGTGTTAGTAATCTAATAAGGCTATAAGTTAGTAAAAATTAGGGACTATTATGTTAATTCCTTAAAGACAATAAAGCAAAACATGAACGAATGGAATAAGGGGTTATAAATAGTGAGATGGAGCATAAAATGCACTCACCTTATATACTTCACAGCTTTTGGTTTGCTTATAGCCAAAACCATGAGTATGCAAAACACCTTGAATAAGTATAGTGTATGTCCAATAAATAAAATTGAAAGTTTAAATTAAAAAAAGGGATATGCACTATGACTTAGGAAAGAATTAGTAACCCCGAGATAAACTTAAATTTTATGAGAAAACAAAGAAAAGAATAAAAAAATAAGTGTAGGGCTTAATGTATGAGTTTTTGGTATTTATAATAAGTAGCTTGAATAGATTACTTTTTACGATATATTTGAGATAATATTATGATTGAGTTGATTTGTTTTTGGATATAATCATGAAATCAGTATTAGGATGGTCATATGGAAAAAATTAATGCATTAGTAAGACTTAAAGATGATAGAGATTAAGACTGAGTATACTAGTTAAGAATGTTTGTGCTTTAATTTTTTTTAATGTTTATATTTAGATGTGCTTGAGGACAAACAACATCCAAGTATGATGAAATTTGATGTGTTCCTCTTTTGTATAGTTTTAATTAGTGTTTTTAATGTATAATTGTAAGTTTTTAGCATATTTTGGGTACTTAGTTGTTTTTTTTTTTTTTTTTTGCATTTACGGATTTAGGTGGAGTTATAAAAATTATGCAGGCAAGATGGGGAGATTGTCACAATCGTGAGGCTTTGGCATGGGCACAATAATGCAGGGTGGAATACTTTTTATCGTGGTCATGTAGATTTGGCACGAACGCAATGTTATTGAATCTCAACTTTCTATTGAGGGCACGCAAATGTAGCACAGACGTATTGAGGTCAAAACTCCAATCCATTATCACGAAGGTGCTAGAGTGTCACGAATGTGATGTTGTTATGCTATGATAGCCTTTTCACGGGTGTGCTACACTTGCCGCATGCACAATGAAGATTAATGCTGCAGATTCTAGTTACTTTTAAACACTTTTGTTGTTCCAATACGACCGATTATGATATTTTAATTAGGAGAATGACTTTTTTGGGATGATTATGATATTTTTAATTTATGACGTATTGCATTTTTAGAATTAAATTACAATTAGAACTTTTTAGGGTATAAATTCAGACTAAATAGATCTTTGGTAGAAGTTTTTATTTTTTGTTTGGATTTCCAGCAAATTATCCTTCAACTTAAAGATCTAATTTAGGGAGCACTTTAGTTTTCTTATATTTCTACATTTTGTTGTAATGTTTAACTTAGTTATCAATATTAATATGGTCAGCGTTATAATGATGATAGGCTAGATTGTTTTATGGGCGTTCAGTAAGCAACCTATATTTGTATGAACTTTATTTATCTTTTAATGATTGAATAATTCAATTGCACTTATTTAATTTTTAGTTTGATAATTGTCTAATCACCAGTTGTTGAACTTGAAATAAAAATCATGGAGTTTGATTAGTAGGAATATCACCTTTAATTTAATCTAAAAATTGGACTGAATACTAGTTAAATCATTAATTTTATTTATTACTGCTTTAAAGCGAGAGCCATAAAATCTGAATTCATTAGTTCTAATTTGTTAAGGGTAATAATGCAAGTTGAGGGATGTGATTTGACTACCTTTTGTTTTTATTGGATAAATTTATCAACTTCTATTGTATTCTAGTTATTGTTAGTTTTATTTTTATTTATTCAAACAATTTATTAAAACTTGAATAGAGTATTTAGGAAGTAATTTATCTTATTTATTAGTAATTTATAATTAATAAGAATTTAAACTGAACAATTTTGTGGAGGAACGATCTCAATGGTCTCTTATCATTCTACGATTGACTTATAAACTTGCGAGTTAACTTTGAATTACATCAATTAGCATAATTATGAACTCTTAAAGCAGCATCCACAGAATTCCAAGCATCAATAACTTGATTAGCATACTCTTGAATAAAAATAAGTTTTCCTAGCAGCCAGGGGATCATACCCGCGAAAAGACCCATTTATTACTCCATCTCATAACCCTTAGAACATGTAGAAAGATTCACAACAAGCCATTGCTTTAAATTAAAATTTTGATGCTGTTGTTTTTTGAATGAGAAAGAAAAAAATTCCCATACCTTTTTAGCATGCGGACATTCCCTAAAAATATGCAACTTGGATTCAACAATCTTACTACACTCATCACAGTAATTAATGTTGGCTCAATAGATACAATTCTTGTTTTGATAATTTTAAAACTATGATTGAAGTGTTGAAATTAGTTATATTATTATTGTTGTAATTTCATTTTTTAATATGCAAAAAGTTGGAAACAAGATAAATCTTTAAGAAAGAGGAACACGTGCAATAAAGAGATATATTAGGATATGAATATAAAGTCATATTGATTGGTATCTAAAAGTGAAGCTCAAAGTATAAAAGATTTTTGGATAAAGCGTTTTTCACTAGTTAGAAATATAGCTTTCTAATTGAGTATTCTAATCAAGTATTCTAATTGAATATTCTAATTTTATAACTAACAGTTTTTTACTAAAAGATAAAATAACGGTTAGTGTTTACAAAATGTGAATCTATTTCTTCCGGCTAGTTTTTGACACCAAGAATATAAATACTTGTTGAAAGAACATTTCAAATATTAGAAAATCAAAGATTTCACAAGAAAAAAGTCTTATACTCTCCTTAAATCATTTTCCTTCCATTTGAGCTTCATTCTTAAATATTTTTTATTTTGACTCTAGTTCTTCTTTATATAATTCATTTAAGAGTTTGTGAGAAGTTTATTTCTAGGTTTGTTTTTAAGTTAAGCTTGAAAACTTGGTTGTTGGGTTGTTTAACACCTTTGTAATAAAAGTTAATCAAGTGTTTTCAAGTTCTACTTTGTAAAAACTTGGATTTGAGTTCAAGAGAGTCAGGTAGAACTATAAAGTTATAATTGACTTGATTCTTGCTATTAAAAAGTATCATTAGTGGAGATAAACTCTCAAGATTGAGTCTTGAGGGGTAGATGTAGGTAAAAGGCCAAATTACTATAAATCCACGTGTGTCAATATTATTCTTCCTTCTTTTATTTTCAAATTTGATATTCTGATTTGTTGGAAAATTTTTAGATTTGATTTTTATGAGAAAATGTGTTAAAAGTATTTTTTTTTGGCAAAAACTCAGTTGTGCTTAAATTTGTTTGAAATTTTTACTGCAAATAATAAAAGTTATTTATTTGATAAAAACTGATATTAGAGGTTGATAAACATTTCTGTTCATAAACTTTAAATTTTTGAAAAGAGATTTTAAATTATTCTTGTGTGTGTTATCAGTCAAGTACTAGCATACTATCAGAATATTCTAAAAATGTGAGTATATTTTACACGGGTTAAAAAGTCATAAAATTTCAATTCACCCCCCTATTAAGCTATTTTGGGACTTACAATTAAGAGTGGGGTGAAAAACCTCTTTTGAACCTTTCTTCATTGCATATGAGTTTACCTTGCCCAACTAACCATAGGTAAACATGTACACATTGAAGCACTAAGGGTTTTCCAAATCAAAGATCAAATATGATTAATATCCGGTTTATCCAGCGAAAATTAGGCCTCATAAGCAGATTTAATGGTAAACTTACTCAATTTAGAGAAACGCCAGACCCCTTCACTTGAGGATCCTCACATAAGAGAAAAGTTGAGAGGTGTTGTTGAATTTGGTTCGACAGGAATGCCTCCAACTTTACTCTTAATTTATTATCAAATTTTCCACCATTATAAAGATGAAAGATAAGAATTCTAAGAACACACAATAGAAGATATTGGAAGATAGGTAAAACGTTGTGATGGAGATGTTATTTGTCTTTCTTTCTTTCTTCCTACTTTGGGTTTAGAATTCTGTATTCACATTTAGCCATATTCAAACTCCTTTTTTGGACTAGGATGATGGTAATTATAACCATTTTCTGTTTCCTCCTCCCAACTCCAAAAATATCACATATATAGTTTTTTTTATTTATTTTTTGTTATATTTAAGAAAAGGAAAATGTTTTAATGATTTTATATCGTGTTTTTTTCTATTGTCTGGTCCACCTTTTTCGTATACATTTTGTAAAAATTTGGTATTGAGCAATTGGTGTCTTGTCTACCTACAATTGATGCATGCGTGGTATTTTTGTTAATTTTATGAAAAAATTGTTGATTTTGGTTCCTAAACTATGTTTATTTTGTCTAGTAAGTTTCTCAATTTTTATTCAAAAATATTAAGGCATCCAACTTTTATTTCAACAATTAATAAACTCTTTATCCTTTAAAAAAAATCCCTTTCAAGCCTTATAAATTGTCAACTACTCTATTATCTTCCCAACCTAAAAATCAATAATCTCGAAGCAAAACATGCAAAGCCTAGTGAGATTTTCAAGTTGCCGAGGAGTGGCATTTGAGATCAAACCACGTGTTGATCCCTTTGCCCTTTCAACACCCCCCAAAGATGACCCAAAGAATGGCCACTTCCTGCTCTCTTGGTTTCAAGAAACCACCTCCAAAGTTTTCCCTTCTTCTGTAACAAGATCTGTGAGTCGATCCAGTAGCCATTTCTGTGACCTTGACCTTGTTGGTGAAGAAGACGACACTGGTATCTCTTTGCAAGTACTCGAAGAAGGACACTATGAAGAGATTGAGTTCAAGGCAAACCCCCCACTTCCACCTGCTAGAAAGCCTGAGCAACCAACAAAGGCTGCTACAAGAAACGAAAAATCAAGATTGTCTATTATATTGCTTGATCAAGGCTTGTTCACTGTATACAAGCGGATTTTTGTCGTTAGCTTAACCTTGAACATGATAGGTTTGATTCTTGCAGCAACTGGGAACTTCCCATATGCAACAAATAGACCTGTTCTGTTTTCCATAGCCAATATTTTTGCTTTGACACTCTGTAGGAGCGAAGCCTTCCTGCGAGTTGTTTTCTGGCTCGCAGTCAAGGTCTTGGGCAGGTCTTGGGTACCTCTCTCAATAAAGACTTCTGCCACTTCTCTTCTTCAGAGTGTTGGTGGAATACATAGCAGTTGTGGGTTTTCTTCTATTTCCTGGCTCATATACTCTTTGGTTCTTATTCTTAAGGACAGAGAAAACACTTCCTCGGAGATCATAGTAGTGGCCTCCACCATTCTTTCACTCCTCTGCTTATCTTCCTTAGCTGCATTTCCCCTCGTTCGCCATCTTCATCATAATGCATTTGAAAGGACTCATCGATTTGCTGGATGGACAGCTCTAGCTCTGCTCTGGGCCTTTGTCTTGCTTGATATCTCTTATGACCCGAAAATCAAATCTTACAGTAAAGAACTAGGCTCCAGGTTGATCAAACAACAGGAATTCTGGTTCACTGTAGCTATCACATTTCTAATTCTCATCCCATGGGTGACAATTAGACGAGTACCTGTAAAAATATATTCTCCTTCAGGGCATGCCTCCTTAATAAAATTCCAAGGAGGAGTAAAAGCAGGTGTACTGGGAAGGATAAGCCCATCCCCATTATCAGAATGGCATGCCTTTGGTATAATTTCAGATGGGAAAGAAGAACACATGATGCTAGCTGGTGTAGTTGGGGATTTCACAAAGTCCTTAGTCTCCAATCCACCGAGCCACCTGTGGGTTAGACAGGTGCATTTTGCAGGCCTGCCTTATCTAGTGAACATGTATGATAGGGTTCTCTTGGTGGCCACTGGGTCAGGTATTTGTGTGTTCTTGTCGTTCCTTTTGCAGCCGTGTAGAGCTAATGTATGCGTGCTGTGGGTGGCCAAGGGGATAGAGCAAAATTTTGGGAAAGAGATAAAAGAAATGATGAGTGGACATCCAAAAGACAAGGTAATTGTGCATGATACAGCCATCTTAGGTCGGCCCAATGTGTCGCAAATGAGTGTCGAAATTGCTAAGAAATGGGGAGCTGAAGTAGTCATTGTTACAAGCAATCCTCAAGGAAGCAGAGACGTCGTCAATGCTTGCAAAGCGGCAAGCATTTCAGCTTTTGGTCCCATATGGGATTCTTGAATTAAATGCATAATCGTACAGCTGGCTAGAGTGCACATTTTAGTATTTTCTTCGTAATAATTAAGGATAATCAAGTAATTAGATAGTTTTAATGACTAATATACTCATAAATGTTTTTTTAGAAGTTAGCAAAGTAATTTTATTTTCTTGATCTTAATTAATTAAAATTTTGGCATGCAGTATCTAACCTACTAGATTCTAGTCAAATAGCAAGATCCATACTAATAATGTCTCTTCAAGTTCATGTGTTTCATTATTTTCTTTCAGAACCAGTTAGTGGTCAACAAGTATATAATTTATAACTATAATTTATGATCAATAAATTATGAGTAATTTCCAGCATATGTAATAATAAATTATTTCCATTATCAACTTAAACTAAAAAACTTGTTTTTATTTTTCTCTTAAAAGTGTGAAAACAATGAAAATAGATTTCAAATGAGATTTCTGTAAAAATATTTCAAGTAAACACATAATTCTATTTTCTATTTTCATTTTGAAAATTTTTTAGAAAGTTGTAGTAATTTTCCAAAGTAAACACACTCTTATTATTTTTCATTTCTCATTTTGAGTATTAATTACATTAGAAATCACTGCTCCGATTATGAAAGTAAACATATTGATAATGTATAGTGTAGAGAGAGTACAATTAAACATACTGATACTTAAGTTAGCTAGGGATATGAAGATTCATGAGTAGAATATAATAGACATTCGGTTAATTTCTTGATAATGAGCACATACTGCTTCCATAAAAACACATTGAAACGAGGAAAGAAATGTTGTGGAAATCGGGTCAGTTTCCACCAAAGTGAATAATTGTGCCAAAAAGACAAAAAAAATTCTCAGGTAGTTGGTGGAGTAAAAAATTCTCAGGTAGCTTGCGCAAATATACACAATTATCGTATTTGTTTCTAGCTCCTGGTCATCACTAGAAACTGCTGCTGTTGTTCCAACAACTGTATTGCCTTCATAGTAATACAAGTTGTTGCTCCTTTGAACTCCTTTCATCACCACAAGTGCTCCAGATATAACCTTAATTACTTCATTTTTAATGATTATAGTGAAACCCTTTCTCCCAAAGATTCCCATAGAAATGAGGTTTTTCGTCAGATTGGGCACATATCTTACATCTGTCAGAGTTCTGATTGATCCATCACGATTCCTCAATTGGATTGAGCTAATTCCAGTTGTTTTGCAAGGGTTGTCATTTGCTGTATAGACAACTCCATCTTCAATTTCTTTAAAATCGAAAAATCATTCCCGATTGGGACACATATGGTGGCTACAGCCTGAATCCAGGATCTAAGTAGTCGAACTGCTTATTGATGACATCAATGCTAATGAAAAATCTGAATCATCACATTCAGCTACATTTGAATCTGCAATAGCCTTGCCTTTGCAGATTTGTTTTTCAACTTAGGACAATCTTTCTTCCAGTGCCCATTTTCTCGACAAAAGGCACATTCATCTTTGCCCACTCTGGACTTTGATCTGTCTTTCTTTCCCCTGTTCTTATTTTTCGAACGACCTCTTACTATCAAAACTTCTGTTGCTCCACTGGTGCTATCCTTCTTGTCTTTTCTCCTCAATTCATAGCTGTATAGTGCAGCACATACTTCACTAAGAGACACATCAGCTTTCCCATGGAGTAGAGTAGTTTCTAGAAACTCACACTCCTCAGGAAGGGATCCCAACAACATTACGGCCAGATCTTCATCTTCAAAAGTCACATCCAAATTCATCAGATTTGCTACAAGTTGATTGAAATTGGTGATGTGATCATTTATCATGGTACCGGGAACATATGTGAATCTGAACAACCTTTTCTTCATATGGAGCTTATTTTGACTGCTCTTTTTCAAGAATTTTTCCTCCAGTGCCTTCCACAATTTACTTGCAGAAGTTTCTTTACAAAATGCATACTTCTGTTCTTTGGACAGGCACGATCGAATTGTACCACATGCCAAACGATTGATTGTCTTCCATTCCTTCTCATCTGCACCTTCTGGCTTTTCTCCCTCAATGGCAATGTCTAAGCCTTGCTGAAATAAGGCGTCTAGAACTTCACCTTGCCACATGCCGAAATGGCCTGTACCATCAAAAATCTCCACTGCAATTCATATTTGTCACAACAGTTCTCGCCAAAATTGATGAAGTAAAAGCTGTTGTGTCCATCGTGGATTTTTGTCTGTCTCTTGCCATTTCCTCTTTACCCAAGAATCCAAGGAAACCTTTCTGATGTGGAAGATTAGCTTACGCCGCAACCACAGAGCATATGACTCAGTAACCTTGGCTCTGATACCAATTGTTGTGGAAATCGGGTTAGTTTCCACCAAAGTGAATAATTGTGCCAAAAATTAAGACAAAGAAAAATTCTCAGGTAGTTGGTGGAGTCACAAATGGTCTCCATTAAAAACCAACTTCCTTAGACTCTTAGAGTCTTGGTGACATAATTTTTCTCAGATAATTTAAAGCACAATATATCTCAAAGTAAAAGACCCGACAATAGCTATTAAATAGAAATAAAAAGAACACTATAATTTAACGAGGTTCGGCTAATTATGCCTACGTCCTCAGACACTACTAAAATAATATTTCACTATTTCAAAGAAATATTACAAAGTGAAATATTACAAGAAAGAGAGAAAAAATACAACCAATCTTAGAAGTAGAGGGATTGGTGTTTTTGGGATGAATCGTTAAAAGGGGATGAAACCCTTTTATAGCCTAATGCTATGGTGGAAACATCATCTCTTTCCAATGTGGTATTGCCACATTTCAACAAGAAATAGAAAGAAGAATTGGCTTAAGGAACAAATTTCTCCATTGATTATGTGGTAATAACAGTAGAATTGGTAAGTAGCATTATAGCGGCTGTTGAAACATAATTATGTTATTTTATTTTACTAGGGAGTTATTGGGATATAGGGTGTGATCCACCAAACAATATACACAGAGAAAAGAGTAAAAGAAAGACAATAAGAGAAACATAAAAAGGATGTTCAAAGGGAAGCTTTTGGATTAGTATTCATTTGCTTAATCGAAAAATTTATAAATTTGCTTTCGTTTATAGTCAAGACCTTTTGTTTAATAAACATGTACTCTAAGGGTTTTTTACTTAAATAAGTGGAAAAAAATATACACAAATGTACATAAATTTAAAAAAAATCCCAAATTATGCATTTTTTCCCAAAAATTTATCCAATACACCAGATGATACATTATTGTTACTTTTTTTTTTACCAAAGTCAAGACCTTTTGCTTACTAAAGCAGATCATCTTCTTCCTATTAAATACATTCTAATTTATACATTACTGTATAAAAGTTTAAATAAATAATGATTGTTGTGTATAGGGTATGAACACCATAAGAGAAAGTTTAAAAGAGTGATAAAATACATATATGAAGTGAAGCCTCAAATGAAAAATTGAATTGAGAGAATCACCTTACCTATGTGGACTCATTCACATGATAGGGGAAAGCGATATAAGAGCATGACTACTAATATTGTTGAGTCAGCATGATGAAGGAAATGCGAGGAATGCCCATAACTTCTTTAGTAAATGTGCCATTCAAAAAAATAATATTTTTTTATGAGAGATGATCAAAATATTTGAAGGAAATTGAATATGGGGCTTTATATTGTGAAAATTGGCAGTTGTTGAATAAGAGAGTTACCAAGGTAAAAGACATTTTGTGATGACTTATGATTGAAAAAAAAGTTTTTCTCTATTAGTACAACTTATAAAAACAACAAAAAAAAGGAGCAAATGAGCATATCATTAATTTGTTTGATCTTACATGCACGTATGACAAATTTCAATTAGGAAAAATACCCTTTTTTCCACACAATTGTTTGTTGTTTGAGCAATGAAATCAACTATTTTCAATTTATTGCACCATACTATACTCTGGAATGCACATTAAAGTGTTATCAAATGGGCTTCTATCCTCTTAGATACCCTAACTATTGACCATCATATTATGAGTTGTCTTTAATTCCAAATGCTACCACGATTCGGAAAAATGGTAGTTCAAGAATATCACGAATCAAAAATGAAATGGATTAGAAAGTCACTAATAAATAACAGACACATGTGCAAATTATGTGATAAATCTGAATATAATGTTAAGACTTGTTTGCATACTAAAAGTCGTATTGCAAATGTATGACTTGTTCGCATACTTATAGTGGCGATTATACGCATTGTCATACGATGCTAATATGATTGACGATCATGTATCTGAGAACCCCTCCTCCCATCCACCTGACGAAAAACATGTATAGAAAGAAAAATACATTTGATTTCAGTACATTTGGATAATTCTTTTCTACTTAGGTCATCTCCAATCCAAAATACGATTTTAGTATAACTTTTTGTACTAAAATGATGTAAGTATAGTAAATTTATTTCCAACCAATTACACTATTTTTTACACAATATATATATATATATATATTCTTATTTATATTTTATTTTATATTCTTTTTTATTACTTTCATACTATTTAATTATTTTACAAAATAAACCCTAATAGTTTTTTTATATATATTCATCCAACATGATAAATTTTATTATTTAATAATATTACAAAAATAAAAATTCATTTTAATATTACATATTATAAAGACTTGTTAATTAAAATAATTAAGTAAAATACATTTGTATTAAAAACACAATAAAAAACATTTGACATTAGATAACTAATAATACAATATTACAATAGAAAAATAATATTACTATGGAATTAAAATATGTTTTATTGTATATTTAATATTTTTTGTTAAATTATATTCAATTAAGAAGATTAATTAAAATTAGAATGTATTTAATTGTTAGAAATAAAATTGTTATGGACTTAAAATTAAATAATATTAAAAATATTAGAATGTAATTTAATTGGATGATACAATTTAATTAAATTGCAATTTAATTGCAAAAAATAAAAAACAAATATCAAATTAAAACTTTAATAATCATAGCTAATATTTATTAAATATCAATTACACTTTAAATATGCTTTAATATTAATTAAACATCAATTTGTTAATTAAAAGTCAATTTAATTTTATTCAAATATGTTTAATAAAAATATTATTTAAATATAATAAAAATTATTAACTAATAAAAAACTAATAAAAATCATTATAAAACACACGTGGATTTTGGCCCTTCACCTTCTTCCCTTCATTTTCTATTCTTTTTCCAGCAACATTTCTTCTCTCATCTTCTTCTTTTCCATTTTCCATAAAAAATCTCAACTTTTCTTCAAGTTTCCTTCATAGGCAGCTCACTTTTTCTTCATTTTTGGTGATTTAACAATTTTTTAAAAAAAAATATGAAATGATGTATTTATAGTGTTACGCCAAATATGATGTGATATTGTAACCAATGCCAATTTTAACACAATTTTATTGTCTGATTGGAGCTCCATCATCTTGCGCAATTTTTATTTTTTTCTACTTTTGCACCATTTACCGCGAGTTGGAAATGTTCCTAGTTAAGTAAAAAGCCAAGTAACTGAGCTACGAAAACTCAATTTTTGCAAGAACAAATGCTTTGAACATTGAAATAGTAAAAAGTGTGAACACTTGATCAATAACTCTATGCTTTATCCTTTTGGTTTTCAAAACAGAAAAAACTCTCATCTTTGAATGCCCATATATTATATTCGGTATTTCTTTCCGTAAGTTCTCCTCTATCCCCCTCTAGCCACCCAAACCAAGCATACCTCAGCTGGCACGGAAGATTGCAAACGGGTCCTTAATGAGAACCAAAGAGATTCCTTAATGATTGCAAAGCTACAAAAAGAAAATTGATAGCTTCAATGCGACAATATTAGAGGTGGCAAACGGGTCGGTTGGATTTAGATTTGAATAATTTCATTTTAGATTTAGGTTATTGTCAAACTGCCTTTCACAAATTAAAATGGATCAGGTTATTTTAGATTTCAGTTGAATTAAACCTTCCGAAATGCATGATTCTTGAGTGATAGAAGAATGATTAATGTATGATTCTTGGGTACATGCTGAAAAATGTACTGGATTTTGAGAGTCGTTAGCATTATGGTTCTGGACTTTTGAATTGGAAAAAAAGACAATATTGAGGTCCAACAACCTGCAAAACCAATGAAATGAATTTAACCAAAATTTACTGAGTATAATTAAAGTGTCGCCCATTAAAAAAAAGATACATTAATTTTCTGAAGTGGTGATGGAAAAGTGTTTGGCGATTCCACTATAAATGTCCACTAATGGTAATATGTCTCGCACCCCTTCAATCAGTCATTAATTTACCATAATCTTGCTAAGAAATATAAGAAAAAAGATTTCTTCAAAAGTCATTATAAATGTCTATATCAATGTGAGAATGATGCAAGAAAAAAAATGAATATTTTAATTCTTGAATTTCATAAATTAAGCAATTGAGTGTTTTAATTAAAAATTTCTCAATTAGTTTTATTAATTATTAATTTAAAATTAATTTAGGCTCTTAATTAAATGAAAATTTATTCAATCAATTATCATTAATTAGATATCAAGTGTTCTTTAAATATGGATTAAATGAGAATTTATTCAACTATTATTTCAAAATTGATAATTGAGTCAATCGCATAGTTTTCAGTTGAGAGATCTTATTCCATAAATTTATAACATTTAAGTTCCAAACAATATTTTCTTTGAAGGAAAAAAATAGTCTTGATTATGTTCACTGCTGATTTAATGATTTTTTGATCGGCCAATTCGTCCAAATAAAGGTTAATGATTTCTTTTATTTTACTCTTAATTAATTTATTATCAATTTTTCCACCTCTATGGAGATGAAAGGTTAGAATTCTAAGAGAACACAGCAGAAGATATTGGAAGATAGGCAGAAAATTGTGATGGGATCTTCTTGTTTTGGGTTCAGAATTCTGTATTAACAACATTTAACCATGTTCAGGATGATGAGCATTTTCTGCTTTCACCTCCTAACTCACAAAATTATCACATATCAAGATTGTTTTTTTTTTTTTCAATTTAAGGACTGTATATCCTACTTTTTCCAATTGCATTGTGTACTTATTTTTATTTTTTTTTAAACGTAGTTAACTCATAACTTTTTACATTTGCTATGACTGGTGTATTAATTTAACTAGTCATACCTTATTTTTTACTTCTAAATATAGATAAAAAATGCAAGAGACAAAATACGAATTATATATATTAAATATATATATATATATATATATATATATATATATATATGTATATGTCCAGTAAATATGAGGTATTATTTATTAAATATATAAAACAATTATAATAAATATACCTTAACATATATTTTTTTCTTGTCAATTGACATATACTTTTAAACTAATATTAATCAAAGATTTTTTTTTCGAAAATTCAATTACTTTAGCCATCAAACCATTTAATAATGTATTGTACAGTGCCCATGAATTTTCTAAAATAAAATATGAGATTGGGATATGCATCATGCACTGATTTTATTCGACATAACTGGCTTCTTTCTATATAAAGGAATAAGGTATAAACTATAGCGAGAATGGAAAATGCAGATGTGAAGCAAGCAAAAATATTTGAATCCAGAAGAACAAAAATACTTAGATATAACCCCTATAAATAAATAAATAAATAAAATATTTAAATAATGTTTCAACACATCAATATGATCCCTATGTAATATATACATGTCGATGGCTATCATGCCATATTTTATCTTAAATTTTATATCAGTCTAACATTATTATTAACTACTAAATGCTAATTTTGGAAACAATTATTCTTTATCTTGAATTTTATTTCGATTCATATTTGAATATTTAACAAAAGGGGAAATAATAGTAACTGAAAAAGAAAGGCATAAAAATGTAAAGATTTAAAAAAAAAAGGAGTTAAAATGTCAGTTACAACAAAAAAGAAAGAAGTAAAAATGTATTTTTATAAAAATAAAAAATAAAAATAAAAAGAGCAAATGAGGTGAATTTTTTTTCTCAGATGTATTACAATTTTGACCCAACCCGGCCCGTAAAACAGCCTTTCTATTTCCATTTCAGACAGAGAAACTGATACAATGAGAAACCCAACTTAATAGTCAATCAGATTTATGGCAATGTTCACTTCTCATTCTTTATTTTTATTTATTTAAAATGCTCTTGGAAAAATAATACTAATAAAAATACCCCCTCATAAACTGTCATAAAAAAAAATAGATGCACAGTTTTATAAATTTTAACAATTTTGCATTGTAGGATTTAGATATGAATTGATTATTATTTTTTTCCCAAAGAAAATTAGAATTAATTATTTGATTTGGATATTATTTTATATCTTAAAATTTTAATTGTCAAATGACAATAGTTTTTAATTTATCATCTTATATTTATATTTAAGAAAATAGATTTTTTTTGAGAAATTTACATGAAAATTTTGTTATTAAACTCTCATCAATTAATTTTATTCTTATTATAACCGAATATCATCAATAACTGACTTTCATGAAGGGTCCAACATCTATATTCACAATCTAATTAGAGATAAATTTTGCCTCGTTCATAATTCTCGAGTAACCTTTCTTAAAAAGAAAGAAAAAAAAAAAAGAAAGAAAGAAAGAAAGAAAAGAAGAGACACAAAATTCAATGGAAAAGAGATCAGTCGGCATTCAAAACTCAAAAAGAGGGAATTTTTATGACCACCAGAATGGAATTTTACCACTGGGTTTGGATATGGGAAAAACAATATAAAAGTCAAAGAATTTGTCTAAAGGAAAGCATTGAACTATTGACATTGTTATTAACTTATTATTCATCAACTTCCTTTTTCTTTTTTCTTTTTGGTAGAAAATAGAAGGAATAATAATAATAATAATGCAAGTAATGAGAAAAGTATCTAAAGAAGACCAGTCAACTCGGAATCCTCTCGATTTTTCTTGCAAAAACACAACGTAGACGCGTTTTTGGACATAATTAGAGTCAAACAATTAGAACAAAAATAGCAAAATCAGAAAAAAGAACAATCCTCACCAACTCCGAAGTCTGAAAGTACCCCAACATTAACTCCAGACTTAAATTGTTATTACCCAAATCAAGAAACACGAATACAAAGAGAAAGAGGAAAAGAAAGTTCGCTTCTTTGTTCAATATATCACTTAAATGAGATTCTAGAAAATCAATCAATCACAACCCTATTTTCATTTATGTAAAGATTAAAGAGGAGGAGTAAGATGAGCTTCAGCTCGGATGCATTGACCTCTACTCTTTCCAGCTCAATCCAAGCTCTGGGTCGTGGGTTTGATGTCACATCTGATATTAGGCTTTTGTATTGCAAGGGAGCTCCTGGGTCTAGGTTGGTGCGTATTGATGATGAGCATACTAGGGATCTAATTGTTTCTGATGGGGTTACGGTGCCTGATGTTTCTGTTGATATTGACTGCTCAGAAGGTCATAGAACCATTGAAACAATTCCTGTTTGCAGCTTTCATCAGGTATTTTTTTTCTTTTTGGCTCAGTGAGTTATCTTTTAAATCATTCTCTGGGGGTGCAACTTTTTTAAAATTGTGTATAGTGTTTCTTTTCTTTGTTTGTTGGTTCCTAAAATTATGCTCTGGGTATGTTTAGGTGTGCTTTTGTGGATTCTCATTGCTAATTGCTTATCTCAATGTTTAGGTATTCTTGCATGCCAATATCAATTTTTGATGGATTTCCTTTTGTGAATTCGTCGATTTGTAAAACTGCAGCACGATGCTGTTCTAATTTTTATTAGGATGAGTGGCAAAGAGGAATTTACGTGAAACTGGTTTTATTGAACTCTCTTTTATTTATTCTTCCCTTTTTTCCAGCTCTGATCCTCTCGGATATCCTTTTTTTTTTTTTAATTTTTTTTCCTTCAATTTGGTGGGCTGGGTTGGAAACTGAGAGATCCATACATTTAATTCGAGGAAACTTTCACTCTGGTTTCATCATAAAAAAAAGTTTTGAATTTGAGAGGCAACACTTTGCCTTGTCTGCAGAATACACAATTGGGTTGGTCATCCAGAAACAAATTGCTTAGGACTTGAGCTTAATTACCTAAACATTAAATGCTTCTTTCTCTACAGTAATGCCTGTGTTTTTGTAAAACAGATCTATTTGGCAAAATAAAGGAATAGTATTTTTCACATTGATATAAGTGATGCCAAAAATAGCACTTTTCCTATGTCCCTCGGCACTAATTAGAAAAAATGCAGATTTTGGCATAAACCTTTTTCAGTATATAGGTGTTGCAATTAGAATGTATGCATATAGTACATTTATACATAAACTGTTGAGCGTTAACAAGTGCATTACTTGATAGTTTTGGCTAGTTGCAAAAGTTTAGTATTGGTATTGGAGTTATCATTTTGAAAGGCTGTAAATCCAATTTGAAACCCTATAATTTAAATAAATCATTTCAACTTCAGCAGGCTCCTTCTGCTTGACCTACGTTTCCAGTGTCTCATTTGGCTTTTCCCCCAACCCAGAGTTTCAGCTGGTTTTAAAGTTGTCAATTCCACGGCCTACTTGAGCATGCTTTGCGATTATTCACGTGTCGCACTTTACTTGTGCCACTGCGTGCCTTCATATCTTTCTGGTCAGTGGGCCTTTTAAGAGATAGAGATGCTAATATATGATGTTGGGCAAGCATTAATGGACTAACTGTCTAGAACAGTGAAAATTCAATGCTCACCGTTTTAGGAGAAAGGTCCTTCTATATGTACAATCAAATTCCTACATTATGGGATCTTTTATGACATACTTGATTTAGATTGGTCAGCTGATGTTTAGAAGACAGTAAGTGTTTTACCTAAATTATAATATTGGTTGACTGCATTCATAAAGAGTGCTTGAGAAAAACTTTAGGACTTTTCTGCATATATATATATATATATATATAAACTGATATGTTGTGTGAGAAAAAAATGGATATTTTGTGAAGCACTTGATAGACACATGTTTGGTATATTAGACCTGGTGTAATGGTGATTGGGTTTAATAATGGAGGCTTCGAGTGAAATCTATAGGCCAATCAAGGAAGGTTAGTTGGAGACTAGGCCAACTCAAGTTTTTCTGGTCAAAGAAGAAAAGTTGGAGGCTAGGCTACTTCAAAGTTTTTTTACAGTATTAAAAAGCATATATTTTCACTTTGAATTAGCATCATCATCACATTCCATTTTGAGTCTACATTTTGTCTTCTGGGCGTACATTATCTGTTGAAATTTAAGGTATAATAATAGCGGAAAAATTGTGGTAGGAGCACTCTAAATTACTGTTTTCTTCTAAGCAAGATTTGTTTGGCAAAATGAATCTTTTAGTATTAATTCTAGAAATTTGTAAAGGTGCTTCAATGTCAACCTTGTTTTTAAATTTTTTTTCCTGTTATCAATGATTTAAAATGTTGGATCAACACCTTAAGGAGAACTGGTAGGTTCTTGCTTTGTCAATATCATCATGAATTTGTTCCGAATACAGTTGAATACAGTTGTTCTAGCATCTAAATATGAATTCCTTCCCTTGAAGATTTCGATTTAGAAAGTAACTAATAGTATAGTTTGAGTATTGAAGAATTTCATGTTTAAGATCCAACTACTCTTGGCGACATGCAGAAATTAGTGTAACAGCACTGTTTTACCAAAAATCATTTCTGGGTACAATTTTCATCTACAAATGAGAGAGCAAGAGTATAGGAAAGAAAACTGCATAAGCGTTCTAATGATTATATGCATGCATTTATATAAAAAATCCTGCTATATTTAAAGTTTTTGGGTGGCCAAAGTGAGTATGTGGGGTAAAACCCCATGGAGCTGCCATTTTTTGAAAAAATGTGCGAGTCTTTGCATTTACTTCTAGGTTTTTACTTCATAAATCATACCAAAATGATAAGCTTCAACAAATCTCAGCAGCTCAACAAAAGGAAATCAGTGTTAAATCAACAAGTAAGCTCTCTATATTGAATGAAAAACAAAGGTTACTAGCAATTCGAGAGGCTACTTCTCTCCAAAACCAAAACATGACAAATACTCAGCATGAAAAATGCAACCAAACATCATTCCCCTTCTTATATTTACAGCACCCTTCCCCATATAACAGACTACCAGAATCACTATTCTGCCCCTTAACAAAACAGCCCCTAACAAACTAGAGTCACCTACACCTGAAAACCCAGCAGCCCACCTCACCTAGGACCTCCTCTCCTTGTTCTTTCTGACATAAGTAAAATGTATAGGGGGCTTATCACAAAACTTGGACGGTGTTTGGTTTAGCTAATTGAGGCAGCTGATAGTTGTTTTGTCCCTAACAGCTCAATTAAAAGTGTTTAATAAACTTTACAAATCAGCAGCTGATTCCATCAGATACTTTTGAGAGTCGTTTATGAACAACTGCTGATTTTTTAACATAAATACAAAATTACCTTTTCCATATATATTTGTCAAACATATATTTCTTTTTTCTTTTTGAATACGTAAATCTATGGAGATATATTTTTAACTTCTTTATGTAGTCATAATTAGTTTCTTCGCATATTATAAGATTGCAAACAATATTCAGATAATTTATTTTTCTAATACTGATCTTCTTTTTTTCTTTTTAATTGGGAATAATTGAGATCTGATGTATTTTGATTTGGGCTACTCTTGTTATCTTTCGGTTCATAGAGGTTATTAACCAAGGGCTATTGTTAATAGATGATCTTTGTAGGCAAGAAAATTTACATATCAATACATGCATGTGCCATGCCATACTGTTTGGTGAATTTGCTGGTATCGTTATTATTTCCTCAGCAACATTATATGGGTTCCCCTGACAGTGTGGGATGTGTGTTAATCGTTTCATTTTTCAAAATATGCTAATTTGTGTAGGTCATCTGTGCACATCTTCCAAAATTGTGTTGATGTACTAGCATTTGTAAAGATGAACAAGAAGCAATGTACTTGTTTGATATCTAAGCGCATAGTTAGGCCATGCATCATGCTGAGGGCTTAATTCATGCTTCTTGGACATTTCATTTTTTAATATTTAGCTGACTTCCAACACACTGTTGATTCTAAATATGAAAGCTTAAATAACCAAAATGAGTGTGGTGATAGGAAGATGAGATAGGGATATATGTGGCATTAAAATTCCTCATTGTATTTTTAACATATGTGGTTAATCCAGAGTCTTCAATAAGCCAAGATAAACTATTTCAATAAGTCTCATTTTAAGGATTCTTCTTCTTCTTCTTCTTCTTTCTTTCTTTTCTTAGTAAGAAAATGCTTTATTTAGAAGAGAGGAAGGGAAGGAAGTAGAAATCTATCGGATTTATTTCTTTTCAGGCTTGAAGTTAGATTTTCATGCAATGGTAGAAGTGGACCATTTCTTTATGTAGTTATTAATAACTTTTTTGTTGATTGTGTGGGTCAAGTAGCATGTCCTATTTACACTATTTTATGCGTTACATTCTATTTGTTCAAGGAATCAGGCTTTCTGTTTCTCATAGTTAAATTAGCATATACTGTACAGTTAGAGTGGAGACTTATGACTTGAAGTTTCAGATGGCAGGAAAATTTAATGAGATATCAGGTATATCTGGGCATATTCCACTCGGAAGCTTTAATAGCATGTTCAATTTCACTGGTTCTTGGCAAGTTGATGCAGCAGGGACAAAATCCCTTGCAATGGTTGGACATTTCATTCCCCTATATAAGGTTCAATTAGCAAAAGTTAATTTAGTTTTGTGTGAGGAAATCAAGCATGCTGTTCCTTATTCTTGGGATCCTTCATCCTTGGCAAGGTGAATATATTATCAACATCACAAACACTATAATTAATTGCTGTGACTGGGGTCCTGTTTGGTTTAGTGGTCAATGATTCATAATCAATTGTAAAAATATTTGGTAATTTAACAGTTGAAATTTATTCCTAATTTATAGAAATGTCTATCTAGTGATAACATTTATATTTTATTATACATAGTATATAGACATTAATTGTTTTTTCTATTTATGCTTAACGCACAATACATTTAAAATCAAAATAATTGTTTGAACAGAAATGAAAAAAAAAAAATTTAACCAATGATTCATTTTAAGAACATAAAAATTATATATTAAGAATTATATATAGAATTATGTAATTGTGCATATGAAAATTTCAAAATATGTATTTTTTATTTTATTATAGGTTAGTTTAAATGTAAACAAAGAAAATAATAAAGATTATTTTAGGTATTGAATATTTAAAAGTTGGCTTTGATCTTGAAAAGTTAACTTTTAGAACAATTTATAAAAGCCAACTATTGAAATTTTTAATGGCTAATTTTATTTTGGTTTTACCAAGTGCATTTCATTGGTGGTCAAGTGTCTAATTCGCCACTGCTAACTTTCGAAAACTGAACCAAATGGGCTCTTAATGCCATTGATCATATTTCTTTTAGTATTCCTTTTATTTGGAAAATAAAACTAGAAATTCCAAATTGTCTTATATTTTGCTTTCCTTTTAATTATGTATCAAATTTTATCAAATACTAAAAGGCAAGTTTTCATGTTCTCATCTTTCTGTGCTCAATCAAATATTGAGTTCTTGATCCTAGTAAACAGGTGTGCTTGTGACCTTTGTGCATGTCAGTGGACTTGTCCGATAGAATCGCCATAGTTAAAGAGTTTAACAGCATCAGCTTTCTGATTAGCAGCTGAGCTTTTCTTTTTCCTTTTTCTTTTCTTTTCCCATTGTCAGTTTCATTGAAAGCTATGGTACCCATATTGTCACATCTGCAACAATTGGTGGAAGAGATGTTGTTTATATCAGGCAGCACCAGTCATCCTCTTTGTTAGTGTCAGCCATTGAGAGCTATGTGAAGGAGATCGCTGATCAGAGGTTTGAGGACTCAAAAGTTCAGTCAAGTGCTGGTCCCTTAAAATACAAGGACAAGGTTAATCTCATGGCATTGCGCACATAATTTTCCATTTAGGCTATTCTGTTAACAGCAATCCTAGAATCAGTTTTGCGTAAAAGAATTTGATCTTTATTGCATTTTGCCTTCTCTTATTTTCTATAAATGTTATTGCACATACAATTTTCTTGTTCAATTAGTGTAACATTTTTTTTTTTGAAAAAAAAAATATTTCCACTTAGGCCATTTTGTTAACAGCAATCCTAGAATCATTTTTACTTAAAGGAAGTTGATCTTATTGCATTTTTCCTTCTCTTATTTTCCATAAATAAGTTTTCTTCGTGTTTTTGGTTTCCTCAAGCTACCTAATTCATTTTTGCTTTGAAGTGTGAGAAATTACTAAATTGAATTTGTTGTTGTAGGATGTAACAGTCATTTTTAGAAGGAGAGGAGGTGATGATCTTGAGCAGAGTCATGCCAAGTGGGCAGAGACAGTACAGCTGGCACCAGATGTGATTAACATGACATTTATGCCTATTGTCTCTCTGCTTGAAGGAGTGCCTGGCATAAAGCATTTGGCCCGAGCAATTGACTTGTATTTGGAGTGTAAGTACTTGTCCATCACAATCTCTCTATCTTTTTCTCTGTATTTCTGAATTTGATTCATTTGGTTATATGCTGTTCCAGTCAAGGATCAGTCAGAATGAGGTGTAGTTTGTCAAATAGTTGCTTTATAAATATTTTTATTTTTCTTGTTAGCATGACAATTGCTTAAGCAAAATACTTGTCTATTACCTTGACATCTTTAGTATTTTTTTTTGTCAAGGGCTTCATATTTATAGCTGCTTCTGTTGCTGTTGCCTGTGCTATTATTTTTTGAACAAATGATATGTGAAGAAATTCAAATAAGATCTAACTGAATATTGGACTACTGGAGTTGGCTCATTATTAGAAATTTTTTAGATTGAGTCTTGCTCAACTTACTATAGTTTTTAATTTACATAAATAATTGAATTATCATGTAATTTTACCAGACAAGCCACCCATTGAGGATCTGCAATACTTCTTGGACTTCCAAATTGCTCGAGTTTGGGCTCCAGAACAAAATAACCTTCAAAGAAAGGAACCTGTTTGCCAGTCCCTTCAGTTCAGCTTGATGGGTCCCAAGCTTTATATCAGCCCAGATCAGGTAATGTATGTCTTTGATATGTTGAATATTAAAACCAAAAGATCCCTCTCAAATTACAAAAAGTAACTAAATGGTAAAAAGAATTCTTAATCATTCCCTAATAATTGCTAAATACAAAACATCTGTATGATAATTCAAAGCAAATAAAAGTAGCTGCACAATGGACATTTATTCTTTTACTGTCACTTTTATGTTCTCATTCCTGAGAAATGATATTTTTGTGAACAATATACTTGAATTTGTCAGCTGGTAAACCGTTGTGAATAAGTTACTCAGGAAAGCAGATTTTAAAAAAATAATAATTACAACTTGTATGCCTTACAAAGATTTATCTGATTTTGAACCATCAAGCTAGGGATCAAATTATGATATTCAGAGATAAAAGATTTAAAATGGAAGCTTTTACTGTTGTAGCAGTCATTACATATGCCAGCACTTGACAAGTAGCATTGATGGAACTAAACCTTCCAGAGCAGTTTAAGGATTTCAATTATAGTGAAAAGTCTAACTCATTGATAAATGTTCTTAAATAAATTTTTAATGTGCAAAGAAATTCTTCCCCTTAGTGAAAAAATTCTCTGTTTTTAAGGCTTAGAATGTTCTTTTTCCTGAATCCTGGTAGCACAAAGATAACCTTTATGTCTCTCGGGGTTTATAAACCTAACATACCATGTATATGCTACTGCAGGTAACAGTTGGCCGTAAGCCTGTTACTGGTCTTAGACTTAGCCTAGGTGTCAAGCAAAATAGACTCTCCATCCATTTACAGCATTTAGTGTCTCTACCAAAAGTTCTTCAACCTCATTGGGATGCACTCGTAGCCATAGGTGCACCCAAATGGAAAGGTCCAGAGGAGCAGGACAGCCGCTGGTTTGAAGCTATAAAGTGGAAGAACTTCTCCCATGTAAGCACCGCACCAATAGAGTACACCGATACTTCCATTGGAGACCTCTCTGGTGTTCACATTGTGACTGGTGCTCAGCTAGGAGTTTGGGATTTTGGAGCCAAAAATGTGTTGCACCTCAAACTCCTTTTCTCAAAAGTTCCAGGTTGTACAATAAGGCGTTCAGTATGGGACCATAGCCCCCCCAATCCTTCTGCACCCCAATCCAATGGGGCATCATCATCAACTTCAAATGAGAAAACCTCCAGCGATAAGAAGGAAGATAGTTCAAGTCATGTTGGAAAATTGGCGAAAATAGTTGATGTCAGCGAAATGTCAAAGGGACCACAAGATATTCCAGGTCATTGGTTGGTTACCGGGGCCAAGCTTGGGGTGGACAAGGGAAGGATTGTTTTGCGTGTGAAGTACTCCTTGTTGAATTATTGATAGATCAATAGGATTACCCTTTTCCACATGAAAGCATAGTCAGGCATTCTTTGCACAGGCATCCTAGTTCTTTTGTTTCTGTATATAATGTTCATTTTGTTTGTTGGTTTTTGCCCCATAGCTGATAGTCATATCATTAAATATCTGAGGGTCCTTTTCTTATGGATTTTTTTATTAATTTCTGAATATGTTTGTTTATTAAAATAATTGTAGACTCGTTTTAGTCTATATAAAAAGTGATTTTCTCATTTCATCTATGTAACAGAATATTTTGCAAGTTTATGCTTGTTCCATGGTGTTCAATGACCAAGTTGCAATCTTGGGAAATGTTGGAAGCATTGATATTGCAGTTCTTTTTTCTTTGTCATGAGGGTTGTATGTATTACCTTGGCAGATTTGCATATTAGAAAAAGAGAAGTAGCTATTTTCTTTTTTGCTTTCATTTTTTTAGATGATATACGTTCCCATTTTTTTATGTACGAGTTTTATAATATTAAGAATAGGAATACATATCATTTAAAAAATGAAAAAAAAATTTAAAAAAGAAATTAATAAAAAAAAAGTTAGCTAATATTTCTCTTAAAAAAACATAATTACTTTATAAAAAGTCCTAATTAAACTCTTTTTAGCAATAATAGCAACAGAGGCACACAGCCGGCGATACGAGCCAACTATAAAGCTGTCTGGTCAATCCAAACAAACAAGATTTAGCTAAAATGGCTTGGAGTAGTGACAAAAGGTTTCCTTAACTAAATTTAAATATAACCATTTGCATGCAGCAGTCTGCATCGTATTGGAACCTAATGCATGTCTAGTTGAAGGACTATGACTCAAGTCCGTGTCTGTAAGCCTTAACAACAAGTAACATTTAAGGCTGTTATCAAAAGGCTAGTTATTATATATATATATATATATATATATATATATTAAAAGGCTTGTTTATATGCAATTAGTTCCTTTGACATCAACATCTGCCTCAAAGAAAAGGGTGATGACTCTTTCTATCATTAGCTTTCAGCTTGCATGTATCAGTTAGCCTGAATATAAACACTAGCTGCTAAAATGGTTGCCAATGGCTCAACAAACAGGCACCATACTCTTGTCCAAGAAAGTAAAGACAGCTTTAAGAATTGCCATCTTTGGACTGTGCAGCAATTTTTTTGTGCTTGTTTTATTGCACTTTCACTGAATGTCTGTGATAACTTAACATTACTTCTGTTAATTATATGCATCATTCTCATGTCATTACATCCTCATTTTGAAAGCATCTGTGTGCAGGATCTAGATTCAGTAGTCGGCAAGATTCGAAAGACTGTGGAGTCACATTCAAACAAACTAGTACTGCAGACCTCAAGAAGTGGTCAAAGACCACTTTCTATGTCATGCATGCAACTTATAAAAGTTTTAATATATGGCCATAGTTCTACCTTAGGTTTATACCTTTCTGGTCTTCATCATTGCTCTTGTTTACCAGGCAACTAGAGACCCTTTGTAGCTAGCCATGGTACAATTTCTTCCTTGAAGTCCGTTATTTTTCACCTATCTGGCTCATTTGCTTTTCTGTTTACTATAGCTGTGATATTTTTCTTTTCTTGATCATTTGTAGGAGAAACCTGAGCTTGTTGAAGGAAAGGTGGATTGGAAGGGAAGACAAGCTGTAAAGCATAAGCATGGAGGAATCAAGACTTCTTTGCTTATACTTGGTTTGTGTTTGTTTTTTTCTTCCACAAGTTTTCTGACATATTTTTACAAAATTATCACCTTCATAGACTAATCACTCATGTTAATTTGGTCTACTTTGTTCCAAAGGCACGTTCGGTTTCGAACAACTGGCAACTGTTGCATTAGCAGTGAACTTGGTGACATATTTCAATGGGGTGATGCACTTTGATGTAGCAGATGCAGCTAATCAGCTAACTAATTTCATGGGAGCTAGCTACATCCTCTCTATAATAGTGGCTGTTTTTGCAGATACTTGTATTGGTAGATGGAAAGCCGTTATAATTTCAGGAAGTTTCGAATTTGTGGTAATAATTCATTCTCATTTTCATTTTCAAATAATCAAAGAGCAACACTAAGAAAAGAAGTACACTCATCCAGGCACTAGTACTGCTAACAGTTCAAGCACACCACCCCAAGCTCAAACCGCCTCCTTGTAATATCTTCAACAAAAATTCTTACTGCGAGAAAATTGGAGGCAAAAATGCTTTGTTGCTCTTTGCATTTCTCTACTTGCTTGCTCTTGGTAGTGGAGGGATCAAAGCAGCATTGCCATCACACGGAGCTGATCAATTCGACGCAAAAGACCCAAAAGAGGCTAGGCAGATGTCTAGCTTCTTCAACTATCTGTTGCTAGGATTGTGCGGTGGTGGTTCAGTCAGCTTAACACTTATAGTGTGGGTGCAAGATCAGAAAGGATGGGACTGGGGCTTTGGTCTTAGTGCTGCTGCCATGTTCTTGGGTATGATGATATTTGTTGCTGGATTGCCGATGTATCGCATACAACTTGTTCAAAAATCAAATGCCATCATTGAAATTATACAGGTAATTAGTCATAGTTATAAATTATATCTTCAGACAGAATGTTGCAGTTGTATTTCCAGCTCTGATGAATATCAAGTTAATTTAACTACCTGAATTCTGATAACTATTTTCTTTTTCTTGCTTAATTTTTGTGCAGGTCTATGTTGCAGCCATCAGGAATCGAAAACTTCAACTTCCTGAAATCCCATCAGAGTTGTTTGAAATAAACGCCGACAAAGAAGCTGCTGTAGAAGCAGAATTTCAACCTCACACAGATACTTTCAGGTTAAAGCGAAGTTAATTTTTCACCATCAATGAATATACATTTTTGGATAAAGAAGCGTAAAAATCTGAAAAATGAATATATATATATATATATATATATATTTGATTTCAGGTTCTTAGACAAGGCAGCCATCTTAACTACAGGACAGGATGGAAGACCAGAAGCTCTGAATCCATGGAAACTCTGCACGGTAACCCAAGTAGAAAATGCAAAAATAATACTTGGTGTGCTACCAATATTCTGTTGCACCATTATTATGACTCTTTGCCTAGCTCAGCTGCAAACCTTCTCTGTCCAACAAGGTCTCTCCATGGACACCACCATTACAAAATCTTTCAACATCCCACCGGCTTCATTACCAATCATTCCAGTTCTATTCATGATAATTTTAATCCCAGTTTATGATCGTATATTTGTAGCGTTTGCACATAAGATCACAGGGCTTCCCTCTGGAATAACTCATCTCCAACGTATAGGTGTAGGCCTTATTCTTTCTTCTATATCCATGGCTGCAGCTGCAATAATGGAAGGGAAGAGAAAAAAAGTGGCTAGAGACCACAACATGCTAGACGCCATCCCTTTGCAGCAGCCATTGCCCATTAGTGTCTTCTGGCTATCGATTCAGTACTTCATTTTTGGTATTGCAGACATGTTCACATACGTAGGACTGCTCGAATTCTTCTATTCACAGGCACCAAAAGGGATTAAGTCCATTTCCACTTGCTTCCTGTGGAGCTCAATGGCAATTGGGTATTTTCTAAGCACCATTTTGGTTAAGATAGTGAATAGTGCAACCAAGGATATTACTAGGAGTGGAGGATGGTTGGCTGGCAACAACATTAATAGGAATCATTTGAATCTTTTTTACTGGCTGCTGTCTGCTTTGAGCTTAATCAATTTCTGCACTTATTTGTTTGTTGCTAGGAGGTATAAGTACAGGCCTCAGAACTCTGTTGATTCAGATGACAACACTAATTAAGGATTAAGCAAAACCAGAATTAATATGAAGTAGAATTTTGATTTTTGTTCTTCTTCAACTTGTGTTTGTCTATATTATGTATAATGTCTTTGAAAATTCTAAATTTTTATGCTGATCAAATAAAAGTATGTGCTTGTTGTTGTAGTGGGTGTCGGAAAGCAAATTTTTATAGAGTCCATTTAAGGCACCCAAATAACCCATTGTTTCGGTAGGACGAAAACGTAATGCAAACGACATTTGACTTTGTCAAGAACTTGTTTATAGTGAATGGGAAGTGAAACGCAGAAGGCAAGCATTAAACTGCAGCGTTTTAATGGTAGACTACCTGTCAGTGATTGTTCACTTTTACATGAAAACATTGAAAAGGACGTTCATAATCCTATTCCATGGCCACATTTTTAACTCGATTTTCATTTTATCCCAAGTTATGATTTTCTATCTCAAATTAACAATAAGGATCAATCTCCTTCGATTTAGCCGAAAAATTTTGAAAAAAAAAAATTAAGAAGAAGAATAAAGTTCGATCCACCTACTTCCAAATTAATTTTTTAAATTTTATTTAAAGTAAAAAAAATATCAATAATATATGCTCAACTTATTTGTTTCTTTCATTCCAACCCACATTAAGGGCATAATTAGCATTAGAGATGATAAGAGATATGATATCCATGAAAATTGCTCTACCCAAATTTAAATCCGATTATATATATTCTCATCCAACCCGTTTAAAATTATAATGTTAATACACGTATTCATCTCAAACACGATTAATAATGTTCTGAAAATTATGACCAGATAGAGTAGAGTCGCAACTAATAAGTTGAGAAAATTAAAGATAAAATAGAATAAAAAAATTTTACGTGGAAAATCCCTAAATAAATTAGGGTAAAAAACTAATGATAAGAATAGAATAATTTACTATGAAAGAAAATAAGAGATTACAACGTCTCTCTAATAATTAAAAAGAGAACAAATATTTTATCTCTTAAAAATTAGGAGAACAACAAAAATAACAAATATTTTCTCTCTTGGGAGCTCTCACTTGCTCTCAAGTTTGGTGTGTCAAAATTATGTTTAGGCATTGCCTATTTATAGGTTAAGAATGAATGTAAACACAAAAATTTATAAGTCATTAAATGTGAGCACCTACCATTTGGTAGGTGACCAATTTTTCAACAAATCTCTCACTTGAAGATTTGATTGAGTCAATCATATATTCACATCATTCTTTCTCCTTTGTCATTTCATATCGCTTATATTTCTGATATGCTGCTAGAAGATCGACACCAAATAAACTTATCAGCATTAACTGCTTTTGTTAATAAATCTGCTAGGTTGTCTTTTGTATGAATTTTCTGCATATCAATTATTCTTTCCTCCACTTTCTCTCGAACAAAGTGGTATTGGACTCGAAATTGTTTTTTTCTTAAATGAAAAGGCAGATTCTTTGCTAGATGCAAAGCATTCTGACTGTCACAAAAAAAAAAAGAAATTTTATCTTGTTCATGCCCAAGTTCTTCCAATGTCATTTTCAACAAAATTGCTTCTTTACTAGCTTGTGTAGCTGCTACATATTCTGTTTCTATTATTGATGTAGCTACAACTGACTGTAGTTTTCAAACTCAACTTATAGCTCCGCCAACAAGAACGAACATATATCTAGTAATGGATTTGTTTTTATCAAGATCACATGCATATTTGAAAGTCATGTTTGAAAGTCATGTGTATGTGATGATAACTTGAAATTAATAGAAAGTGGAGTATAAATTGGCTTACAATCTTGCATATTGAAGCGTCGTAAGATTTTTCTCAAATAGTTCTTTTGAGTCAAATCTTCCTATTATTTATGTCTCAGTAAATTTGCATCCCTAGATTCTTGTTTGCTGGTCTCATGCCCTTCATTTCAAACTCCCTAGCCAATTGTGCCTTCAATTCTACAATACGATCTTTGTTGGGATCCGCTACCAATATGTGAAATCATTTACACCAAACCTCTTGAAATATGCACAAGGGTCTGCATTAAGTTTATTGTATCCAAGGCTCATGATGAAGTAATCAAATCTCTTGTACCAACACCTCAGCGCCTGTTTGAGATCAACCTACAAATCAACTTCTCTTTTCCTTTTTCTTCAAATCCTTCTGGTTGGAGCATGTAAATTTCTTCTTCAAGATCTCCATGAAGAAAAACAGTTTTGACATCTAACTGCTCCAAATATAAGTCAAATGTAGCACACATTGTTAGGACTACTCTAATTGTTATTAGTAGTACTACTGGAGAAAATATCTCATTTAAGTCAATGTTTTTTTTAGCATATCCTTTCACCACCAATCTTGCATGATATTGCTCCACTTGATCTTTGCCATTGCACTTGATATTATACACCCATTTGTTTCCAATAAGTTTTTTTCTTTTGGTAACGGAACAAGTTCCCAAGTTTTATTTTTATAAAGAGCTTTCATTTCTTCTTGCATTGCTGTCATCCACTGAGGTGCATCTGAATTGTTTAGTGCTTCTTGAAGAGTTGGTGACTCTACATCCTCTGTTAGAAGATAGTATATAATATTGCTCTTCGTAATATACTCTGAATGTTAACCTGGTTGTTTTTTGAAGCGATATGATTTTCAAGGTTCTTGTGCCTCAGAAACAACAGGTTTTTGCTCTTCGTGCTCTAGTTCTGCTTCAGAAAAATTATTTTGCTCAACTTCATTTTCAATGTATACTATCGAAGTTTTTGAATTTTCTTTCACCGTGCTATTACCACTTTCTTCTTTTTGTTGTTTCTCTTCTAAAAAGATAACATCTCTGCTGATTACAACCTTGTGGATAGTGGGATCCCACAGGCGATACTCCTTTACTCCATCAGCATACCCCAAGAATAGACATTTTCTGGATTTTGGATATAGTTTTGTAGTTTCTTGGGTGTTGTACATCACATACACATGACTTTCAAATATATGGAGGTTTGAATAATTGGCCTTCTTCCCAGTCCACATCTCCATCGGTGTCTTCAACTCAATTGTTGTTGATGGGGTCCGATTTATCACATAACATACGATATTTACTGCATTTACACAGAAATATTTTTCCAAGCCTGAAGCTCGCAACATTGCTCTTATTCTTTCTAACAAGGTTCTGTTTATCCGCTCTACCACTCTGTTTTGTTGAAGAGTGTATGCTGTAGTAAACTGCCTTTTGATGCCTTTTTGTTTGCAAAATTCAGCAAACTCATGGCTGATATATTCTCCTCTATTATCTGTCCTCAGACACTTGATCTTTTTTCCAGAATCAAGCTCTACCTGCAATTTGAATACTTTGAAGATTAGAAACACATATGTTTTTTTCTTAATAGGATACACCCAACATCTTCTGGAATAATCATCTATGAAGGATACAAAATACTTTCCCTCTCTAAGAGACGTAAGTGGTGGTTGTCATACATCAGAGTGAAACAATTCTATAATTTTTTTATTTCTAGAATTTGATGTGTTAAACTTCAATCTGTGTTGCTTACTTGTAATGCAGTGCTCATAGAAAGGTAAGGACACCTTAGTGAGACTTGGAAGTAAATTTTGCTCTGGAAGAATTTTCATTCCTTGCTTAGACATATGCCCAAGTTTTTGATGTTACACCATTGCAGATCTTTCATTTGAACTACTTGAAGCAACTGATATTTCTCCTTCTAGCAAAGTCTCTCCTTTCAACATATACAAGTTGGCAGCCACATTTTCTCCCTTCATTAGTACAAGTGTGCCTCGAATCACCTTCATGATTCCTTTTTCGGCTTCAATTTTACAGCCAAGGTCATCCAATTGACCTAACGACAACAAGTTCTTTTTCATGCCTTCCACATGCCGCACTTATTGAATAGTGTGTACTGTGCCATCATGGAACTTCAACTTGATAGTTCCAATACCGACAATCTTTATGGTATGATCATTGCAACTATACATAGATCCCTCAGAGATAGTTCATATTAGTGGAACCATTCTCTTCGATAGGTCATGTGAAATGTGGCTTCTGAGTCAATAAACTACACATTAGCAAATATTTTTCTTATTTCACTAGTTATCACTGCTTCACAACACAAAGCACCACCTTCATTAGATGTGCTTGCAACATTTCCTTGAGGATTGGAGTTTTTATTCTTTTAAAAATTAGGACCAAATAGAGCAAAGTCGCAGCTAATAATTTGAAAAAATTAAAGATAAAATGAAATATAAAGATTTTACGTGAAAACTCCTAAACAAATCAGGATAAAAAGCCATGGATAAGGATAGAAGAATTCACTATAAAAGAAAACAAGAGATTACAATATGTCTTTAATAATTAAGAAGAGAACAACAAAAATAACAAATATTTTCTCTTTATTTTTCTTTTTTCTCTCTTAGGAGCTCTCACTCTAAAGTTTGGTGTGTCAAAATTATGTTTAGACATTGCCTATTTATAAGCTAAGAATGAATGTAAACACAAAAATTTATATGTCATCAAATGTGAGCTTTTTTTTTTCAAAGTTTTTGTCCACCTACCATTTGGTAGGTGGCCAATTTTTCAACAAATAATACATGATTAATACCTTAACTGCTTAATTATCCGTTGATCAATTCAAACTAACTATATAATTAAAATTTTAAAAATATATAAACAATATGTCATAAATCACTATAAAATCAAATAAAACAAACAAAAATAAAATATAAAATATAATTCAAAATATTCAAATTAAAATAATTCATCAAATTGCTCAAAAATAATATTAAAATAATAAAATTAAATATTGTTCATTATGAAAAAAATTATATTTCAAATCTCAAACTCTATTTATATTTGTAATTTATCAACATATAAAAAAACATAATCATTACATTCAATAAATTACAATAAAATAAATTAGATAATATATATATAATTGAGTTTATCTGTTGGTTGGAATCCATGGGCTTCTGCTGTACCCTATCTAAATTCGTTATGAATTTAAATATTTTTATCCAAATCAGTCTCAAAATCTTTATAAGGTTATCCATTAAAATTTAAATGGATTTGGATAAATGCGGATATTCTTGAAATCTAAACCCGTTGTCATCTCTAAATAGTACCTTTAACATGATCTCATCTTTATTCAGTAGAGATAACTCGTTATGTATTTTTTTATGATTTTTTATTTTTCGTCCCGACCTTAAAAAATTTTGTGTTGGGGATGGGGCATACATCCCCGATCCCAACCCGAATATATATATATATATATATTAACATAATAAATATTTTTTAAAAATAATAAAATATAATATACCACTCATTTAAAGCAAATTTTTATTTAAACAATTATATATTTAACTAATTAATTATTATAAAAAAATATTTTTAATATTGAAATAAAATAATTTTTTTTAATAAAAATCAGAAATCGGATTGGAGTTGGAAATTCATGTCCCTATGTCATGTGAGAACAAAGATTAAAAAATTTTCTCGGAAGGGAAACGAGACAGAGTTTCAAAGTTAGAAACGAAAATAGAAATGGAAAACTTTATCTCAAATCCGTCTTATTGTCATTCCTACTATCTAGTTTCTTTTCCTTTTAACTCCATTAATAGTTTTTATTGTTATTTCATTCAATCCCATTTATATTGTAGTTGTTCTTTGGTAAATTGAATAGTAGTAGCTTTCATTTTATTCTCTACTCATGACCATCCGTTGACATCCCATCCTACCCCACTTTTTGGATCGATATTAGTGTCTCCAACACAAATATCAATAAATAAATTAAAGTTGGTCCATACAAATCTTCCACTACTCTTATTTTTTCAATTCATATTGCAAACTAGAAACAAAATAAAATAGATATACATGTATGTATATTCATTATTATTTTTATTCAAATCCTGAAGACAAGAAAATAAGGGCTTAAATAAGAACTTTATATTGTGAGGTAAGATATTACTGGCCTAAATTCAAAAAAAAATGTGATGTTGAAATCTTGATGTTAAACTGCTTCAATAGCAGAATCTGAAATAAACCGATATAACATCATAAAATTTTTGCAAATAAATGAAATTTCGTTGCATATATTAAAAAGAAAAAAAATTCTATTACATTTGTTGAAAATAAAAAAAGAGAGGGAAAAATAAATAATATTGCATATATATTTATAACAAAAAAAAATTGCATGAAAATGTTCAACAAGATCAAAACCGTATACACGATGCCAATCACGTGCTAGTCCTAAGAGTTGCCTTAAGAGATGCTATAGGATCAAATTGTTGGTGCAAAGAAATGTCATCAGTGGTTAGAAGCTCGACCTCGAGGCAGAAAATCGCATTTCCAATTATATATCACAGCAATTTCCAATTAAGATTTCTTTTTTTTTGCCAATTAATTGACTATATTTATTTTTTAAATTAAAAATACATTCCTTTATGCTAATAATAAATAAAATGTTAATTAAAGTGACATTTGCTTCAGCTATTTGATAAGCTGGTAGTTGACAAGTGTATTTGATAAAATTAATTGAATTGTTTCTATTATGATGTGAAATTTACTATTAAGAATATAATTTATTTCAAAAAATATATTTTTTAATAATGTATAAATAAACAGAAAATAAAATATTATGTATTACTTGATATAATGATATATTTTAATGATTAAGATAATAACAACAATAGAATATAATTAATTAAAAATAAATTTTTTCACAATGTATATCTATAATTTGTAAATATAATCAATTAATTTAATATATTTTATATTGAATAAAGTGATTTTGAAAATGTGTATTTTGTTTTTAATAAAAAAATTTATAATATGATGTATTTTATTATAAAAGACTAATTTTATTATTTTATTAGAAAAGAAATCAGTTGTTTCAAAAAAGTTATAAAATGAAATTTTTTCAATCAGTAACTATTTGGTCTTTTTATCAGTTAACTAAGATTACCAAACAATTATATTTAACGGTTAATGATAAAAAATCTATCAACAGTTGAACTAAATGCTCTAAATTATATTATATTTAATCAAACTCCTAAAATTCATTAGAAATTTAATAATGTGCAATTCATATTATATATCTATATTATTTTGATAATCACATCCACATCTAAGTATATTCACATATAATTTCTAATTGAAAAAATCTCAGTTAAAAAAACCTATATATTCAAAATTGTGTGAATCATTCTAGCTAATGGGCCTATACACCTTTTACAGTATCCCAATCATTGCATGTTTTCACAGCTAAAAATCATCTTCTTTTCTCTTTCTAACAGCCTTAAGAATAGTAGCTGATATTAAAGTTGGTTCACTCAACACTGAATTTAATAAGCTAATAATATGGATAGCATTCCTAGCTAATGCCGAGCAAAATGATTATTATGCCAAAGATATATACATTTAAATAATTAAGGTTATGGAGGCAAGGCATCAATATGAATATAGTAAAGAGAGAAAATTGTATGGAAGAATATAATATGAAAAAGAAGTAAATAATAATGTGTAAATGGTAAAATTAATTGTAGTTAGTAATTTATTTAGGAAGTTTTGTTATCTCCAAGGATGATAAATTCTTGATGCATAGATATAAAAAAGAACATAAATAAGATATAAACTAAAGAAAATAAATAAATATATAACTATAAAGGATTGTCATCTCGTTTTCAAGTCATCCCATTTGTTTCCCTCCCCACACAAACCCAAGAAAAAGTGGGATGGAAGAAGAAAAAGTGAGATGGAAGAAGATATCCCATCAAGCATAATAACAGTAAAAATCAAACATCCATGTCTCGTAATTGAATTGGTATTCACAGACACACAACATAATTCCAAATATTTTTTGTTAATTCCTATCAGTCGTGATTAAATATAGTATTAAATATTTTTTTTAATTAAGAGAATTACATGCCAAAAGTCTAAGAGACAAAATAATAATTTATAATTGCAACACAACTAAGTTTAAATGAACTTTATTTTAAAGTATTGATAAAATCTACAATTATCAAGTATGTTTGTATAGACCTCAAACTCAGAGTCATAATATAACTAATTAAATTAAGAACAACTACACTACAGGGAATGTTCAACATTAAAAAACTATCAAGCTGATCAACTAATCACCCATTTAATCTTTTTCCGTCTATAAAATTTCTTTATTTTAAAAAAGAGTGAAAAACTAAAACAAGCATATATAAGATCTTTATTATTATTATTATTTATCAATATTGGTTTATTCTCAATACCGAAAAACAAATCACTATATATTCTCAAAAAGAAAATTTGACATTATCTACTATATTTTACAAGAATATCTCAAGGAAATACATTCATTTCTAATTACATCCTCACTCTATCCTACAAGAAATTATGGATTATTTTCATTCTCTACAACTTAAAATAAACATTAATATAATTAAGTTTGTATTTTCTGATATATTATTATATTAATCAGGTGAATATTAAAATATTAAAAATATAAATATTTCACATTTTTTATATATTAACAATGCACTTCTTATGAACAATATATTATTATATACTCCATATATATATATATATATATATAAGATTAATTTTAATCATCCCTAAGCCTAAGCTGTAATATGGCATCTACCTAATAATAATAATAATAATAATAATAATAATAATTTTAGAGGCCGAAAATTCTCGGAGTTGCCCATTTGTCAACTAGCTTTACCATTTTTCAGCCACCTCACTCCCTCATGCACGCCTACGTGCTCTGCCCACGAACCCCCACGCTCCCATCTGATCTCTTATTCTCCTTCTATAAGAAACCCGAATCATCAATTTTTTCTAAAAGCATCGTAAAATCATAAAAACATAAGCGTACAGATCGAGAAAAACAAATTAAGCTTCCACTCTTAAATTCTAATGGCTTCGAGCGGTCCAACACCTATCGGCGTTGGCGGCGAGGATGAGCCGATCCCGCCGGGAAAGACGATGTCGATGGAGCAACGCATGCAGGATAAGGGAGCACAGATGTTGCAGTCGCTGAAGCCAGTGAAGCAAATAAGCCAACATGTTTGCAGTTTCGCTATATATAGCCATGACATGTCTCGCCAGATCGAAACTCACCACTTCATTACAAGGCTTAACCGGGATTTTCTCCAGTGTGCTGTTTATGATACTGATGACTCTCATGGCCGTCTCATCGGTAAATTTAAATTTCTTCACTATTTTTTCTTCATTTCTTTATATATTAATTGTTTTTTTTTTTCTTTCCATGTGTAGGAGTGGAATATATAGTGTCAGATAGGATATTTGAAACTTTGCCCCCTGAAGAGCAAAAACTGTGGCACTCTCATGCTTATGAGGTTCTATTCTTTTTTGTTTCCCCTAAATTAAACTAATTTTATTTTATATGTAAACAATTTTAACTAATTAAAATGGTTGGTTCAGGTGAAATCAGGGCTGATGGTTCACCCTCTCATTCCAGAAGTGGCAGTGAAACCTGAGCTGGAAAATTTGGCCAAAACCTATGGCAAATGTTGGTGTACATGGCAGGTTGATAGAGGTATATATATATATATATATATATAATAAATTTGTCATTTGGTATCATTAAATTAATTTCAAGCATATATGTGATGCTTGATTTGATTTTTTTTTTTTTTTAAGGTGACTGGCTCCCATTAGGGCTACCAGCATTAATGGTGTCTCCACAAGCTGTGAATTTAGGGATGATTTCCCCAATCCTAATTGAGAAAAGGGACATGAAACACAATATAATGACAGATGCTACAATGCAATCGAGGGTTGAGATAGAAGAACCAGAGTGGTTAAATCCTCAGGCTGACTACTGGAAGCAGCACGGCAAAGGTTTTGCCATTGATGTTGAGCAGACAGAATTGAAAACCAAGGCACCTCTTTCTGGATCATAAACAAAAAAACAAAGTACACAAGGGGAATATATGTGTCTATGTAGTGTTTATAAGTATATAGTACCATGTCTTGGGACATGGAATTATTGTACAAGTAAGATATATGCATGTGTTTTAATTAGTTTGGATTAAATGTTTGTCATATGACTCGTAGATGTTTTTGTTAATTAGATGCTGCCTTCGGTTTTACTTATATGAATTAAAACGTTTTTGCCTCTCCAAATACCGTACCTTTTTATCCAGGAATTTCAGAATGTTAGCTTTTAAGCCCATGTATAAGCTCACTGTGAATGGAATTTGATTTGGAAGTAATTTCATGTTGCAATTATGGGAATATAAAACATAAAGAATAGACTACTGAGTTTAGTATTATTCCCTTGGGATAATATAATAAGACACGTATCCAATTATTTTTATGCTTTTTTATTAAAAATTAAAAAGATATTTATAAAAAAAAATAGAATTTTTAATTGTATTTTCTTGTAAAATTTATTATGATATTAATTGAAGAAAATTTATTATGGTATTAATTGCAGTGCTCTTTTAATTGAGTAAAATTTATTATTTTTGTAAATTATTCAAATATTTATTAATAAATTTTCAAGAAAAATGTTATTGCAGAAGCTCAAAAATTATTAGCAATGGAAAAATTTGTTGCTTAAAAATATTTAGTGACAATTTGTCACATTAGTAATGGGTCCACATTAGTCGATCACATCAGCATTCCGTCCATTTTTAACGAAAAATTGGACAGAGGATTAGAATTCAATAAAATTGAAACATTGCGGGTATTTTTGAAATTACCCCTAGATTTTAATATATTTAGATTTTCAACATGATTGTTTATGGGACTTTAGCTGATGTAGTATATAAAAAATATTATAGGGTTGTGATCTTTGAGACAAATTCAGTTTTCTGTTTGCCTGTTTCATGTTTAAAGTAAATTCTTGTGAGATGAGGAAATTAGATTTAGAAACATTTGTATTGTAGAAGATTCAAATATGAATTCAGGTGTTCATTTAACATGGATTTGAATACGTATATATCTTGTTCAGTTCTCAATTCATTTATAGTTTGTATAATGATTTACACTTGATCTTTCAAGTATTTGCAATTTATGTGCATCAAGATCTAATAAGTTGTATATGAGAGACTAGTTATGATTAAATTGTTAGATTTTATTTAGATTGAATTATTTATTTCTTTCAGTAGAGAATGCTTAGGACTTATTTTCATTCATGTATGAGATATTTTGCAAAGTTTACTGATGTCAATTTCAGTATATTATGAAACCGTACATACATGAATCTGCTGTTATAGTTTTTGCACAAGATTGGCGATTGTTGGATTCATTTCTGCATTAGTTTAATGGAATTTCATCGTTAATCAAACAGATAAAACTGAAACAGATGCAATTAATTAAACTTCAAAAAACCAGTTTCAACGATGTCATCAAATTAATATCAAACTGTTGCAGTTTAACTTTAACTGACTTCATTAACTAATTGACGTGTGGAACTGTGGATAGAAAAATCCAAAGGCTTATGATCCATATTCAGTATTTCCATGTTTTACATAAATACCTTCTTGGTTTCATCAGCTTGCATTTTTAAATTACATTTGCACTCGTAGCATTGCTTGTGTAATGATAATAGTTTGGGAGAATTAATTAACAGCTAACTAATAAAACGGAGAAGATTATTGGACCTTTATACTCACTGAAAATTGAGGATGGCTGCTGGTGGTTTCGATTGGGGGTTTGTGGCTCAATTGCTGATTTGATTGCCAAATAGGTGGTGGTGAAGCGATGAGCGAAGCGACAACGAAAGGAAGTCGGGCAGAAGCAACTTCACGAGTGGTGGCGGGCAGAGATAGAAGAGGAGCAGAGGTTTGGGCGTCAGATAATTTGATTCCAGTTATTATCTAATTGCTACTTTTAATTAGGAGGTGGTAAATGGGTAGGTTTAGGGTATGGCTTGGGTTAAGTTGCATGTAACTATTTTATCTATTTAATTATTATATGGTTATTCCCATTTAACCCTAATTAATTCCAACTCATACATTTAGCTATTTAATATATAAAAAATAATTTCTTTCAAAATTTGATTTCATTAAATATTAAAATGCTATAAAAAGATTTTTCAGGCATTAAATATTTCGAATAGTTTATTATTATTATTTTTAAAATAAAAATATCATTGATTTTAATTATTATTAATTGAATGAAACTATATATGTTGGAAATCACTACAAGAAAATTGATCTAAAATAACGGGAGATTTCATCATTGAATGTGCAAAACCCGTCATTAATACTTTTTAATAAAAAAAAAACTTTCCATCATGAATCATCATTATTGAAGTAAACACATTTGCTTTTCATTTTTAATTTGTTTTTCACTTCCCACGATCTTAAGGTGGTGGTAAATGTGGATGAACTATTCTTTATTTATTTCTTTTCTTTTTTTTTTAAAAAAAAAAGCTAATAATCTTGGTCGGTTATAAACCAAGAAAAATGATTGATTAATTAACCGTGTCTATGATAAATGGAGTAAATGCATGCATTCAGATTAGTGTATCAATCTCTTATTACAGTTATTTTTTCCATTATAGCAGTGGATTCAACTAAAACTTCAAAGATTAATACTAAACAAGAACACTTCTAATTCGTTTTTGCCTCCAGTTTTCATGTTGTCTTCCTAGCATCTTCTGCATGACAGTATCACTTAAATGATGACCAACTTCAGATATGATATGATAACAAAGAGATACTTAACAAATATTCTAAAATGCTAATGACTTCTCGCTGGGGATGGAGTGTTCTTAAAGCTTTGACAATTTTCTCTTAGTCTAAATGTAATTGGGGTCAAGTCTTCTATGAATAAAAAAGAAAATACTAATTAGTAATTACAATAGAGGGTCAACTCTTTCACACACGCATTAATAATCTAAATAATTTAAGGTGTTGCACTATTGATAGATTTGGTAGAAAGAAGCACTATTGATATATATATATATATATATATATATATATTGTTTATATTTAATTATAGTTGTAATTTTCAAATTATGTACTTTGAATTGTGTTATTTTTAGGTTTTTGACCTTTGATGTGAAAATCTTGAATGTGGAATTAAATATGAAAGTAGTTGAATTGTATGTCTTGAATTATATTAGTTGATGTTTGATAGATTTTTGGTTAATTGGTTGGTCAGAATGAATTAAATGTTTCATGAAATTTTTGATGTCGTCAACTGAATTTCGGTGCAGTTAATTGACTGATTTAACCGTTGTTGATCCCAATCACCACCATCAGATTCTTGTAGTGTTCGGGTTTATTATCCAACTTTAGTTACTATTGAGGATTCGATCCAACCTGTACCGTACTCATCCACCTAAAATTTAAGTTGGCCCAAATCAATGATAGTAATTCGTTCATTCCCACTAAATTCCTCTAAAGCTGGCAAACTAGGGTTTTATCTCTCCTATTAATTAAAGAAAAAAATTTAATTATTTCTGTGGGTTTTATAAATTCAACTACCCATAACACTATCTGGAAAACTAAAGGGCATCCAAGTTTTCCCTAATTAGGTCCTTAGTTTTGCAGCAGTTAGTCTAGGAGTGAGTTTCGACTAATGTGTTTGATTTGATATTGGTCCATGTCTGAAGGTAGCTAGTTTGCTATCACTGCTTGGTGAGCAGTTCCTCTTCTCAAACTGAACAAAAGAACCATTTTCTATGGGGAAACAATTTACAACAAAACGAGGTTGGTGTTCCTTTTGTTATTTTAAATTACTTTTCAATTTGCTGGAATAGAAAGGAAAATATGGGAGAAGTAAGAACTTAAACTTGAAGTTCTTTTTTTGTAGTTTTGGACACTTTTTGTTTATTTAAATTGATTTTAGGATTCATGGAACTAATTGCCTAATGGGAAAACAACATAAGAAAGAAATTGTATTTGTGTCCATACGGGAATAATTGAACTGGAAGCATCTACTTGGCCTCTTAGTTTAATTAACCTAGAAAATAAAAACTAGACTTGAAACTGGGACAATTTTCTTTTGAAAAATAAAAAATATTAGACCATATTTAAATTGTTACTTAGTTTATAGGTGTTTTATTTAGTTTTCAAGAAAATTGTTATCCACATTTTCCATTCGTGAAACTAATTAGCTATAGAAAATCTAAATATGTGACTCCTCTTAAATGTAATTTAAAGTAAAAACTTCATTACTTTTAAAGCAAAGGAAGTACTGCAATTTAAAGTTATAATGGATAGTTTGATTCATGCAATTTTTTTTAATGAATAGCTACTTTATACTTCATTATCGAAAATATTTGGTTTTATTTTGTCTATATACTTATTTATACATTTAATTTTTAACCTTATTTTGTCTATTGGTCAGTTATTATACTTTTTATTTTTGAGCAGGATTAAAGAAGCACAAAATGCTGCAGAACTTGGACAAAACTAAACATGTGAAAAAGAATTGTCTTACAAAAAAAGAGACTATTAGTGGTTAATCTGCAACTTCATCTGGCACGTATACTTTTCCCTTTTTTTTTAATTTGTAATTCTTGAAATAAATTATTTCTTGTTGATCTCATTGATTTTTTATTGAGTAATTGAGGGTTTACTGCAGATCTAGAAACACAATTTGACTGTTGGGATTTTGTTTGACTTAATGTTTTGAATTCTGAAAATTGTTATATGTAAATTTTTCCTTCAATATTAAAAATTTAATTTGTTGTTTGACACGGGATTTATCTGAAGAGCAAAGTCGAGGTGCTGCTCCAGAAGTAGTTCCAAAGGAGTCATCACTATATGATAATTTGCTAATGACACTGCAGTCATGCAATCAATCCCTTGCTAATGCTTACAAGAAGAGGTAAACATTCTATTTTAAGAACTTGTCCTTGTTTCTTTTCATATTTTTGGGGGAATAATTAAGATTCATCTTATTTTAGAACAGTTAACTATTAAATGATAACAACACTAGAAAATTATCAAAACTTGTTTTATTTTTATTTTATTTATTTATTTATTTTTTGGGGTGGGGGGATATTATTGAGGATTGCTAGAGAAGCCTAAAGCTTCACCTCAACCAAGGAAATAGACAAGTTGCATCATATATTTACCTTTCTTATTAGGTACAAATTAATTAGATGGCAAGGATTTTCATTTGTATTATTTTCTAGGTCTTTTTTGTCTAAAAATGTGATGAATGTTATCCCTTCAACTTGCTTTTATCTAATGTGCTTCATTTACTTCTCCTTTAATTTGCTGCTGAAGTATATTTCCTTTCATAAGCTTATATTCTGATGAATACTCTGTAGGTGACAATAATACAAGTCAGATGATGCATTCCTGTATTTTAATTTCTGTTCATAGTTAGAATGGTGTATAGTAGAGAATTATTGAGTTGAAACAAGATAGTTATTATGTCATTGGTGTCCTCTCATGGGCTAACTGTTAGTTAAATTGCTAATGATGTGTTTTTTTTCAAACTATATGTGAACTAAGTCGTTTGAGACATTTATATTAATACTTGAGCATTTTGAAAATAGAAAAAGAGGAGGTAGAAGTGACTCTGAAGAAGATGAGACTGGATCACGTAGTAATGAAGACGATGCTGGTGAAGATGGTAAAATAAATTTTATAGGTCCTTGTAGAACTGATGCCTGTGAGATTTTTTCAGTTTTAGTTTGTTATTAAGGCTTATATTTTAATAGCTTATTGATATTTTTGTTATCTTATAGCTGTTATCTCTGTCCATTTTGTTCGTATTAGATAAAGGGAATATTCATTGGTACATATTATGTAAATTTCAAACTTTGTTGGAGCCTGCATATTTTCTTGATGACCCAGTTCTTTTTTTTTTGACATTCATTGCTTTTTTTTTTTAATCTGATTAATGTAATTGCTAAGAGATAGGTGGTAGAATTTTCATGTCATAGCTTTGCAAAATCCACTTGCCAGATTATATAAATGTTGTAATTTTGGGTCTCATTTTGCTTTAAATCTAAGAACCAAGTCAACTTCATATATAAGATTAAAATCTGTACCAAAAAAACCAAAGATGCAGTAAATTTTTAGAATTTTTATACAACATTATCTTTATCTATTGAAAAGTTTTGCTTATTTTATATATAGTCTTCTTTAAGGCTTAAATCAGTATGGACTTGAAATCATAACTAGAATACTTAAAGCTCTGACTTGCAAACTTGGCATGGGATAGGTTAGGGAGGCTAAACAATTAATAATGTTGGTAAGTTGCAGAAAATTGATTTTTGACTTACTTTTGGTGATGTTTATAAGGTGGAAGATTTTGAAATACATGTATACAAACTTAAGGTGTAAAATTGATCTTCATCTATTGGAAAGCAAGGCACTTACTGAAGCAAAATAATCTGCTCTCTAAACACGGTTGGCTAAATTGATACGATTCCTATCATTTTCAACTTGATAGAGTGAGATAAGCTCCTATGGATCTCAGAATCCTACTGCAAACATCTTACAACTGCCAATCCTACTAAATTATACATATGGCTTCGTGTAACTAAGCAATAGTTCAAAATTAACTACCATTGTGCTCCTAATAACACTCTAATGTAACTGTGGATAACTACTCTCCAATTCATGTATATATTGTTCCTGGCAATTCTATGAAGCAATTCTTTGCAAGACAAGGAGCTTGCATTGAAGGAGCTGAGGCATGACACAGATGAAGTAGCTAGGATATGGGCATAGAGAAGAGAGACAATTTAACTTTGGCAATTAGGTTTATGCCTAATTGAATTGTATAGGTAGAGTAGTTTACCTCACTAACCTTCCGACAAACTGTCTCCGATTTATTATGTCCTATTTTGGATCATTGGTAAAATTGTTTTGTAGTCTGCAAACTTGATTATCAAATTCCTATATCCTGCTTTTCACTTGTCCCAACTGAAGAAGATTATAAATCCTCAAGATCAAATTAGTCCTGCATTGCCTGCTGGCCATCTTAATTTGGTTCCTATATCTGTTTCTATATTAGAATAATGGTTAAAAGAGGAATAGAGATTTTGGTGCAATCAAGTCACCTCTGCCAAGCAGATAAAACATAGAAATTTGGGTGAGACAATTCAGATTTCAGATTCAAATTAGATTTGATAATGTTTGTTGTACAAATGTATGGGTAGGCTTATAGCTGTTGTCATACGCTCAAACAATGAATTTTCTCTTTTTCTTTGGATGCTCTGAAAGAACTTTTAGATAATGATGGATAATATTTTGATATGACATGCATTGTTAATAAATATATATAAGATAAACTTTCTATTCACTGACTTTGTTCTGTTATGTGATCATTCATTAATGCTGCACGTATGCCTGAGGATTTTCAGATTGCATCTGTAAAAGTTGCATTTGTTGGCTCCAATTATGATTTTGCTTCTGAAATTTCTATCTTATGTTTTATTCATGTTGGTTCCTAGGAACGGGTGATGAATTCTTAAAAAGTCTTGAAGTAGACAGTGAACTGCAAGAGCCTAGCATAATCAATATTATAGACAAGAATGCAGATGCTGAATCAGAAGATGATGGAAAGGTATCTAACACAGATCAAGAGCACAACTTGGCTGTCAATGCCCAAACATCTACAAGGTGACTTGTGACGATTTATGGTTTGTGGCTTTTATTATTGTTTATATACTATTACCACTATCGTTTGAGATTAATATGCTATTGATCTGTATATGCATAGAGTTGATCAAACAGTATTAACTTGACTACCTTTCAAATGATTTTAAATTTTGTGTTAGTCTTGAATTAGGCGTGTGAATTCTTGTTACAACTTTGTTAGAACAGATCTAAAGAGATTTTTGTATAGCTATTTTTTTTCAGCAACTTTTACATGATGATGATGTTGAGGAAAGTTGTGCTTAAATATGGATTTACATCTGATAAGGTTGATATATTAACATGTTTCGTTTTTTGAATAAATGCAAGCCACTGTGTCACTCACTATATGTAACATTGGGAGTAAATATTTCTGCTTTTGTTTGATTGTTTCCTTAAATTCACAGAAAAAGGTAAAAACTTTTCAATCCATATTTAATTTTCCTAACATAGGATAAATAAGACTTTGGAGAATCAAAAGTCACACTTCTTCAAGAAGTTTTGGATTTGTGATTGACTCAAGGTAGCAAAACTCAATAGCTCATGATCTTACAGAGAAACTTTAAAACATTGATATGTTGACTTCTGCTTTTTCAATAATCTGAGGATGACGACATTTGTAGTATCTCAGATTTTTCTTCTAGTTTTGGCATCTGGATCATGTACTATTCACACAATAACATGTAAAAATGTAAAAGAATTTATAATATTCTCCCGGTTTCTTGTCTTCTAATTTGCTGATATCTAAAATACCTTTTTGGAGTTGAATTTTGCTTGTATTATATCCCTTGTGCATTTAATTTCTTATCGTCAATTCTCCATGCAGTTTTTTTCACTATACCTGGGCCACAAGTTATCAGAAGGAGAGGCAAAGAATCTGTCTAACAAAAAATGGGAATACAAATGGGAATTACCTGCATTGGACATGTTGAATTGCAAGTTGTTAGGGACAGGAGAGTGTTTTTTCAAGGTGCTTTCCTATCATCCATCCAGCAGTCTTAATATATCATTTTTACTTGGCTTTATGCGGATTTCTGACTGTAATTGCTCTAAAATTTCAAAAAGCACCTTTGAGAATATTTGTTGCTTAGGGATTGCGAAATAATAAGTGAAGGAATAGAACGTGAGATTGAAGAAATGTTGTAAATTAATAATGATTTATTTGGCTCATACAGCTGCAGAAATATAAAAGCAATAGCAAACTTTTCAATGTTGTGTTTAACCCACCCCTTCTGTGTTTAGTTTAGTTATATTAAATAGTATTCACATGATTAGTTTTCATTTGGGATGGCTCCATGGAATCTCATGTCATAACTGAGGATAGGAGGAATGCAAGATAATCTGAGGATAATTTTACTCGCAGCCTCCCTGCAAATGTCTTCTCTAATTTCCATTTTGGAGCTGGTTTTTACACGCTGAAATATTTTAAAAATTTTCATTCATTTCATTATTAATTTGTTTTCTTTTTCAGGGTGTTGAGATAGATTCTAGTAATGGTCTAAAGCAGAGATTATATAAACATTGGTTGGATGCTTACAAAAATTCTGGAGGCAATGATTTTCATTCGTCTCGACAAAGATTTTACTTCACCCTTTGTAAGTCTCTTATTCTCGTGGATCATAATTTATTCAGCTCTTTTTGTTTATGTTGTGTCTTACATCCATGGAAATTATTTGTTTATGCACAATGATGTATAAAATAAAGCACAAAAATGGATCTGATAAGGGTTTCAAAATGCCTTTTACGTAATGTATTCTGCAACTTCTGAAGAGTTGGACAAGTTTAATGTCTTCTTGAATCTTGAAATACACACTGAATCACTCACAGAGACACAGAAAACTTGATTGACAGCTATGTCAATCTTAAACATTGTTCTTGTTTGTCATGGTAAAAAATTGAGTCACTTGTAATGCATCTTTGGTCACATCTCTTGCTTGTTTATTGCTTTTTTCCCACACTAAAGCAAATTATAAATAGAGTTCATTTTGCTTGATTGTTTTGCTAGGCAACAGCTACAGGGATATACTGCACTGTAATAAGAAACCCTTTTATCTTAAAGGCCTGGAAGAAGATTCAAGTATTATGGATGCATACATCATGCATTCTGTCAGTACAAACGCCTTTATTCCTTGATGCATTTTATTTTTGGTGTAGTTTAGGAGGAAGTTATATTTTTATTTTCTCTAACTCAATAGAATAATCGTGCAGCTAAATCACATTTTCTTTACTAGAGATCTTGTAAGAAAGAATGATTCTAAAATGGCCAAGAATCAAGAGTGTGCTGAAGATGAATCACTTACTGTAGATGATTTCCTTGATCATGGATTTACACGTCCGAAGGTATTTTATAGAATTTTCATTTACTTGGTATAATATTTAAGTTTCACTGATTGGACTATTGGGACTGTTGACCCCTATTGTTAACAATGATGCACATATATAGTTGCTCTACATATATACTAGTTTTCTTTATAACTATATATTCTATTTTTTATACAAATTTACATGCATTTTGATGTTTACCTTGATGGATATGTCTCTGAAACTTATAGTCCATCCTTATTTAGTCTTTGATAAGCAAATAGAATAACACCTCTGTGTGGCACCAAGGTAAAGTGATAAGAAGAAGGAAATCATTGGTTGGGTGGAGGTTTTGAAGAAGTCAAGGCCTGCCTGTATCAACAATGTACCACCCATCATGATGCATGTGAAAAAACACTGTGGGAATTCCTGCAAAAGCAAAGCACTGACTCTATATATGTGCACTGTCTATAGCTTATCTGTTGTACATGGTATAATCATATAATGTCATGTCGTTGAACTGCTCTGTGGTTGTTTATGACTTGTCTGAAAAATAACTTAGTAATAGGATGAAGCATATCCTAGTCAGGGGCTGCAAACAATACTTACTCTTGGTCCAGCCAACTATAGTCAGAGTTACGGCTTACAAATAAGGTTACTATTTGACAAGCTTCTCTGATAGTTCTTATTCAACCTAATTGCATACATGATAAAATTATATCATCTATCAAAACGGTACAAGGGCTTAAGCTTTCTAATTTTCATGTCAACCTCCACATTTTCTGAAATAAGACTTGTTTCAATGTTGTATCACAGGTTTTGATCCTATTGCCATTTAGAAATATAACACTGCGACTTGTTAAGAGGGTAATACAGTTGACTCCTCAAGCTTACAAGGTATACTTTGTTTTTCAAATTTGTGATGCCTTATCTGAATCTGCAAACATTTCATTGAAAATATAGTATGGTCTCTTTATATGTTTGACTGATGTCTCTTGAAGTAATAAGTTTTTGTAAGCCATAAACCACCAGTAATTTGTCTTCATATCATCTGATTGATTTGTTTTTTTTTTTTAATTTTGTTTTATTTTATTTTTCTCTTTTGGCTGTTTCATAAATACACTAGATCAAGCTTCCTTGTTATCTTGCTTATTTCTTACATATGATAGAATCATAGAAAATGTATAACCTATTAACGTGCTGTCTTTTCATTGAAATTTCTGGAATTCCTGATACCTTCTTTCCTTTACTCTTGCTCAAACCCCCTGCACTTCTATAGATAATATTGTGCAATTAGTTATTATTTTTTTCCTTTGTAGCTGAAGGAACAATTGTTTTCTTTTATAAGATAGTGGATTAAAGTTAAAAATTTCTAAATAATTATTTTCTTCCTCAAATATGCTTTACATAATTCTGGTACAAACTTATGCAGATGAAGGTTGCTATATTTACAAGGACAATATTGTAAGATAATTGAATTGTATCGATTTTTTGTGTCCATGTATTTTTGCAGTAATGCCCTATTGGTGGTTAACATTGTTTTTCTGACATTATGGCTTTCTTTCACACTCTTAACTACTTGTGCTTGATTTTTCTGTGGTTTTGTTTATTGTGAGACATGTCATGCAATGATGTGTGGCCATACAAAGAATGAAGAAATGAAAGTTATGAAGTTGACAAAAACCATAGATTGTTGTTATACTAATGCCTTGAGTTGTGATGATCACTTTAAACTCAAACATCATTTTGAAATATTGTCTTTCTATTTAAACCTCTATATCGTTACTTTATCTGAATTAGTGAACTATATTAATTCACAAGATGATAACACGATGACAGAATTCTCTCTCACAGACAATAGCATTCTATTTTTTTACCTTTTTCTTCACAGGTTGATGTAGAACATGCTGATCGTTTCTGTAATGAGTATGGAACTCAAGAAGATGAAGATGGTGATGGGTCTACTCAAAATGTTGGAAATTCTAAATCTCTGAAGTGTTCAAAACCATTGGATCATCAAGCACTTTTTGGAGGAAATTATGATGATGACTTTATGATAGGCATTAAGTTTACTAGGTAAATAGCTTTTTTTTTAATTTTCTTTTAAAAGGATCATTTTGATGTCTGTTGTAATATGACTATTACTAAAAAATGAATTTTCAGTGTTTCAATGGCATTTTGAAGTGTTTTACTCTTCGGATCTAAAATTTAATCTGGAATTTTTTGTCGGCACTTAAATTATGAATATGCATGATGACCAATTTCCAAGATGGCAATATATATTTCTGGAGTAAAATTTGATGTTTTCTAATTTGCAATATTTTTAATGTTCTTTTTTATCTGTTTGTCTAAACTTTTTCAAGATTTTATAAACATTAATCGATGTTTTCCTTTGTAAATCAATTTCTAAGTATGTTATAATGTTTTAGCACTCTAGTATGATGAGAATAAGAAAACTACCTGCTAGTAATCTTGCATGGTACTTATTTAACAAAGCACAAACAGAAAATGGATTGGCATGTAGTTCTTCATGCAATTTTTCATATAAAATTTTCTTTTGTTATCCTGCAGGAGGAGCATAAAATTATACAGTGATTTCTATTTCTCAGACATGATTGTTGCTTCTCCTCTTTGTTGGCATCGGATAAGGATTGCAAAGCCTATTTGATTTTTTTTAATTGCATCTAAATGGCACTGAGGATGACAATACTTGTTCTTGTAGTATTTTTTATATCTAAGAGGTGGAGTTGAGTACTAGGTTATTTGGACTGGCTTCATCACCAATGTCACTGAAAGTGCTTACGAGGCTTTTGAGAACAGGGAGATTTGGAATTTAAATTTAGGAATTGATCTGATGAAATTCAATAACCTTTTAATTCAACGAGGAATGTACAATTGAAATTAATGCAGAGGAAAAGGGGTATCCAATTTGGTTGTTCTATTTTTTTTCATCTTTTACTTTTGTTTGGAGATGAAACAATAGACATATGAGTCAGTTTTGGGTATAGATTTGGCTGATAAATTAGTTAAAATTCAGTCGTAGGAAGAATGCAAGTTAATAATTTTTTTGGCAAAACCCATAATTTAGCGCATGTACTTAGGGTTGTGCATTCGGTTGGTTCAGTTTAAAATAAAATCGGATTTACAAAAACCAATTAAACCGAAATATGTCTAAGAAATAACCAAACTGAATTGAAATATCACGGTTCGGTTCGATTTGATTTAATCAATTTTATGAATTAATTAATTATTTCTCATAGATCATAATTATTACTATTATTTTATCAATTATATGGTTTTAAATAATTCAACGACTGTTATTTAAAGGAAAACCAGCCTCTCGTTACCATTGCACCTGTTATATCAAGCTGTTTATTTTTTTACAATGAAAATGGTTGTTACAGCGTTATGTAACGGATAATACCGTTACATAACTGCGAATAACCATTACATAATCAATTATGAGACAAATTTTCATGATAGCCTATATTTTGAAATTCACCATTTTAGTGGCTGTAAAAACCAAATTCTAACCCTAAGTCAAACTCTAAATTGCCCAAATCCAATTAACAATTCTCATCAATAATACCAAAGCCAGATTCGTTAAGGCAATTGGAAATCAGTGTTTGTATTTTATAGTTGCATTTTGTTCTTTTTAGTAGAATTTAATTGTCTCAATGGTTCTTAATTCTTATACACAATGACTTGTTTGTTTGTTGGTCATTGGTATACCACTAAAATTGGTAGTAGTAGTATATAAGATAATGTAATATCTCAAATAGTGTTTTGTACTAGCTATAATACTTAGTATAATAATAACTTAAATATATGAACTAAATGTGTTTTTTTTTAATTTATGCTAATTAGATAGTTACATTTCTTAATCTTAGTGTCATTAAAAATACATTAATTTTATGAGTTTTGCAATTTTTACAAAAAAATATGTGTCGCGGCAGTCCATTACTATTATGTTACATTGTTACAAACTTGTTTTCGTTACACGTGACCTCATCCACGATCACAGCTGTTACTGCAATTTAAATCCATATATTTTAGAAACTTTTGCTTTATTAATTACCATAAGTTAAAATCAATTATCATAACTTTATGAATTACCATATATAAATTATAATCAATTAACATAACTTTATCAATTATGGTAAATAAAAATTAATCACGACAAATTAGAATTTCTTTTTTCTTTTATCTAAAAATTAGAATCAACCACTATAAAATTTATAAAAATATATTTGGTAGGTTCAGTTTAATCATTTATTCAATATTACCAACCAAGCCGAACCGAGTAAACTGATGTTCTCATATATAATCAAACTGATTGTACCAAACCAAATAGACTGAATCCAATTTGGGTTTGGTTTTGCACATCCCTACCTGCCCTATTTGATTTTTTTCCCTTTATTTGGCCCTTATATCCTAATTTTGATGATATGAGCTCCTGTACTATTATTTTATTAATAATTGAGTTGTTTTTCAACAGTTTTTTGAAATTTATACTAATGTCATTAATCAACTAATATAGATTTGTCTTTTTTTTTCCAACTTGGATTGAATTTGATATGAATTGAAATATGTAATCTATGTATTATTGTTAGCTGGATGACATATTTCATTTACGCACTTCGATTTATATTACATTATGTCCAAACCAGACCAGAAAGACAATTCTTTGTTAGTAGATTAACAACATTAATCTAATTTAAAAACAAAAACCATTAAAAAAAACTCAATTGTTAATAAAATAATAATAAAGGGGCTTAAATGATCAAAATAAAACTACAGGAGCCAAATTGAGAAAAGAAAAAGTATAGGAGCTAAATTATGGGTTTTACTCATTTGTTTTTTGAAATTGTTTAACAGAAAACTTCAATTTTAGTATAATAGTTTGAAATTGTATGTATATTAATTAGTTTTACTTTTATAAAATTATATATAAGACATTCAGTATCATATGAATATAAAATAAAGAAAATGATATTTAATTTGTTATTTGGATTTGATACTTTCCAAATAAAGCAAATAATATACTAACTTATAAACTGAAACACAATTAAATATGTTTTAACTTTGCTTTTTCATTTTAAGGAGATAGCTTGATAGGCGGGGATACAAATATACTGAGATATATTTATCAACCACAATTTAATCTAACTTATTATATAACTGAAATCAGGGGTTCGAGAGGTGATTGGGGAAAGACATAAGGAGTTCAAAAAATTAGAAAAACCAAATACATAATATGAGAATGCTTTGCAACATTCTATAAGCTTCTACTTTCATATATTGTCATTGATTGATTTTTTTTATATGCATGTACATTTGGTTTTTAATTTATGTGGAAAAAGTATATTGGTTCGAGAGAAAAGGGAAAAATTAGAATAGAGAAGAAAATGTTAAACTAGTAGGAGCAATATGCTCTCATGAGCTGAAATTTGGGCAATGCAAGGTTGATGATCCTTTTTTAATCATGTAATTCATTTGAAAATTATTATTGTTATTTGCATTATGTATTTTGGTAACAACATCCTCCTAGCTCTGCCACAGCAGGCACCGTACAACTATCCATGTAGGTGTGTTGTTTCAAAATTTATTTGTTAAATATAATTTGTTTGTGGCGGACAATAATTATCGTGCATTTCTTTTGCACATTTTTTTTCCTTTTTTCAATTTTGTTTTATACTCTGTTGAATATTTTAACTAGATGAAATAGAGAGGTAGAGATTATTTAGTTTAAATACCAAAAAATAAGCCAAATAATGTTTTGAAAGCAAATGGCCCGTGTGTTTCATTTTAAGTTGACAATCATTGCACTTATGTTACTCAGGAATGTCATGATGTGTGGGGCTATTTTCTTGGAATCATTAATTATTTATGCCTATGCAGAGGTTTGCAAAATGTTGTCTTCAATTTTCTGAAGCATGAAATTAATAATATATTCTTGTTGTCAGAGAATTGAGAAGGCTATGGATAACAAGGAAGTAGATGTGGATTTTCTTTCTTCTATAGAGGTAGAATATTCTTGCTTATATTTATTTATTGGGTCTTAGTATTATCCCTTTAGAATTTATCTCATCTTGTTGCTTGTGTTTTCAGTCATTTGTATGTTTAAAGCTAATGGAAACATTATGTTTCAATGGGTTGAGCAAGTTCTTATTATCGATCATGCAGATGTAATAGCAATGCAGGTAGATCAAAAAATTTATTGATTCAATTGTATACTTAATGGTGTATGGTTTTGATTTTTTTCCCCCTTGCTTCGGCAAACGATATCCAGAATTGGGCCTTCCTTGCTAATGTTCTTGAACATTTGAACCGTATACCTTCTAAACAACATGGGATTGATATTATGCGCATAAGAAAGTGGTATGTTCACTGTTCCAATTGTCATGTTACAGCTTACAAGATGCCATTGAAAGCATTTTCTCTAGATTTTGATTCTTATGATTACCATAAGTTCAAATAAACAAAAAGATTTGAACTTTATGTGTATTCTCAATTTTGGAAAATTTATTTAGTTTTAGATTTTATCAGTTTTTCCCATTCGTTTTGTTGCTGGCTATTGTTGTAGCCATGGTAATTGTGTTTTCAGGATATGTTAGTATTCATCATGGCATGCTGACTGGGATGAACGTGTTGATTGGGGTTTTATTGTCTTGTTGGCTCCACTTGACAAAAGAATGATATTTTAGCTACGAATTAGTGATTTATCATTTGCATTGTTGTTGAGAAATAACGAAAAATAGCAGGAAAATTTAAGAAAACAATAAGAACACAGAGAACACAAGATTTAATGAGATTTGACAATGTGCCTACGTCCTCGGAAGCATAGAGACTAGGTTTTCTTATTCATATTACCAACTAAGGTTACAATACACATGTTATATATATATATAACATGTACGGTAGAATTTTACAAAATTACCCTTGTAGATGTTGCCCCTGCACCCCAACCCACTTAATTCGTAACCTTTAAAATAATCAAGAAACCTCCCCAAAAGGACAGGTGTTGTCGCTTTGCTCCACTCCGCTTCTCACTAAACGCTTCGTCGCTACGCTCCAGCATCTTTCCACTTACTATATATTTGAGCTATACACAATAATTGTGAACCTATTTAAGGAAAGCAATTTGCTTAATTAGTCAAATAGGGACTACAAGAGTCCTAGTCAGCTTGTCATGTGGGTCCCAGCTCAACAGTTGCACATGCCCTTAAAGCTTTGTTCCCTAAGGATAATTATTGCTGTCAAAATGCAGGAAGGAATTTGATTTATTGAAAGGATTGACCTGAAATGATAATTTGCAGGGTCATTTTACTTGCAGCCTTGATGTAATTGGTTATTGCAGAAGTTTTATGATGCCTTGTTAAAATGATGATAGAGTTCAACCTGATTTTAACAGGAATTCTTTATCATATATCCTTGAAATGTCTATTCAACATTGTTTTGTTTTCAGGTATCTGGATGGAAATGCAAGATTTTATCGACAAACAATTATTCTGGGTCATTATGTAAACCCCGGTAATTCGCTTGCTTTTCTTATGATAGAGTTGATTGAACATTTCTTCATTTGCTTTTTACATCTATAAACCTATTATGCATGTTGAGATGCACCTAGCGTATGCACTGCTTTTCTACCCAAGTTGATTACATAAGTGGATAATTTATGCCTTTTACTTTGTTGTTCCAGATATTAATGCTTTGTTCAATCACCAATGTGTCAACTACCAAGGGAAGGTGCGTTTATCGTTTCCCAGTTTGTTTTCTGTGCTTTCCACATGCATCTGGGTTCTTAGGAGGAATTGCAATGCCCTTGAACTTTATGGTTCTGGTTACATTGGTATCACTCAATTGGAAGGCTGAAAAAGATGCGTCACAAGTTCTTAATAACACCATATTATATGTATCCAGAACTGATGAAAATTTGTGTAAAAAGTAGAAATTTAATTACTATAATGTATATTACAGAAAACTTAATTATTTCATTATACTGAAAGGTATAGGTTGTTTGTAAAATGTCAGGAGGCAAGCATATGCAGGCTGTGGAGTCTCTTTTTCAATTTTATCTTCCACCTATTGGTGGCAAACCTAAAGAATCTGTACAAAGGTCTCAGTAGTTGCGTACATTACAAGTGGAGTAATAATCAAAAGCTTTTTTTCCATTGTATGTTTAGGTGGCAAAGCCATATGCTACAGCTACTACAATTTAAATCTTCTTATGATCATAAATAGTTGACTGATTTTTGGAACTAAAGAATGCTCCAGATACTGATTCTGTGGATTCTAAATTTTGGTTAATAGTAGATTTTCTAGCAGAGCTTAGAAATTTAAAATAGATGATAGAAACTTCAGGTTGTGTATGAAGATGAAGTGTTATGTTCCTGCCGTAAGGATCGTGGAACAGGGTAATTTCCCTTGTCACAGTTCCTTGATCGACCTTTGGTGATGATAAGTTAATCAAGCTCATTAAAGGGAGCAAGAACATGAGGAATTATTGAGAGAGAGCCCCAGTTCTCTTAGGATTGTGATAAAACTTCTGCTTGTTTTATTTTATCCCTTGTGTCTTTTTAAATAGAGATCTTCATTATAAGGAAATGAGGAAAGCTATAATTAAAATCAGAAATTAGAGACATACCAAAAATATTTTGTTTTTTCTGATATAGGAAATCTAGTGGAAATAAATTGCTGCCTAACTAGACCTACTGCATATTTAGACACATAATCGTCACATCAAATCCTTTAAGGATCTGTGATAACTTGATGAATAAATCACTTCGTATTGTAAACATGAATTAAGTATTGCACTAAATGTTTGCAACTGTGGAGATGAGGATCTTTATGAGCTCATTAATTAAAACAACTAAATAGTCACAGTTTATTTTTGTGATCATGTTCTGTCTTGTTCTATGCTTCTGCATGTTAAGAAAGAAATATGTATTATCCCTGCTATCTATTTATCCAAATAATTTTTGTTCAATATTTTGTAAGATTTTGCAAGGATCATTTGTTTAATGCTATTTACAGGTGAAGGCAGTGTGTGAGCATAAAGGTGTTCTTTCAAAAATTTTACTCCCAGTGCGACAGGTATGGCGGCTTGCTCTGCGTATCTCATTATTAAATTTGTAGTTTGGTGTTGAACTGGTAAATCTGAGATGATGTACGCATCAACGTGCTTTTTCTATATCTTCTTTGGTTATTAGTTTAAATTTGCATTTAAAAGAGGAGAAAAACTTGTAATTCACAAGTAGATATATATAGTTTCATCTCCATTTTTCAAACAAGACACGGTAATCCATGTAAATTTTTTAATTAATGTCTGCTTAAAGGGAGTTTCTTAAGAAAAACGCACGTTTAAGATTCCAATGGTCTAGGCTTTGTAATTTTTCCTGTAAATTCCTTTTGTTCCCCATTTTCATTTAATTGAAAACTTACTTCTACACAGTAAAATTAATTTGTTGCACATAGATTAACAAGCTTGATGTTTTGAGGAAGTAAGGTTATTTTCTCTCATATTTAAATTTACAGCCTGCTCAATTTTATGTAATAATCAAAGCAAGATTTTTTCCAGTTAAGGAATGAAAAACAATGTGCTTGAAATCTAAAGCTTCTGTCTCTCTACTCTTTTCAAATGGAAGGATTAGCTGGATTTTTAAGGACCTGCTGTGCTCGATTTCCTGTTTTGATGCACTTCTTTTGCCATGCCTGATCTGTTTTCTTCCTTGAATGAACATTTTTTTTCTGCATACCTGATTCTTTTACACCTAAAAATTGTGGCTCTCATATACAGTGTTTTGGAGCTTGTAGAGATCCATTTAGTTCCTTGACTGAGAACTGGCATAAGCTCTTTAGATTCCTTAATAGCAGCTTCTGAATTCATATATGTTGAGCAATTTTTTCAGCATCTCTCCACATGTTTTTTATATGAATTCTCCGTTCATGTATCTTTACAATACCTAGCTTTGAAACACAATCTTTCACAGCCTCCTCTTTGTTAATTGTTAACTACTCAACTCTTCCACAAAGTTAACAACTTAACAGTCCTAACATCTTCTGAACCTTGGAATTCCTCTTTATGAGTATCCCAAGCTACCTTTGCTGTTGTTGTGATAGTTCTTTGGAATATGCATTCATGCACCAGAGTGAATGAAGGAGAGCGCCTTGACTTTTTGGTCAATTTGCCTCTCTGCTACTTCATTTGTGCATCAGTGGGTGTAGTCTCGAAACCCTTCTCAACTATTTATCTATCATGGTCCATGAAAGCTTTCTTTCTATAGACCTGAAGTTGTTCATCTTCCCCTTGAATACTGGTGGTGCTGAAAGTGAAATATTTGCAGCCATGCATAAAAGAAAGCTCAGGCAGGTGTCGTGAGGGCTCTAGTGAAAGCCGTAAATTACCCATATCCATTCTAGTATAGTTATGAGTAAGTTGTGCAAAGGTAAAGTAATTAACTCTATTTAAGTATGGTATATACTTATGTGATTCCTATTAGTTGTTTGATATGTATGGGTAATGTATGAGATCAATATGGTATGTCATGTAGAATATGGGCTAATGCATGTGCGGGCTTCGAGGTAAGATGTCATGGTAGGTTGGTAAGTATGTCATGCATATTATATATGTCTTGTGGTGTACTTTACATGTTGTAATGTACTACTAGGCACTAGTTGCATAGCGCTTAGGCTTTCCATGGGCAGGTTCAAGGTTTAAGAGTGGAGCAACAAGGATACATGAGTTGGGGGGGTGATACAACTGTTGTACTTTTGCTTTTGTTGAGTTTTGTTGGGTTGGGTAGTTATAGTTTTATATGCTTGTATTTTAAAAACATGTAGTTTTATAACTACTCATTTTGTAAAAAACCTCTAGGCTAGTGTTGTCCATTTGATTAATATATTTAATTTTATTTTATCAAGCCTTTTTAAGATATTTTATTTTTATTAAAGTTATCATGGACATAGTACATGAAAATTTTAAATTATCTCATTTTAACTCATGTGTATCGTGACATCCTTTAATACAATTAGGTCTATTTTTAATTATATCGAATGGTGTTATATTTAGTGGTATCAGAAATTAGGTTTATGTGGTTCTGAGCCTAGGTGGGAAGGGTTGTATCATGTGTACAAATGTTATCCTATATGACTCTGATATGGATTATTCTCTATCGATGCGTAGGCTAAAGAGCAAATATGAATATTGAACTGCATGATGCGGTTGAAAGTAACAATCCTCTAGACATAAAGGCTCAGAATCAACCGAGCCAAGCTAGTGTGCAAGGGCTGACTGGCGCACCTCATTTATAGCAGCTAATGGATCAAACTCATTTATAACAGCTACATTAGAGGATCATAATAGCATTACACGTCATCTAACATATTCATATATTATCATGTACTCAAATTTACTGATTCATGTATTCGAATTTACTGATCTCTATAAACTGTGATCAACTTTCTACATTACAAGATTCTGGTTTCATAGCCCAATACTCTAAACGTGGACTATCCAGATGTGGGTTGTGAAACCTGAGTACTCTAACACAAGTTTAAGCCACCATACTCACTACTGTATCTGTCTATATTGCTACCACTGAGCTTTTCAAATTAGGAGCACTTTGACACGAGCTTAAGTCATCTTGATGAGTAAGACTGCATGCATATGGGTACGAGGGCGCTCTAACATAAGCTTAAGCCACCTTGTATCTAATCCGGATATGCTACAAACGAGCTTCTCAAATCAAAAGTACTCTGACATAAACTTAAGCCACCCTAATGAACAAATATAATAAATGCAAGTATAATTATTTCTACGATACCATAGCCCCTTCAATAGTATGCCAGCTATTCTAACTAGTCCCTAGATAGAAAATGGGCATTCTTATTCATATTCAAGTTATCACTATCAATTACGTCATATTCCATAATTTCACAAGATCATCACATATCATGTTGAGATGTAGAGCAACGTGTGCATAATCATATTCCTCAGTCATGTTATCATATTGAATACAAGCTCATTTAATGATGTCAAAGGTGTATGCTTGTCATACCCAAGTAATCTTATCATATGAATCCTTTTATTCTTTTATGGAAACAGGGGTATATTCATGGGCATGAAACCTCTTGTCACGATTTTCCTATCTATGACTTAGCCATGATTGGCCATTGAACCTTACAAGTGTGAACCTTTATTCATGGGTGTGAATTTCACACTTTTATGGGAGTGAAGCTTGGCTTCACGAGTGTGATTCATTACACATAAATAGCATTCCAGCATTGATTTCACTCAATTTCACATACAACATGCATAGGATCTAAAGCTAACAAACGTTAGCCACACCTATCAACAATTTACATAATTTCAGATTTTGAACACAACCAAAAAATCCATTTAATCACAATTAACCATTTATTTTAGGCTTAATGCCTTACTTATCAACACATAACAATATTCCATATTCATCTTCCCTCATATCAACTTTAGCATGCATTTTAGAATATTACCATCCATTTTTACCATTAAGAGCTACTAAAATATGAACTTGAATTGTCATTTAATATACCACAACAATATTTCATATTACAAGCATAATAAAATTGAATAAAAATGTTTATATGCACAAACTTTAATGTTGGAGCCCTAATACTTGACATTTTTGCATCTATTGCCTCTGGTGAACTTCTCCACCTTCTGTTTCAGCCCCTAACATGAAATCAAAGACTATATTAACATACAAATTCGGATATTCATCTAATTCTACCATAAACTAACCAAAGTCTTCACTTTTAATTAATTAAAGCTATAAACCTAACTCTCCCATTAATCCAAAGTGAAATTATCAAAGTTTAACGAAAAAATCCCTATAACCTTTTTTCGACAATAACATATCGATTATCGATGCTTCAAAACATGTTCCAAAAATCCTTGTCGCACACCTTGATTTATACTAAATTTCTTATTTTTATCAATTCCAAACTCATTTTTGGGTGGTTATTTCTGGTCTAATTAATCAAAGTTGAAAAGGGAATGAGGGAAATATGTTTATAAGGTCTCAAAGTGTGGTGACTAGGTTTAGGAATGATTTTACTTGAGTTTCTGCCAAAAACACGACGCTGCCATATTTAAACTTGTAGGTCTTCACATGTGTGAACATTATTGTCACTGGTGTGAAAATATGCAGCACGGTTGTGAAGATCCTCAGCTTGTGAGATTGAAATTCATGACATTTACAACCGCGATTAACATTGTCATAGGCGTGAATGATATAAACTTCACTTTTTTCTTATCTTTTTCTTTATTTTATGGTTTCTAATACACATAGCCTCACATATTTCCCATATACCCTTAATGTATCTTATGTAATATGCAAATTCTATGCCCTAATTTGCGGGTGTTACATGTCGAAGGTATATACAGATGAGAAGAAACGAGAGTTTTTGAACTTACAGTAGAGAAACATGATAGTGACCATTTACGAGGTAGTGTTTACTCGGTTGAACATATATGCGACTGGTATCATTAGGGATGAAGGAAACAAGTGTCGCCGATTTGATGATGGTCTGAGAGATGAGATCAGGTTCCATATGATCTCACAACAGCATGAGGAATTTGAAAAGTTAATATCTTTTTCTATTATGATAAAGAAGAAGGTAAAGCTGAAGAGAGTAAAAAAGTCATATAGGAGAGACTTAAAAGGGTCAGCTTTCAATGTTGCACAAACATCAAGCAAAAAAGCTTGCACCAGTTCTAGACCCTTCCAATCTAGAGGGCAAGGATAGGGTTGGGGTCAGTCAGGGTACACCAGACAAGTACAATCATTAGAAGTCATTTCTATAGTTGTTAGTAGTCAGGATCAAACATAGAAAAAGGTAGTACTCTATTGTGCAGCATGTGGAAGGATCCATAGAGGAGAGTACTAGGGATGCTCAAGGTTTTGTTATAGGTGTGAGTTTCGATACTACTACTGAAGAGATTGTCCATTGTAGAGAGCTGGGGCACTAGCTTAGACTCAGAGTTTAGTGCCGACACAGGATAGAAGTAGACTCGTGGGGGTAGTAGTAGACCTAAATAGGTTGTACATGAGTTAGTGAATAGGTTGGAATCTAGTAGAGCACCAATGAAGGCCTATGCTCTGAGGGCCAAAGAGGATCTGAATGCTTCAGATGTGCTTATTAGTATATTTATTATCTTTGACTCACTCTTAATTGCTTTGATTGATCCAGATTCTACGCATTTTTATATATGTACCAATATAGCTAAGCGATATAGCATTTTAGCTAAGAGATTAGATTATGAGATCGAGGTGATTACTCTAGGGCATAACACTATGGTGAACCGAGTATGCCAAAATTTTCCTATCATAGTCCAAAGAAAAGAGTTTCGGGTGGACCTGATCGAATTATCTTTCCATGAGTATAATGTTATCCTAGTGTAGATTGGTTATCTTGGCAGGGTGCAGTGGTAGACTCTAGAAGGAAGACGGTGGAGTTGAGAACTCCTAAAGGAGATACTGTGGTAGTTCATGATGAAATATCTTCACATCCATCGAGGGTCATCTTTATGACGATGGCTCAAAACATGATCAAGAAAGGGTGAGGCCTGCTTGGCTCACATGGTTGACACCAAGAGGGGAAACCCAGAACTTAGGGATATTATGACGGTTGAGGAATATCCAGATGTGTTTCCAGATGATTTGCTAGGGCTACCTCCGAAAAGAGAGATAAAGTTCTCAATTAAGCTTACTCCAAGTATAGCTCCTATATCAGTGACACCATATTGTATGGCTCCATAAAAAAATGAAAGAGTTAAAGGCACAATTATAGGAATTGTTGAATAAGGGCTTAATCATACTTGATAAATAGCTCAAAAATAAATGAGTACCACCGGTGAAAGTTTTATGGAAGAGCCATACCATTGAACAAGAAACCTAAGAAAGCGAGAAAGTGATGAGGGCACAATATCCTTAGTTGTTCTGAGATGTTATGATAGGTAATTTCAGGCATGAAATATCCTAAAGGGGAGAGAAATGTAACGCCCTTAATTAGAGCCTATAAGTTATGTTCTTAGTTTGTGTGAATTGGGGGTTAAGTGAAGTTTTAGAAGTTTGAGAGTTGCTGAAATCTGTTGTTTCACATCGGTGACAATGGGTGTCACGGCCGTGAATATCAGATTTTAGTTAATAGTTGCGATGAGGTTTTTAGCGATTGTGAAGAATTTTTTCACACATGTGAATGAGTGATTCACGCTCGTAAAATATGAGTTACGGCCATAAAGCCTGGGTAGTTAGAGCAGGTGAGACAGCCACATTTTCCTTCCTGCCATCCTTTTAAATCCACTCCCCACTCCCTGTTAACCAACCAAACACATCAGCTGAATCTTTTTCTTCCTCCAGAACCCTTTCTTCTTCCATTGTTGAAGCTTGGAGAGACTTTATTTCAATAGAGAAAAGTGAGAGAAGAAGAGTGAGAGAAGAAGCTTATGTGCTTTGAGGGAAAAGCTTAGTTTTTATATTTCTGGATTTTGGTTCGAGTTCCAAAAGCTAATAAGATATTTTTCATCTATGTATGATCTAGTAAAGGAGTTAGGATTTCATCTCAAGCGAGAGGACAAGCTTGAAGAGCTCCTCTGGAACCCAAACCAAGACCTAGAAAATACCAAAATCGAGCTCTCACACATAAGCTCACAACTTCTCATCTCACTTCTCTTTCTCACTTTACCCTCACAAAACTTGATCTTCAAAGCTTACACAAAGAGGGAAAAAGGTTATTGATGGTGAAGGAGATGAAAAGGTGGTGTGTTAGGTTGGTTATAGGAGTATGAGAGCGGATTTAAAGGGATATGGTAGGGAGAAAATTGTGGCTACCTCACCTACCTATACTGTCTAGGCTTTACGACTATGACTCAACTTTCATGAGCATGAACCACTCATTCACAGGCATGAAGAAACTCTTTACTATCGTCAAGAACCTCATCACAACTGCTAACTAAAACCTGATATTCACGACCGTTACACCCATTATCACGAGTAATAAACATCTTATTTCAGCAACTCTCAAACCTCCAAACCTTCACTTAATCCCCAACTCTCACTAACCAACAACATAACTTATAGGCCCTAATTACAAGCATTATATTTCTCTCCCCCTCAGGATATTTCATCCCCAAAATTACCTCTCATGATGTCTCAGAACAACTTAGGATATCGTGTTGTCATCACTTCTTCACTTTCCTAGGTTGCTTCTTCAATGGTATGGCTTTTCCATAAAACTTTCACTAGTGGAACTTGCTTGTTCCTGAGCTCTTTTACCTCATAAGCTAAGATCTTGACTGGTTCCTCTTTGTATGAAAAATGTAGTCTCAAATTTATGCTTTCTATGGTGATGATGTAAGAATGATCTAATCAATACCTTCTCAACATGGATACATGGAAGACATTGTATATCCTACTTAACTCTGGCGGCAAAGTGAGTTTGTATACAACCGGTCTGATCCTCTCTAGGATCTCATAAGGTCCAATAAATTTAGGGCTTAACTTACCTTTTTTTTCCAAACCTTAAAACCTTCTTCCATAGAGATATCTCAAGAAACACCTTGTCTCCCACTAGGTATTCAACGTCCTTTCTTTTAAGGTCTGCATAGGATTTCTATCTGTCAAAAGTTGCTTTTAGTCGATCTCTAATGAACTTCACTTTATCTTTCGTCTCTTGTATTAGATCTAGCTCTACCAGCTTTCTCTCACTAAGTTCGGTCCAATACAACAATGTCTGGCAATTTCTACTCTAAATTGCCTCATATGGAGCCATATGAATACTGGAATGATAACTGTTATTGTAGGTGAACTCCATCAATGGTATATATCTATTCCAACTTCCTTCAAACTCAATCACATAACATATCATCATGTCTTCCAAGATTTAAATAACTCTCTCTAACTGACCATCTATTTAAGGATGGAAAGTCGTGCTACAATTGAGCTTGATACCCAAAGCTCACTGTAGACTACCCTAAAACTGAAATGTCAACCGCAGATCTTGATCCAAAATGATGGACATTAGAACTCTATGAAGACATACTATCTAATTCATGTACAACTCTACCAACCAGTTCAAAAGATAGTCTCTTTAAATAGGTAAGAAGTGAGCCGACTTTGTTAACCTATCCACAATCACCCATACGACATCGTACTTCCTTGATGTCAAAGAAAATTCAGTCACAAAATCCATAATAATTCTCTCCCATTTCCATTCCAAAATTGTGATCTATTGCCAAAACCCTGAAGGTACCTAGTGTTCGGCCTTCACCTACTGACATGTAAGACATCTAGTTATGAACTCTATAATGTCCTTCTTCATCCCTATCCACTAATACTTCTCTTTCAGATTTTGATACATTCTATTGCTTCTAGGGTGCATTTCAAATTTCATCTCATAAGCCACTCTCAAGATCTTCTATCTCAACTCGGAAATGTCTGGCACACATACTTTGTTATGGTAGCACAAACTACCATCTGACCCAATCGTAAAAATCGTTCTCTCCCCCTTAGAGACCAACTCAATTAGTTCTACTATCTTGCCATTAAGCTTATGTGCCTCTCTAATCTCTTAATCCAAGGTCAGTCGGATATGCAACTCTACCAATATCTTCCTATTGAGTGCATTGACCACCACATTGGCCTTTCCTATGTGATAATCAATCACACAGTCATAATCCTTTATCAACTCTAACCATCTTTTTTGCCTCAAATTCAAATCTCGCTATATAGGAAGATACTTTAGACTCTTGTGATCTGTGAAAATGTGGTACTTCTCTCCGTATTGATAATGACACCAAATCTTCAATGAGAAGACAATGGTTGCCAACTTTAAATCGTGCATCAGATAATTCTTTTCGTAAGGCCTCAACTACCTGGATGCATAAGTGATAACTTTCCCTTCCTGCATTAACACGCAACTCAATCCATTGTATAATGCATCACTGTAAACAACATATTTTTGGTCCAGAATCTGTCAAAAGATTCTTAAGCTGATCGAAACTATTTTGACACTTGTTTATCCATTTGAACTTGATATCTCTCCACAACAACCTAGTCAATGGAGAAGAAATCATAGAAAACCCCCATTGACAAATCTCCTATAGTATTTTGCTAAGCCAAAAAAACTCCTGATTTTGGTCACATTCTGCCGCGATTTTTAATCCAATATCATCTCGACCTTGCCTGGATCCATACTAATCTCTTCGGTTGATATCACATGCTCAAGAAAGGCAACCTCATTAAGCCAAAACTCACTTTTGAAGAGCTTGACATATAAATTATGTTTCCTGAGAGTCTACAAGACTGTTCTCAAATATTGTTCATTCCCATCTTTGCTTCTTGAACACACCAATATGTTGTCTATAAACACCACAAAAAAATGGTCCATAAATGGTCTAAAAATTATATTCATTAGATCCATGAGACCTGTTGGGGCATTGGTCAACCTAAAGGGCATAATCATAAACTTGTAGTGACCATATCTAGTTCGGATAGTGGTATTCTCTACATCACCCACCTTGATTCTCAATTGATGGTATCCTGATCTCAAATCAATCTTAGAGAACACCCCTACACCTCTCAAATGATCGAAGAGATCATCAATATGTGGTAATGGTCACCCTGTTCAATTGCCTGTAGTCTATGCATAACCTTATAGACTCGTCTTTCTTTTTGACAAACAACACTGGTGCACCCTATGGAGATACACTCGGTCTCATGAAGCCTTTATCTAATAGTTCCTATAATTGTGCCTTTAACTCTTTCATTTCTGATGGAGCCATACAATATGGTGCCACTGATATAGGAGTTGTACTTGGAGTAAGCTCTACAGGGAACTCTATCTCTCTTTCTGAAGGTAGCCCCGGTAACTTATCTGGAAATCCATCTAGGAATCCCTCTACTGTCAGAATATCCCTAAGGTCTAGTCTTCCCCTCCTGGTGGATGTCAACCACGTGAGCCAAGTAGGCCTCACACCCTTTCTTGATCATCTTCAGTGCTTTCATCATAGAGATGATCCTCATTTACTGTGAGGACCTCTCCCTTTGAACAACCACTATCTTATTTTCTGACATTCTCAATTCAATTGTTTTCATCCTGCAGTCTACTGTTGCACCCTGTTTTGAGAGCCAATCCATACCTAGGATAACATTGTACTCTTGAAAGGGCAATTCAATCAAATATGTTGCGAATTTTTTCCTTTGAACCATAACAAGACAATTTTTATACACTTGGTTCACCATTGTGCTATGACCTAAAGAACTAGTTACCTCTATCTCATAATCTAATCTCTCAGCTAATATGTTGTACCATTCAACTATGTGAGTACATATATAAGAATGTGTGAAGCTCGGATCTATCAAAGTAATTAAAATTGAGTCAAAGAGAAAATATATACTAACAACCACATCCGATGCACTCGGATCTTCTCTAGCCTTCATAGCATAGGCCCTCACCAGTGCTCTACTAGGTCTTGGCCTATTCACTATCTCTGATACGACCAATCTAAATCCACCTCTGCCTAAATTGGCCTGTCCCCCTCCCCTAGTCTATATTGGCATCGAACCCTGAGTCTGAGTGGGAGCCTCAACCATCTATAAAGAACAATATCTCCTATAGTGGTATCGAGATCCACACTTGTAGCAAGCTCCTAAGGGTCCCCAACACTCTCTTCTGTGTTTTCTACCATATAATGCACACTCCAGTGTTGTCTCTCTTTGCATCTGTGGGTGACTACTAGCGGCTACCAAAATTGTTTCTGATGATGGTGCATGCTTGTTATACCTTGACTATCCTCTATCCTAAACCTATCCTCTATATTGGAAAGATCTAAAACTAAGATGAGCCTTCTTGCTCGATGTTTGTGCGATACTGTAAGTTGACCCCTTGAAGTCTTTTTTAGATCCTCTGGTCTCTACAACTGAATCCCCTTCTCAATACTAATGGTAGCAATCACTAACTTCGAAAAGTCCTTCAATTAGAGTGAAAGTATATGAACCCCGATCTCATCACTCAGACCATTCTCAAATCAATAGCATTTGTCTTACTCATCCCCTATAATACCATATGCATGCCTGCTTAATCTAGTGAACTCTTTTTTATACATTCCACAATCATGTTCCCTTGCCATAGGTTTAGGAATTCTTTCTTCTTCTCATCAATGTACATTATTCTCATCAAGGTACACTCTCGGTACATATTGTTTCTTAAATTCAGCCATAAAGAAAATCCATGTAAATGACTCTAGAGTCTGAGGCATCTAAAGAATAAACTTTCACCAATCGTAGGCATGCTTCTAAAGAAGTAAAATAGTGCACCTAACTTTATGCTTTTCAGCACACTCAAGCTCCTTGAAGACCCTCTCAGTCTTCTCTAACCAGTACTCTCTCGCCTCGGGATCATCATCCCTTTTTCCTATGAAATAGGTGGCCCTATATTTATGAAGCTTGTCAATCTATGATCTACACTTCGGGAAGGATGAAATGGTGGAGGATGCGGTGATGGTGGAGGAGATGGCGGTGGCATAACCTGTACCAACCGTTGCAGTAGAGCAATAAGATTCTGCATCAGAGGATCCTGAACCTGATCTATCTAACCAGTTATTGGCTACTGTAGAGGAGGTGCGCCAGCCGACCCTTGCACGCTAGCTTGGCTTAGCTGATTTTGAGCTTTTATGTCTGGAAGACTATTACACACTACCACGTCATGAAGTTCGATCTCTATACTCATTCTTTAGCCTACACATCAACAAAGAATATCCCAGATCAAAGTCATACAGGATAGCATTTGTATATGTGATACACCTATCCCACCTAGGTTTAGAACTGCCTAAACCTAGGCTCTGATACTACTAAATGTAATACCCTTTTATATAATTAAAATTAAATCCAATTACACTAAAGGATGCTACAATGCACATAATTTAAAATACCATAATTTAAAATTTTTAATGTTTTATAGCCATGAAGACTTATTAAACACATAAAACATCATTAAAAGATTTTAATATAATAACAAACAAGCAATCACTAGCCCCAAGTCTATACAAAAAAAATAGTTATAAAATTACATGACCTTAAGGAAAATACAAAGCATGTACACTTATAACTACCCAAGCTCACAAAACAACCAAAAAGTACAACAGTGTATCACCCATCCCAAGTGTATATCTTTGGCTCTGATCACTGGGCATCATCTTCTATTGCTCCTCTCCTAAGCTCCAACCCTATGCATGGGAAGCCTATATGCTAAGCAACTTATGCCTACTGGTACATGCAAGCACACTATATGATAAATAAAAATATACATGAGATACTTATCAATCCTACCATGACAATTTACCTCGAAGTCGAATATGCATTAGCCCACATTTTACACGACATGCCATTATTATCTCATACATTATATTCACATCAAACATGACATACCAATCAATTACCATAAATCATACGAGTGTATATTATACTTAAGTAGAGTTAATTATCTTACCTTTGCCCACTTTACTCATAACTACACTAAAATGGATACGAATAATCTACAGCTCTCACCAGAGCCCTTAGGACACCTACTTGAGCTTCTTAGAACACTTGTTTGAGAAAAAGAGTATGCATATAAACCAATCGAATAAGCTCTCATTTCTTGCCTTTTGGCCTTCAAATAATCTCAAACATGACCAACCTAGGTCACTCGATACTGAACTCATCTCAATGGCATGCCATTTATCCTAACTCTAGTCTTAATCAAAGTATTGGGCTTATCATTTATCTCAATTTCTATAATTCACATTAATCATGCGACAACATGCATTCTCATAGCATACTAAAATCTTATGACCGAGGTATACCACCTCACGATGAATCAACTTTGATTCACAAAACAAATATGCAAGATTTTTAAGTTAAGAAGCTTCACACCCGTGAATAACATTTCATGTCCGTGAAGTACTACTTCATGAGTTTATGATCACCCCTTTACATGTATGAACCAAACCATTAACCTAACTGTGAAACTGCCCATGAACGGGTTTGCTTCAGCAACAAAAATTCATTTTCATGACCTTCATGCTTGCAAACCCACCTTTCACGGTTGTGAATCTAGAAATTTTTCCAAAAAACATAGCATCACACTTCATACCTCTCTCATATGCAATATTCTCTATGGTTGACCAATGTTAGCCACTCTATCAACACTCCACAGATGCATTTTAATCATTTATCACAATCATATACTTTCTAATCATTTACATTAACCAAAATGATTACTCTAGAATCTCAAAATAATCATTTAACATAGAAACTCCCATCATGCATATCAGCCCCACATATCATAGATTTCATTAACTAAAAATTACACTGACATGCATTCAAGTCACATTAACCTACAAATGCAAGATTAAAGCTTGAGAGGTTGTTATGTACAACCCTTACATGTAGGATAGAGGGAGTCACAACTCTAGCTCCTCAAGTTTGTCCCTTCCATTGGGATGGACTTTCAGCTTTATCTCCAGATCTTAGAAGAAGAAAAAAATTGTTTCCTTAGCCTCTAAAACCCAAACCAAGACATAGAAAACACTAAAACTGAGCTCTCACACACAAGCTCACAACTTCTCCTCTCACTTTACCCTTATGGAAACTTGATCTTCAAAGTTTCCATAAGGGGGGAAAAGGTTTTTGATGGTGAAGGAGTTGAAAAAGTGGTGTGTTAGGTCAGTTATAGGAGCATGGGAGCAGATTTAAAGGGAAATGACAGGAAGAAAATCATGGTTGTATTACCTGCCCATACTGTCCAGGCTTTACAGTTGTGACTCAACTTTCATAGGCATGAATCGCTCATTCACGGGCGTACAGAAACTTTTCATGGTCATAAAGAATTTCATTGCAGCTATTAACTAGAATGCGATATTTACGGTTGTGACATCCATTGTCACGGGCGTAAAACATACGATTTAAGTAACTCTCAAACTTCCACAACTTCACTTAATCTCCAATTCTCACTTACCAAGAACATAAATTATATGCTCTAATTACAAGCGTTACATATTATATATATCTTACGGTGTGTTTTGCATATTGTTATGTACCACTAAGCACTAGCTGCTTAGCGTATGGGTTTCCTATACGTAGGTTCGAGGCTTAAGAGTGGAGCAATAGAGGATACCTAGAGATTAGAATCAATGATACACGAGTGGGGTGGGTGATACAACTGTTATACTTTTGCTTTTGTTGAGTTTTATTTCACATATAGTAGTATGTTCAAGATATTAAATATCCAAATTCAAATTAATACACATATATATTCAAAAATATTTTCAAGCATAATAATATTTATATTTATATATTATTTTTAAAAATGATAGAATTGATTTATTTGTATATTTTAAATTTTTAAGAAACAAAATAAATAAAAAATAAAAAAATAATATTCAACATACATTCATTTATCAAGTAAAATATTTTTTTAATAGCAATAAAATAACTTTAAAAATAATTTATATAAAATTTTTGTCATAATTTATATTAATAATAAAAAAATTGAATTGAACTTTATCAATTTTATATATTTCTTTAATAATATAAATGTTAGATCACTTATTTAAGATTAATCAATTAAATATTTTGATAAAAAATTATCATATTTTATTATAATTGACCTATTCAATTCAGAATGAACTCCTTCTGTTCAAAAAAATTATTGTCATAAGTGTTGATGCCAAGGAACAGTTTTCGATGAAAGTGAACCCTTTTCATTAATATTTGGGACATGAAGGTAAAAAGCTACAGATTAGCATTTTGAAACACTGTATAAATACATTTACCAAAGTAAAAATTGGTCAAATATGTGTTATTTTCCCTTCGTCTATTTCCCTTCTTTCTCGTTCCTCCACGGTGAAGCCTCCATTTTTCTACTCTTGACATTCTTTACTTGTATTTTTTATTTAGACAGTAGCACCATGCATCTCTAAACCCCTTTTTAGATCTCGTTGTTTTCTCATATTTTTTGTTTAGACAGTAATATCAAGCATCCTTAAACCCTTTTTCAAATCCTCATTATCACAGCTATACCCTCTTCTCACATTCACAAGCTACTCCTTATCTTCAATAGCTAACCAGCTTGTATAATTAATCAAAAAACTCAAAGAATGCACACGGATTAGTCCACATCTCTTGTTTTTTTCATTCTTTTAGAGTTTATTGCGTAAGACACATCACACCTCCAATGTTGCTTATAAATTGAACTAGAAAAACCATTTGATCCCGTTTGTGTCAACCAATTCACAATTAACTCAATTAGATCACCAGTTTTCTCTCCGATTTATTTATCCACTAAGTTATATGCTCTAAACCATTTAGCTTGAAGGTCGATTCCCAATTGAACCGGCCGGATTAAATTGATTTTTACGACACTGACTAAAACTAATAAAACTAAGATTAACTCATTAGAAGAATACCATGGGTAAATAAGTCAGAGCACTACTCTACCCCATTAAAAACATGGTCATGCATGAAATTTATTTCTCATAATGATGAATGATAGTAGAGAATAATTGAAAATGATTTGTCTTGTTAAGATTCACACTCTTCTATTAATCTAAGTTCCCTTTGATTTAGCCTAAAACTAAAAAGTTTAATATAATTTTTTTTTTCTGATGCAAACCTCCCTCTCAGTTTCATTTCACAAAGGCCAATTTATAGATTAAATCTCCCTTTTGGTTAAACATCTCTCTATAGTTTCATGCAATCAACTAATAATTAACATGAAATTAATCTAAACCTAACTTGAATTTTTTTTTTTCAAGACTCAACCTAATACAACACTTAACAAAATCATTAAGCATAAAAAATAACATTCATCTAAACAATAATATTCATATATTTACATATCCTTATGGGTTAAAGCCTCCCCCAATAAAATACTTTGTCAACCATATGGAGGTCCCAAAAAAGATCAAAAGGGGAGGGTGAATTTAGCTTAAAAAGAAATATATCTTTTTTTTAAAAAAAAAAACTCATTTCCAGAGTATTCTATGTAACACCCTTCAATAAAATTAATAATAATCTCAATTATACTAAAAGATACTACGATGCACATGAGTAAAACGTCACAAATTTAAAAAATTTATGCACTATGGCCATGATGACTCAAATAAAATAAAACATTATTAAAAGCTTGAATAAAATTAAAGTTAAATACCTAAATCAAACAGAAATACTAGCCCAAAGTTTATACAAAACGAGTAGTTATAAAACTACATGTCTCTAAAATATAATATGTAAAACTATAACTACCCCAACCCACAAAACAATTAAAACATACAATCGTGTATCACCCACTCTAAGTGTATATCCAAAACTCTGATCACCGGGAGTCCTCCGCTGTCGATTCTCTCCTAAGCTCTAAAACTGCAACTTATGCCTAGTGGTACATAATAATATGGAAGCATACCATATGACAAATATATAATATGCATGACATACTCACCGAGCTACTATAACAACTTACCTCGAAGTCCGCACATGCAATTGCTTGCATACTACATGATATACCATAAGGAACTCATATATATAATGCACACCACAAACATGGTATATCAAACAATCACTTAGTATGATACGAGTACATACCACACATGATATAATTAATTATCTTACCTTTGCCCACATTACTCATAACTAGACTGAAATAGATACAGGTACTCTACAGCTCTCACTAGAGCTAAAAATAACCCACTGAGGAAGCTCTCATAGCTTACCTCTGGGCTTTCAAGTATTACCCACCGAGAAAGCCCTTATTGCTTACCTTTGGACTTTCAAATATAACCCACCGAGGAAGCTCTTATTGTTTATCTCTGGGCCTTCCAATATAACAACCAAAGAAAAATAAGAGCACAAAAAAGCTACGAGGGAAGGCCACCTGGCTAGGCCTCGAGCCTTCAAAACATCTTGTTAATCTTCAAAATGTCTTAATCGTGACCAATATATGTCACCCAATACCGATCTTCCCTCTTAATGGCATGTCATCTACCCTAGCTCTAGTCTTAGTCAGAGTATTGGGCTTAAAATTTCACAACACGTACCATATATGTTTCCATATTATCCATATTCCATATTTTACAAATACACCATGATTCCCACAATCATTTCCACAACATGTATTTTCATATCATGCTATAAGTATACAACCGAAGCCTACCACATCACAATGAATCAATTTTGATACATATGCAAACATACAAGTTTTTCAACATAAACAGCTTCACACCTATGAATAACCCTTCACAGCCATGAAGTACTACTTCACAGGTAGGCCTCCTGTGAATCAAGCTGTGATTCAACCCATGAATTAACACACATTCACGGTTCTGATCACCCCTTCATGGGCGTGAACCAAACCATGAATTCAACTTTGAAGTTGCCCGTGAATGGGTCTACTTTGGTAACAAAATACAATTTCACAACCTTCATGCCTATGAACCCACCATTCACGGCTGTGAATCTAGAAATTTTTCCAAAAAATAGAGCATCACAACTTCATGCATTCTCACATGCAATATTTTCTACAATTGGCCAATATCAGCTATCCTTTCAACATTCCAGCATGCATTTAAGTCATTTATCACAACCATATACTTCCTAACCATCAATATTAATCAGAATAACTCATCAAACATCTCAATCAAACCATGTTCATACAAGTTTCCATCATGCATATCAACCCCACATTTTATCATTTAATTACTCACTGATCATCTACATAATGTATTTAAAGCAAATAACATAGAAACATTAATTAATTGCCTTAAGTGTTGTTATGTACAAACCTTATGTCTAAGATGGAGATTAGCTAAAGCTTAAACCTTTCAAGCTTGTCCTCTCCCTTGAGATGGATTTCCAGCTCTTCTACCAAATCCTAGCAATATGAAAAATGTCATCTTATCCTCTGGACCTTTAACCAAACCCAGAAACATGAAAATCAAACTCTTTTACTAAAAATCACAAGATCTATCTATCACTATTCTCTCTCACTTTAACCTTAAGTAACTTAATATTTCAAGCTTCCACAATGGAGAAAGATGGAGTCTGGAGGAGGAGTAAGATTCAAAAAATCATGTTAGGTTGGCCAACAGGGAGTGGGAAGTGGATTTAAAAGAATGGCAAGAAGAAAAATATAACTGGCTCACCTGTTATGCTTACCTAGGCTTCACGGCCATGACTCATCTTTCATGGGCATGAAGAGTTTCTTCACGATCGTGAAGAAACTCTTCATTGCTGTGAAGAAACTCTTCACAGCTGCTAACTAAAACCCGATATTCACGACTTGAAACATCATATTTCAGCAACCCTTTTAACTTCCAAAACTTCACTTAAACTCCAACTCTCACTAACCAAGAACATAACTTATAGTCTCTAATTACGAACGTTATATTCTAACAGTATTCTAATATCACATAAATATTATTTAGAATTTCTTTTCTGCACTATTAAAGTTTAAAACTAGAAATAATTATCAACCTTTAAAATTATATTTGTCAAATAAATCATCTTTTTTTTTTGTAACAAAAACTTCAAACAAGTTTAAACGTAAATGAGTTTTTGATATAATCTTGCCTATATTCACTCTTCAGATATAATCTTGGGAGTTTCTCTCCACTAATAATTTGTTACAAAGATAAAAATCAAGCCAAATATAACCTTTAACTTTTATAGTATATGCTTTCAAATTTAACCCAAATTTTTATAAAGTAAAACTTGAAATATCTTTATTAGCTTTTATTCCAAAGGTGCTAAACAACCCAAACTTATGTTCCTACAAAGTAAAATATGAAAACACTTGAATAGCTTTTATCCTAAATGTGCTAAACAATCCAACCACAAGTTTTGTAACAATCTTCAATATAATTAAGAATAAATCCAAATATACGAAAGAATGTTATGATGCATATGATTTCAAAACACCATAAATTAAAATATCGAAGCACCACAGTCATGATGACTTAATAAAAATCATAAAGTTTACATGTATATGAAAATAAAAGCATGTATATCTAATAACTACTCAAACCCAACAAAATAATAAAAAAAAAATATAATAGTTGTATCACCCACCCCAAATGTGTATCCTTGACCTTGCTCTTGGGTGTCCTCTTCTATCAATCAAGACTTAGGCTATGAACTTGCACATAGGAATATTCATATGTTAAGCAACCTAATGCTTAGTGGTATATAATAACGTGCAATGCAAAATGCATAATACACTTATTGTTATACAAATATGACTTACCTTGCCATCTGCACATACAACATACCATGTATTTATGATGTTATGCCTTAATGTTTTTAATACAATACTCAATTATGCATAGCATAGAAATATAAATAATCATCAAATATACAAGGATATACCTCACATAGAAATTATTGATTACCTTTTTCCTTACCCACTTTACCCTTAACCAAACTAAATTGGATATTGATAATCTACAACTCTCACGCATGCCCTCAGGAGATCTATCTGAGCTTCTTAGAATACCTCTCTAAGGAAAAAGAGTGAGTACATATTAAGCACCAAGGGAAGCACACTTGGCATAAACTTATCCTCGAAGAATCTCTAACGTGACTAACGTAGGTCATTTGGTACCAATCTTCCCTCAATGACATTTCATCTCTCTTAGCTCTAGTCCTAGTAAGAGTATTGGGCTTAACCATTTATAACATCACATACCATTTTTGTAATGTACAATATCCATGAATCTCATAACATGCATTCTCATAACATGTTATAACCATAAGACAAAGGTAATTCTCCTCAAACTGAATCAAACTCAATTCACATACAAACATACAAATTTTCAAGATTAAGTAGCTTCATGCTTGTGAATACACTTTTGCAGCTATGAAGAACCTTTTCACAAGTAATTTACTTGTGAATCAAACTATGATTCACCTATAAATCAGCAACATGTTCACAGTCATGATCCATCATTCACGGACATATTCCAAACTGTGATCTCCTGTGAAACTGTCAGTGAATGGATCTACTTCAACAATAAAACTTATATTCATGAAATTCACATCTGTAAACTACCAGTTCATATCTGTGAATCTGAAAATTCTCCAAAAAAATAGAGCATCAATAAAGCATCCAATTTTCACAGGCAATATTACTATGATTAACCAATGTCAATCCCCCTATCAATAATCCAGTATGATATCTCAACTACAAGTATATCAAAAACCAAACAACAACATTTTAAAAAGTATCTAACATGGGATTTCCAACACAAAATCACCATTAACACAATAATAATATATTTAACCCCCAATATGCTATTTGTAACATCCTCAACCTTCCCCACATGCATTTCATTTGAACATATGTATCTTGCATATAATTAAATTGAACACATGCATTTCATACGTATTTTCATAGGAACAAGTCCATGACATGCACTAGCTACATGTCCTAGTACATTGCAATTGTATCGAGTTATACATGTGTATTTATAATCTAAATGAGGATAAAAAGTATTAAAAATAAATGAAATAAGGTGACCAAATTAAAGTATGCAAAATGACTAGATTAAGATTAAATTGGATATGTGTTGAATTGTGTAATAATAATAAGAATAATTAGAAAAACATAAAATAAAAAAATAAAAATAAAAAGTCAGAAAAAGAAAAAAAAGGGGAAGTGGACGGGTAATGAAATGGTGGTGCCTTTTAACTTATTAGGCAGCCACCATATTCATTTCCATCCTCACCTTCTTCTTCTTCCTTGCTTCATTTCTTCAACCTATTTTCTCTCAAGTTCCAGCCACCATTTCTTCCCTCTTTCACTCCAAAGATTGCAGCAACAAGATTAGCCAAGAGTGATTATAGGTGAGTAAACATTTAGTTTTGTGTTTAGCTTGATTTTGGTGTTTATGGTTCATTAATAGACAGTATTTTTCTCCATAGTTTTGATGATCTTAGAGATCGAATATGAAAAAGCTTAAAACACAAAGGTTGTTCCTTTATTTCTTAGATTTATGGATATGTAAATATTTTTTTCAAGATGTGGTGTATAGAATGTGATATCCTCTTTGTACTGAAACTGGTCTGGATGTGAACTCTAAGTAAGTTAGCTACTGTGTTTGTTAGTTTTGGATATGTTAAAGCCAATATTTGAAGTACCTCAACACATACAAGTTGTAGATATATGTGTTATGTATCGGTATACCAAATTGCAAGTTCATAGGTCTTGTAAATTTTGAGTTATGGTGAATGGAACCATGATTGTTCCTTAGTTTGAATTGCCTACGGGATGTCCTGGGCAGATCCAGAAACTTGTTTGGCTAATTTGAGCTTCTTAGAGCTATATTCTGTACATTATCCAAACATGAAAGTTATAGGTATATGTCTTAGATAAACGTTGGTACTAATTGCAGTTTGACATGTTATGTATAGACTAAGTTATGGCCTTTGGAAGTCATACTGGTCCGGAAGCCAATTCAATTCTGGACAAGTGAAATGTTTGTTATAATTTGAAGACCTTAGAGACATAATTGATAAAAGTTGTAAAACTGAAACATGTTCCATATAAACCCATATAAGTTTATGTAACTTTTCATTAAAATAGGACTTATATATTATAAGTTATGATAAACCAAAATGAGTACCCTGAAACTGCCTAAAGGCAGAAAACAAGGCAGAAAACAGAACACACTTAGAAATTCCACCAAATATTGTACAATGATCCAATTGGTATAAAATGTTAATATGTTCTATTATATGTTATTGTTTAATTAGGAACAAGAATCATATTCATTGGTCAAGTATAGAAAAATTTATAGGTTAAACAGTCGCATAAAGTCACACTGCCTCATAGGAAAAATCTTAACTATTAATATGAATAATGCATATTAATTTGTTTACGCCACATTAAGTCTCCCTAATCATGAGTTAATCGATTATGTGTTCATATTAGGCTCGAAACATATTGGAGACCCACAAGGAGCGGATAGACAATAAGTTAGGGGTCAGAATCAAAAGAGAACGGTGAGTCTAATTATCAATTGAATTCTTTAGTGCAAATGAATGTTGCTTGCTATGTGATTCATATGATTGTCATGATTGGTCCTTGATAATGTAATGATGGATAATTTGTGACATTGTGGTACATATGAATGGTATACTTGTGGTATATTGAGGTATATGTTTGACATATGTGATATATATACATGGTATATATATAGTATATGCAAGGTATATGCGTGATATATGAGGTATATATGGAATATATGTATGTTGTATATGATAAAGATGCAATGATTGATGAATGCTTAAATACAAGTGCATATGCATATGGACTAAAAAGGCGTTGTGACTAGTTAATCGATATTGTAGAGCAAACGACGAGGCCTATGGCCCAACAAATGTGCAAAAGAAACAAATGATCAAGCTAGCTAGCAAATGCAAATGTTCACATGACAAATGTTCACATGGAAACCCGGGGCAATGTCTATTTAACTTAGTTACAACAAAATGAAATAAGCAAAGCATTTGCATACGTAAGGAGTAATGATTATATGTTTCAACTTTATTGATATTTATATGATACTGATGAATGGAATGGAATACATGGTATGTATTAGATTTGTGAGTTATTATTATGAGTTGTTCGGTACTTTAGAGCTCATTTGATGGTTATTCTCACTGAGCCGCAACTCATCAATTTGCATCATTTTTGAGGTAAAGAAAAGTGATAACTCATTTTGAGTAGCATGTAAAAGACATGGAGCATAGGTCACTGGCCAAGCCTCATCACTCTCTCTCCTTGCATTCCACACAAGCATGAAAATATGTCATCTATGTTTTGTATTTATGTGCTTGAATATGTATAGTCATTTTGGAATGAGTTTAAAAATGTATAAATGAAGGCAACTCGAAAATACTTATGTGTAAAGTTTATGTTTTGATATATGTGATATATATTATGTTGTGGTGAAAACCTCAGTGTTAACTTAGCAAAGTCGTTGAATAATATTACAGGATATTAGACTTGCAAGTCATTGAATGAAATTACAGGATATGAGACTTTCAAAGTCATTGAATAATATTACAGGATATTAAAAGAAATTTACTATCACTATTAACAGGATATTTTGTTTTTCCAGCATGTTATGTGTGATTATTTGATACAGAGATAGGTTATGCTTAAATGCATAAGATGTGTTACATTTTTGGTATTAGAACAGGAATTGGTTCCATGGGAACATGCATATGCATAAGAGTATGATAACATATGCATAATATGTGTTGAACATTATGTAGTGACATAATTTCATTTATTTTAGGGTCATCTTAAGACATGATTCACCAAGGAGAGAGGGGTCGGCTGAAATGCATTCTCATGAGGCATCACCTCATTTACATAGAGATCAACCAGCACTCAGAGTTAGAGCTCCAACACATTCATCACAGTCATCTCATGCAGAAGTACCCTATGAAAACCTAGAACATGAAGTATATGGTCCTGAAATGTACAAGAAAATACGTTATGACAAGCTAAGGAAACATGGTGCAACTGATTTCAATGGCACAACAGACCCAGCAGAAGCTGAGACATGGCTGAAAAGGACACAGAGGGTACTGAATATGATGAGATGTACCCCGGATGAGAAATTTGTTTATGCAGTATCCTTGCTGCAAGGAAATGCTTATGAATGGTGGGAGACAGTCCCCGACAGTGATGCACAACCACCAGTGTTGATATGGAATGATTTTCTCCTGGAATTTCATAACAATTACATGCCTGAAGCATATAAAGATGAGAAGATGAAGGAATTCCTGAATCTGAAATAGAGGAACATGTCTGTTGTGGAGTATGAAGTACAGTTCAACAAACTTTCCTACTATACCACCTTCATGGTCTCTACTAAAAGAGACAAATGTAGGAAGTTTGAGGAGGGCCTCAAATATGAGATCAGAAACAAAATCACGACTACTGATCTTGATAATTATGCCAGATTCAGATATGCTGCAATCAGAGCTTAACGATTAATGAAATAAGCTGGGGACCAAAAAATTAAAAGGGCAACATGTGAGTTCTTTGGTGAGTCTAACAGAAGGTCGGGAAAAAGAGGTAGATATATGCCTGCACAATCTAGTAATAGAAGTGGGTACTCCATTTCTAGAGGTCAAGGCATGACTTTTTCTTACCCAGGCAGAGGGCAGAGCCAATATGTTAAACAGAGGCCCACATGTAGTCATTGTGGTAGACAGCATACGGGCGAATGTAGAAGGCTCACATGAGCATATTATTTATGTGGATCGATGGAGCACATGTATAGAGACTGTCTAAATAGAGCCAAACTAGTATAGACCAGTAGAGGAAGAGGAGTATTTGAGACTACAGTTGAGGCACCGAGGGTCTACCCTACTTGTGGGACACAGGGCAGAGGAAGAGGCAGGGGCAAGACTGGTACAATGGGCAGAGGAGTAACCAGATCTAAAGGTCAGAGTTCTAGACCCCCTACTCAGGCCAGGGTGTTTGCTATGACTAGACAAGAAGCGGTGGATGCTCGTGAAGTAGTTACCGGTAATATTTAAATTTATGATATGTTAGCATATGCATTGATTGACCCAGGCTCCACTCATTCATTTATATCATTGCATATGGCATCTAAACTGCATCAAACGCATGAGCCTTTGGGGATTGACATAAATGTGAGTACTCCATTGGGAACAGTAGTAGTTGTGAGTAATGTGTGTCGTGATTGCTTGATATGCATTGATAGAGCTGAGTTAATAGCTGATCTGATTTTATTGTCAATATATGAATTTGATGTGATATTAGGAATGGACTGGTTAACTAGACATCATGCAATAATGAATTGCTTTACTAAGGAAGTAATTTTGGAATCACCAAACCAGCCAACGGTAGTATTTATAGGTGAAAGAAAACTTGTGCCTACATGTCTAGTCTCAGCTGTAAAGGCATTTTGAATGATCAAAGGGGGATGTGAAGCATATTTGGCATATGTGACTGATACTAGAACCACTGATAACTTGCTTGAAAATATACCAGTGGTAAGGGAATTTGCTGATATATTCCCAGATGATCTACCTGGTTTACCACCAGATAGAGAGATATAATTCACTATTGAACTAGTCCAGGAACAACACCAATGTCAAGGTCACCCTACAGAATGGCCCCAGTTGAGTTGAAAGAACGGAAGGCCTAATTGCAGGAGTTACTTGACAAAGGGTATATTAGACCTAGTGTATCACCTTGGGGAGCTCCAGTATTATTGGTTAAAAAGAAAGATGGAACAATGAGATTGTGCATCGATTACAGGTAATTGAATAAAATGATAGTGAAGAACAAATATTTGTTGCCCGGAATAGATGATTGGTTTTACCAGTTGCAAGGAGCCCAAATATTCTCCAAGATTGATTTGAAATCAGGCTATTACCAGTTGAAGGTAGCAGAAGCGGATGTTCCAAAGACTGCCTTTCGAACCAGGTATGGACATTATGAATTTTTAGTAATGGCATTTGGGTTGACTAATGCTCCAGCTGCATTTATGGCATTAATGAATAAGGTGTTTCAGCCATATCTGGATAGGTTTGTGATAGTATTTATTGATGACATATTGGTATACTCAAAGAATAGGGGAGAACATGAACAACATTTAAAAGTTGTGTTGCAAACTTTGAGGGAGAAACAATTATATGCCAAATTGAGTAAATGTGAATTCTGGTTAGATCATTTGGTGTTTCTTGGACATGTGGTGTCGTGTAAGGGCATAGAGGTTGACCCAAAGAAAATTGAGGCCATGGTAAATTAGGAAGCTCCTAAAAATATTTCAGAAATGCTTAGTTTTCTGGGTTTAGACAGATACTATCGCAGATTTGTTGATGGATTCTCCTTAATTGCTAGCCCTTTGACTAAATTGTTGAGAAAGAATGTGCCTTTCAAGTGGACTCCAGAATTTCAGAGGAGTTTCGATGAACTAAAACACAGACTAACCTCAGCACCAGTGTTAACTATCCCTATAGGTACAAGTGGGTTTACAGTATATAGTGATGCTTCTCACCAAGGCTTGGGATGTATATTAATGCAACATGGTAAGGTGATAGCTTATGCATCTGGGCAACTGAGACCACATGAGATCTCATATCCAGTGCATGATTTAGAATTGGCTGCTGTTGTATTTGCATTAAAGATTTGGAGGCATTATCTATATGGTGAGACATTCTAGATCTTCATAGACAATAAAAGCTTGAGTTATTTACTGACACAGAAAGAATTAAACATGAGGCAGAGACGGTTGTTAGAGCTATTGAAAGATTATGACTGTACAATTGAATACCATACAGGAAAAGCCAATGTGGTAGCAGATGCATTGAGTAGGAAGGCTAGTAGCAGTGTAGCTCACTTGCAAGTATCCTCTTTTCCATATTTGATTCAATTACGATATATGAATGTTGAATTAAATATACATGATGAAGGATCACTGATTGCTACTCTTCAAGTCAGACCTATACTAAAGGAAATGATCAAAGAAGCACAAAACAAAGATCCTCAATTATGTGAGAAAGTTGATATGATAAGGCAGGGAAAGAGTACAAAGTTTCATTTGCAGAATGATACACTGATGTTAAAATCATGCATATGTGTTCCAGACACTGAGAACTTGCGTCAGGAAATAATGGAAGAGGCACACAATGCACTGTATGCAATGCACCCAAGGATGACAAAGATGTATTACAGTTTAAGGTCTCATTACTGGTGGCCAAGAATGAAAAAAGACATAGCAGAATATGTTTCCAAATGCTTGACATGTCAACAAATTAAAATTGAACATCAAGCACCAATTGGAAAACTTCATCCATTGCCAATACCAGAATGGAAATTGGAAAGAATAATGATGGATTTCCTTTATGGATTGTCAAGAACCCCACGGAAAAATGATGCAGTATGGGTAATTGTTGATAGATTAACCAAGTCAGCACATTTTCTACCTATTAGATGGGGGTGTACACTCGAGAGTTTGACAAAATTATATGTGAATAAGATAGTCAGATTGCATGGCATTCCAGTGTCCATTGTGATAGAGATCCACGGTTTACTTCATGTTTTTGGGTGAGTTTACAAGATGCATTGGGAACAAAATTGAATTTCAGCACTGCATTCCACCCACAGACTGATGGACAATCAGAAATGACTATACAGATATTGGAAGAAATGCTTATGGCATGTTCTATGGAATTCATAGGTGCTTAGGATGAATATATAGCATTGATTGAATTTGCTTACAACAACCAGTATCATAGCAGTATCCAGATGGCACCATATGAAGCATTGTATGGCAAAAAGTGCCGAAGCCCTATCGTATGGGATGAAGAAGGTGCACGTACATTAGAAGGGCCAGAGATAGTACAAGATAAAATCAAAATTGTCAAGAATAAGCTAAAGGCAGCACAAGACAGACATAAAAGTTATGCTAATCAACATAGAAGGGAAATGGAATACGAGTTGGGTGAAAAGGTATTTCTTCGTGTATATCCATGGAAAGGGATAATCCGATTTGGAAAGAAGGGTAAATTGAGCCCAAGGTATATAGGGCCTTATGAAATTCTTGAGAAGGTTGGTCCACTGGCATACAGATTGGTGTTACCACCAGAGATGGCTCAGATTCATAATGTGTTTCATGTGAGCATGCTTAGAAGATACAGGTCAGATCCTACACATGTACTTAAAGATCAAGCCATTTAGATTGCAGAGGACATGAGTTATGTTGAGGAACCAGTGCAAATCATCGGATACAAGACTAAATAGCTAAGAAACCAAGAAATACCTTTAGTTAAGATATTATGGCATAACCATTTACTAGAAGAGGCAACATGGGAAACAGAATAAAATATGAAAAAGCAATATCCACACCTGTTTCCAGGTATTAAATTTCGAGGATGAAACTTTTAAAAGGAGGGGAGAATTATAACATCCTCAACCTTCCCCACATGCATTTCATTTGAACATATGCATCTTGCATATAATTAAATTGAACACATGCATTTCATACGTATTTTCGTAGGAACAAGTCCATGACACATACTAGCTACGTGTCCTAGTACATTGCAATTGTATCGAGTCATACATGTGCATTTATAATCTAAATGAGGATAAAAAGTATTAAAAATAAATGAAATAAGGTGACCAAATTAAAGTATGCAAAATGACTAGAATAAGATTAAATTGGATATTGTGTTGAATTGTGTAATAATAATTAGAAAAAATAAAATAAAATAAACTAAAATTAAAAAATTAAAAATAAAAAGTCAGAAAAAAAAGGGAAGTGGATGGGTAATGAAATGGTGGTGCCTTTTAACTTATTAGGCAGCCGCCATATTCATTTCCATTTTCACCTTCTTCTTCTTCCTTAATTCATTTCTTCAACCTATTTTCTATCAAGTTCCAGCCACCATTTCTTCCCTCTTTCACTCCAAATATTGCAGCAACAAGATTAGCCAAGAGTTATTATAGGTGAGTAAATATTTATTTTTGTGTTTAGCTTGATTTTGGTGTTTAGGGTTCATTAATAATCAGTATTTTGCTCTATAGTTTTGATGATCTTAGAGTTCCAATCTGAAAATTCTTAAAACCCAAACGTTGTTCCTTTATGTCTTATATTTATGGATATATAAATATTTTTGCAAAATGTAGTGTATAGAATGCGATATCCTCTTCAAGCTGAAACTGGTCCGGATGTGAACCCTAAGTAAGTTAGCTACTGTGTTTGTTAGTTTTGGATATGTTAAAACCAATATTTGAAGTACCTCAACACATCCAAGTTGTATAAATATGTGTTATGTATCCGTATACCAAATTTCAGGTTCATAGATCTTGTAAAGTTTAAGTTATGGTGAATGGAACCATGACTGTTCCATGGTATGAATTGCCTACGGGGTGCCCTGGGCAGATCCAAAAACTTGTTTGGCTAATTTGAGCTTCTTAGAGCTATATTATATACATTATCAAACATAAAAGTTATAGGTATATGTCTTATATAAATGTTGGTACTAATTTAAGCTTGATATGTTATGTATAGACTAAGTTATGGCATTTGGAAGTCATACTAGTCCGGAAGCCAATTCTATTCTGGACCAGTGAAATGTTTGTTATAATTTGAAGACCTTAGAGAAATAATTGATAAAAGTTAAAAACATGAAAATGTTCCATATAAATCCATATAAGTTTCTGTAAATTTTCATTAAAATATGACTTATATATTATAAGTTATGATGAACCAAAATGAGTACCCTGAAACTGCCTAAAGGCAGAAAACAAGGCAGAAAATAGAACACACTTAGAAATTCCACCAAATATTGTACAATGATCCAATTGGTCTAAAATGTTAATATGTTCTATAATTATATGTTAGTGTTAATTATAAATAAGAATCAGATTAATTGGTGAAGTATAGAAAATGTTATAGGCTAAACAGTCGCATAAGGTCATACTGCCTCATAGGAAAAATCTTAACTATTAATATGAACAATGCATATTAATTTGTTTAAGCCACATTAAGGCTCCCTAATCATGAGTTAATCGATTATGTTTTCATATTAGGCTCGCAACATATTGGAGACCTACAAAGAGCGGATAGACAATAAGCTAGGGGTCGGACTCAAAAGAGAACGGTGAGTCTAATTATCAATTGAATTCTTTAGTACAAATGAATGTTGTTTGCTATGTGATTCATATGATTGTCATGATTGGTCCTTGATAATATAATGATGGATAATTTGTGACATTTTGGTACATATAAATGGTATACTTGTGGTATATTTGAGGTATATATTTGACATATGGGATATATATACATGGTATATGTATAGTATATGCAAGGTATATGTGTGACATATGAGGTATATATGGAATATATGTATGTTGTCTATGATAAAGATGCAATGGTTGATGAATGCTTAAATACAAGTGCATATGCATATGGACTAAAAAGGCGTTGTGACTAGTTAATCGATATTGTAAAGCAAAAGAAAAGGCATATGACCCATCAAATGTGCAAATGAAACAAATGATCAAGCTACCTAGCAATGCAAATGTTCACATGGAAACCCGGAGCAATGTCTGTTTAACTTAGTCACAACAAAATGAAATAAGCAAAGCATTTGCATACGTAAGGAGTAATGATTATATGTTTCAACTTTATTGATATTTATATGATACTGATGAATGGAATGGAATACATGGTATGTATTGGATTTGTGAGTTATTATTATGAGTTGTACGGTACTTTAGAGCTCATTTGATGGTTATTCTCACTGAGCCACAACTCATCAATTTGCATCATTTTTTAGGTAAAGAAAAGTGATAACTCATTTTGAGTAGCATATAAAAGACATGGAGCACAGGTCACTGGCCGAGCCTTATCACTCTCTCTCCTTGCATTCCACACAAGCATGAAAGTATGTCATATATGTTTTGTATTTACGTGATTGAATATGTATAGTCATTTTGGAATGAGTTTAAAAATGTATAAATGAAAGCAACTCGAAAATACTTATGTGTAAAGTTTATGTTTTGATATATGTGATATATATTATGTTGTGGTGAAAACCTCAGTGTTAACTTAGCAAAGTCGTTGAATAATATTACCGGATATGAGACTTGCAAGTCATTGAATGAAATTACAGGATATGAGACTTGCAAAGTCATTGAATAATATTATAGGATATAAAAAAAAAATTTACTATCACTATTAACAGGATATTTTGTTTTTCCAGCATGCTATGTGTGATTATTTGATATAGAGATAGGTTATACTTAAATGCATAAGATGTGGTGTTACACTATTAATCCGAAATCATGCCATATAACCAACCTTATACGATTTATAACATTCATAAATAATAAATAGAACATAAACATGCAACTTAAGTATTTGAATGGTGTTATGTACAAATCTTTCACCTAGGATGGATCCTAACCAAAGTTTTAACTCTTTAAGCTTGCCCTCTCCCTTAAGATGGACTTTGAGCACCTTTACTAGTTCCGAGACACAAGCAAAACATCCTCTTAGCCTACTGGAACTTGGACTGAACCCAGAAAATACAAAATTAAGCTCCTCACTTTCTAGCTCATAAGCTTCTTCTCTCACTCTTTTATCTCACTTTCTCTAATGAAACTAGGTCTCTCAATCTCCCAAAAAACAAAAACAAATGTGGGGATATGAAGGTAGAAAAAGATGGAGGTGGCATGTTAGGTTGGTTTTCAAATAGTGGAGATCATATTTAAAAGGATACCAGAGAGAGAAAATTGATGTTGTCTCATCTGTCCTATCTGCCTAGGATTCACGATCGTGACTCATCCTTCACGGACATGACCCATCCATTCACGATTGTGATTAACTTTCACAGTTTTTTTTACTGAAGATCTAACATTCACTAACATGACACCACTTGTAACGGACATGAAACAACAAAAACCAGTAACTTTATAACCTTTTAATACTCTTCTTAATTTCTAAATCTCACCAACCATTAACACAACTTATAGACCCTATATACAGGTGTTACATTTCTTCCCCTCTAAAAGAAATTTTTTTTGCAAATTTACTAGGTTATTCGAGTTGATTAACTAGAAAAAAATGTAATCATGAAGAGAAAAATGTACCATAATAAGCATTCGTAGGCTCTTGGACTTCTATGGCTCTCATGGCATAGACTCTTACTAGTACCCTGCTTAATCTTGACATTTCCACCATCTTGAAAATGGCTTAACTTGATCCACCTCTATCAAAATGGGTTTGACCTTGTCCCCCAGCCTGAGTCGACATTAAACTCTGAGTTTGAGTGGGTGCCTCAATTATTTGTAATGAACAATCTCTTCGGTAATGGTTTCGAGACCCATACTTATAGCAAGCCCCCTAAGGGTCCCTATCATTCTACTCTGTGTTTCTGATCACATGATGCACACTTTGGTGCTGCCTCTCCATGTCTGTGTCTAACTATTAAAAGTTGTAGAAATGGCTCTAGATAATGGTGCATGTCCAGTAAACCCTAACTAACTCTGACTCTACCCTTACCCTCCAGAATGGAAGTGTCCAAAATTGGTACGAGCATTCTTGCTCGAGGTCTATGCCATATTAAAAGATGGTCCCCTGAAGTCTCTCCTCAATGACTCCTTTGATCTCTTCAAATTAAACCTCTTTTCTATTATAATAGCAGTAGATACCAACTTTGCCAAGTCCTCAAGCTGTTGTGAAATCACATGGAATTCGATCTTATCTCTCAGACTGTCCTTAAACCAGTGACATTTGTCTGCCTCATCCCTAATAATACCAGTCACATACTTACTTAATCGGGAAAACTCTCTCTCATACATTGTCACGATCATGTTCCATTGTCGTAAGTTCAAGAACTCTCATTTATTCTCATATGTATATGCTCTTGACATATATTATTTCTTGAACTCAGCTGTGAAGAAATCCAAGGTAAACGGCTTTGGAATCTGAGGCTTCTATAGAACTGACTTCCACTAATCGTAGGCATGCTCTTGAAGGAGTGATACAACATACTTAGCTCTGTGCTTCTCAGCACAATCCATTTCTTTAAAAACCCTCTCTGTTTTCTCCAACCAAAACTCTACAGCTGCTGGGTCATCCTTAATCTTGCTTGTGAAGTCCGTGGCTCCATACTTCTTCAATCTGTCAATCTGAACCCTAGGTCTTGGTGGTGGGAAAAGAGGTGGTGGCATAGCCTGTATCAAAATGATGCAACAAAGTTGTTAGGTTTTGCATTCAAGGATCCTGAGACATATCTACTGGACTAGCCACTAGCTGCTGTGGAGGAGGACCAACATCGGGCCAACAAACACTAGGTTGGCTTTATGGATTCTAAGCCTCTAGGTCGGGAGGATTATTACTCTCAACCACATTATGCGGTTTGATCTTTATACCTGAACTCTAACATACACATCGATAGATAATAACCCACATCATAGTCATATAGGATAACACTTACACACGTGATACAACACTTCCCAGCTAGGCTTAAAACTGCCTAAACCTAAACTCTGATATCATTAAATGTAATACATTTCATTATAATTAAGAATAAACCCAATTATACTAAAGAATATTACGATGCATATGATTTCAAAATACCATAAATTAAAACATTGATGCATCATGACCATGATGACTTAATAAAATCATAAAATATCATTAAAAGACTTAAATACAAATAAAGATTTAATACAATAACAAACGGATAATGCACTAGCCTAATAATTTTACAAAATAGATAGTTATAAAATTATGTCTCTAAAAATAAAAGCATGTACATCTATAACTACCCAAACCCAATAAAATAAGAAAAAAATACAATAGTTGTATCACCCATCCTAAGTGTGTATTCTTGACTCTCCTCTTGGACATCCTCCCCTGTCGATTAAGTCCTAGGCTCTAAACCTGCATATGGAAACACTCATACACTAAGCAACCTAATTCTTAATGGTACATAACAACATGCAAAACACAAGATACATACACAAAATGCATGATACATTTACTGTCATACCAATATGACTTATCTTACCGTCCGCACATACAACATACTATGTATTTATGATATCATACGTCAATATTCTTAATACAATACTCAATTATGCATAACATAACAATATAAGCAACCATCAAACATACAAGTGTATACCACATATAGAAATTATTGATTACCTTTTTCCTTACCCGCTTTACTCTTAATTAGACTAAATTGGATACGAATAATCTACATTCTCACTCGAGCTCTTAGAATACCTGCTAGAGCTTTTCAGAATAGCAGTCTGAGAAAAAAAAGTGTGCATATATCAAGCACCAAGGGAAGAACACTTGACATAACCTTAACCTCAAAGAATCTTGAACATGACCAACCTAGGTCACCTAGTACCAATCTCCCCTCAATGGCATGTCATCTCTCCTAGCTCTAGTTTTAGTCAGAGTATTAGGCTTAACCGTTTATCATATCACATATCATTTTCATAACGTACACTATCCATAATTCTCATAATCATAACCATAACATACATTCTCATATTATGCTATAGCTATAAAACAGAAGTACTTCACTTCAAATTGAATCAAACTCAATCCACATGCAAACATACAACTTTTTAAGATTAAGCAACTTCACGCCTGTGAATACACTTTTGTGACCATGAAAAATCTCTTCATGAGTAATTTGCCCATGAATCAAACTATGATTCACTTGTAAAACATTTTCATTGTCGTGATCCATCCTTTATGAACAAGGATCAAACTGTGAAACTGCCTGTGAACGGGAATGCTTCAGCAATAAAACTTATATTTGCAACATTCATGCCCGTGAACTACCAATTAACGGTTGTGAATATGAAAATTTTCCAAAAAAATAGATCATCAATAAAAGCATCCAATTTTAACATGTAATATTACTATGATTGACTGATGACAATCCTCCTATTAATAATCCAACATGATATCTCAACTACCAGCATATAAAAAACCAAACAACATTTTAAAAAGCATCTAACATGTGATTTCTAATACAAAATCACTATTAACACAGCAATAACACATTTAACCCCCAATATGTCATTAACCCGAAATCATGTCATATAACCAACCCTATACCATTTACAACATGCATCAATAACAAATAACACATAAACATGTAACTCGATTCTTTGAATGGTGTTATGTACAAACATTTCACCTAACTTTTTCACCTAGGATGGAGACTAACGAAAGCTTTAGCTCTTTAGGTTTGTCCTCTCCCTTGAGATGGACTTCTAACACGTCTACTAACTCTTGCACACAAGCAAAATATCCTTTCATTCTTGTAACACCCACAAATTAGGGCGTAGAATTAATATGTTAAATAAGGTATATTGAGGGTATATGGGGAGTATATGTGAGACTATGGGTATTATGAACCATAAAATAATGAAAATGATAGGAAAAAGTGAAATTTATATCATTCACGTCTGTGTAGAGTTAATCATGATTGTGAATGTTGTGAATTTAAGTTTCAAAAGCTGAAAATCTTCATAACCATGACACAAATGTTCACGCTCGTGACAATAGTGTTCACGCCCGTGAAGCCCTACAAGTTTAAATATGGCAACATTGTATTTTTGGTAGAAACTCACATAAAATCTAATCAGAAACCTTAGCCACCAACCATGAAACCCCAAAAATGAATTCTCCTCATTCTCTTTCAATCTTAGTTGATTAAACACGAAATCCTCACCATAAACACATAAAAACGGATTAAAAATGAAACTTTTTCATTGTAAATTTGAATTTCAGCAATAAGTAGGGTTAGAACACATTCTGAACCCTAAAAATTGATTTGTGTTCATAAAATATAGGTAAAAAATCATGTTTTCCATTGTCCTTTAATCTAGTTTAATTCAATTTAATGGGAAATAAGGTTTATGACATTTAAACTAATGAAAAAGTTAAGATTTTGCTAATTTAGGGCATGAGATGCAATCTATGGCAGAAATAGTGATAAATTAGTCTCTGATTTCATGTTAGGGGTTGAAATAGAAGGTGAAAAAGTCCACCAGAAGCAACAGACGTGAGAGTGTCAAGTGTTAGGGCTCCAATATTAAGGTTTGTGCTTATCTTTTTTATTTGAAAATATTTTACTTGTAGTATGAATGATAATTCTGCAATGATTGTATACATGTAATAATTGTTTTGGCATTACTGGTATCATGATAATTGACTATTAGATGATAGGATAGATGATGAAATTGATTTAATATCAATTAAGCATGAAATGATGTCACTTTGATTGATATGGAAGGCATTAAGCCTAGTTTGATTGATGAAGTATGATTAAATGTATGCCTATAGTTGAATATGGTTGTTGGAATATGTAAAGTATTGATAGGTGTGGCTAACATTGGTTAGCTTTAGATCCTTTATATGTTGTATGTGAAATTGAGTGAAATTTGTGCTGAAATATTATTTCTGTGTAATGAATCATGTTCGTGAAGCCAAGCTTCATGCCCATGAATAAACCATTCATGCCTATGAATGAACTATTTTCATTAATGAATTAATGGATTTATAGATGAGACTACTTAAGTAGGACATGCATATATCTTTGGTATGACTAAGTGTGATTTTATACAATATGACAACATAACTGAGGAACTTGATTATGCACACGGTGCTCTACATCACAACATGTTATGTGTTGACCTTGTTAAATTATAATATGACATAATTGATGCTTATAACTTGAATATAAATAAGAATTCACATTCTCTATCCAAAAACTAGTTAGGATAGGTGACATGTCATTAAGAGGATTACGGTATTGTAAAAATATTTATGCGTGCAGTCATTATATTTGCTCATTAGGGGGGCTTAGCTCATGTTAGAGCGCTCATGATTTGAGAAGCTCAGTGGTAACATATTCAAATTAGAGACAAGATAGCTTAAGCTCATATTAAAGCACTCTTGTACCCATATGCATACAGTCTTTGCTCATCAAGGTGGTTTAAGCTAATGTCAGAGCGCTCCCAATTTGAGAAGCTTAGTGGTAGCATTACAAACAAATACAGAAGTGAGCAAGGTGACTTAAGCTCATGTTAGAACACCTTTATTTCGCAACCTGCATTCGAACAGTCCATATATAGAGTATTGGGCTATAAAACTAGAAAATTGATAATACATAAAGTTGAATACAATTTACTAAAATTAGTAAATTTGAATACATAAAGATATATAGATATGATAAATGACATGAAATGTTATTCTAATGATGAACTAATCTATGCGATGTATGTTATGAGTGTTGAATATTATACAAAGTAGTATGATTAAGCTATCTTATGAATAATTGCATGCTTGATAATATGGCCAAGCATATAAGTATGTTATTAAATATGATATGTTATAATAATATGTGAATGCATACTATAATTTAAATATTTATATATACCACTAAGCTTTCAGTAGCTTAGCGTGTGAGTTTTTCTACATGCAGGTTTAGAGCCAGTAGACTGTTAAGTTGATTAAAAGTGAAGATCAAGCCAGTCAGAAGAGTCAGAGTTGACTTGTGTTGGGTCTGTTACTTTATTTCATTCATTTCATTATTGATTATTCTGCATGACATGGGATATAGACATATAGTTATTTCAATATTTAAATAAAAACATGCAATAGACTTTCACAAGCACAAGTAGTATAAATTTTTGTAATAAAGGATTTAAATTCCCATGATAGTTTTGATATGACTATAGATGTGATCGAGTTACAAAAATAGTTTTAACATAGATTATGCTAGATGAATGTTTTAAATTTTGCGTAATATATAATATGATGATCTTAGTATAATTTTTTTTTTAAATTCAGACAGGTAGACTTAGATACAATTGTATGGCATCATCTGTATAAGGAGATTTTGTTTTGTCTATGCAGCAGGTGCTATATTTTATGGTATCAGAGCCAGGTTTAGGCAGTTCTAGACCTAAATGGATAACAGGGTTATCATGCATACATACATATGTCTCGTCTAACTCTAACTATGACTACTTCTCTCTTAACTTTATAGGACTAGAGTGAGATGACATCTGAATCGAATGACATAGATGAGGGCCAAAGCTCTCCACATAATGGGGCACCGAACCATCTCAGTGCAACTAGTATTCAAGGTCTAGGTACAGTACCCATCCCTGACCTATAGGTTTCTGAACAAGCTAATCAAAACCAGACTCTATTAATGCAGTAGATAGCTATATTACTTCAACAGATAGCTAGAGCTATACCACCAGCTTCTCCACCTCCACCACTGAGATCGAGGGTATAGCTAAACAAGCTCCGTAAGTTTGGAGCTACTGATTTTCTAGGAACGAATGATGATGATTCTACTATTGCAGAGTATTAGATTGAGAAGATTAAGCAAGTATGTGATGAGTTTGATGTGGCCATTGATCAGAAGGCCAAATATTCTATATCATTGTTACAGGAGCATATGGGAAGAGATTGTCCTTTGATGACTGGTAGTGCACCAGCACAGACTACACGGTCAGCTCCAGCTCAGCCCAAGCAACAGACTAGAGGTCATACAGGAACTACTTAGGCAGTCTCTAAGACTGTCAACAAACTAGGAGGAGGCCGAGCTCCCACTAGAGCTTATGTCATAAGGGCCAGAGAAGATCAGAAGGCTATAGATATAATAGTTGGTATGTTTTCTCTTTATGACTCTGATATATGTGCATTAATTGATCTAAGTTTTCACACTCTTACATATGCACAAGTACTCCTAGGCAGCATAATATGGTTAGTGAAAATCTTGAATATGAGATTGAGGTTACAAATCCCTTGGGGAACAGTATGGTTATGAATCAGGTATATAGAGGATATCATTTATTTATGCAAGAATACCCGACAAGCTTGATAGAGTTTCCTTTTTGAGAATTTGATACCCAATTGGGCATGGATTAGCTAGCCTAGAATGGTGCAATTGTGGATTTCAAGGAAAATTTGGTGATGTTAAGAACAACAGAAAAAAGAGATGTGAGAGTAGAAGGGGAGTTGTTCCCACAACTTCCATAAGTTATTTCAATGATGAAGGCAGGGAAAATGATGAGGAAGGGATGTGAGGCTTATGTGGCTCATGTTGTTGATACCAGAAAGGGAGGTTGAGAACTTCAGGATATCCCTATAGTAAATGAATTTCCAGATGTAATCCCTGAAGATATATCGAGATTACCACCTCATAGAAAGGTTGAGTTCTCTATAGAGCTCACTTCAAGCTCAACACCCATATCAGTAGCGCCATACAAAATGACACCATCTGAGTTGAAAGAGCTTAAGGCACAACTATAGAAATTGTTAGAGAATGATTATATAAAACCGAGTGTATCCCCATGGGGTGCACTGGTGTTATTTAAGAAAAAGAAAGATGGGTCTATGAGGTTATACATAGACTACCAACAACTGAATAAGGTGACAGGCAAGAACATATCTTCGTTACTATGAATTAATAACCTATTTGATCAATTAAAGGGTGTTGTATTTTTGAAGATTGATTTAAGATTAGGGTATCACTAACTAAGAGTTAGGGTGGAAGATAAAACCAAGATGACATTCAGAACCAAATACGAACATTATGAATTTGTGGTTATGCCTTTTGGGTTAACCAATGCCCCAACGATCTTTATGGATTTAATGAATAGGGTGTTCAGACCTTACTTAGCCCAATGTGTAGTGGCTTTTATTAATGATATTTTGGTATATTTTAGGACACGTGAGGATCATGATCAACACCTGAGAATAGTGTTATAAATGCTTAAGGTGTAGAAACTATATGCCAAGTTCTCAAAATGTGAATTCTGGCTTGATGACGTAACATTTCTAGGATACATTATGTCATTAGACGGTATTCAAGTTGATCCTAGCAAGGTAGAGGCCGTTAGGCGTTGGAAGCCTCATCACAATGTGACAGAGATCAGAGGTTTCCTTGGATTAGTTGGTTATTACAGGAGGTTCGTTAAAAGATTCTTTATGATTTCTTCTCCTTTAACTAGACTACTAAGAAAGGATGTGAAATATGAGTGGACCAAGAAATGCCAGCAGAGTTTTGATAGTTTGAAAACGATGTTAACAGCGGCTCCGGTTTTGACACAGTCAATTTCCAATAAGGAGTATGTCATTTACAGTGATGTTTTTCACAATGGACTAGGATGTACACTTATGCAAAAAGGTGAGGTAGTGACATACGCATCTAGGCAGCTGAAGGTTCATGAGAAGAATTACCCCACACATGATTTAAAGTTGGCGACCATTGTCTTTGCATTGAATATATGACATCATTATCTTTATGGGAAGAAATATTTCATCTATACAAACCATAAGAGTTTGAAATACCTGCCTACATAGAGATATCTCAATTTGAGATAGAGGTGGTGGTTAGAGCTGATAAAGGACTACAACTGTGTTATTGATTATCACTCAGGAAAAGCCAATGTAGTGGTTGATGCATTAAGTAGGAAGATGGTGGCTGAATTGCACTTCCGATTGACACTTAATTAGAAGATTATTGATGCACAAAGACAGGATAGTAAAGTTGTTGAAATAGCTGAATCGGTCTCTAAGGGGGAGAGATTATATTATACAGTTGAATTTGATGGTGAAATATACTATCAGGGTCATTTATGCATGCCCAGTTTTACAGAGCTGAGACAAAGGATACTGCAGGAAGCACATGAGACCAAGTATACTATACACCCTAAAAGCACAAAAATGTATAACGACCTAAAGAATAAGTATTGGTGGATAGGTATGAAACAAGATATCACAGAGTATACTCCTAAATGTTTGACTTGTCAACATGTTAAGGCAGAACATCAAGTACCATCAGGGTTACTGCAACTTATTACTGTGCTAAAGTGGAAATAGGAGTGGATTACTATGGATTTTCAAGATTGGATTGCAAATAACTTCTCAAAAATTTGATGTCATATGGATTATTATGGATAGGCTTGTGAAGTCGACTTATTCCTTGCCTATCAAAAGGGATCTTCCTTTGAACAGAAAATTGCAGCTATCTCACCTTCCTTTTCTGTCTAGGATTTATGGCCATGATTCATCCTTCATGAACGTGATCCACCCATTCACGATCGTGATTAACTTTCATGGTATGTTCACCGAATACTTGACATTCACGGTCGTGACACCCCCATTGTCATGAGCATAAAACAACAATAATCAACAACTTTACAACATTTTAATACTCTTTTTAACTCTTAACTCTTACCAACTATTAATGCAACTTATAAATCTTATATACGGGCGTTGCTAGTTTTCAAGCTAAATGCGCAAACTTACACAAAAAGCATATCACTCAAAAACTCAAAAACAAAATACACAATGAAGAACTAAAACCAAAATAAAAGATATCTAAAAATGATATTTATATGTAAGGAAAATAATCTAAGGTGTGTAGAGTACTTTTCTCTTGAAAACTATTTGATTTTTCAATATTTGAAATATTTTTATAACAAATATTTATAGAGTTCTGGTAAACTAGCCAGTAAAAATAGATTTACATTTTATAAACCTAGTAGCTATTTTATCATTTAGCAAAATCTGATAGTTAATGAATTAGAATATTTAGTTAGAAAACTATTATAATACTATTTTTCTAACAAGTAAAAAAATTTGTCTTGAAAATTGTGTACTTTGAACTTCACTTTTAAACTTAATTCATAATGACTATACATTCATATGTTAATATACCTCTTTATTGCACATGTGTCTTTTTTCTTGAATATTCCATTTATTTCCAACTTTTTACATATTTATAATATGAAATTATAACAACAATATATAAATTTTAATGGTTAAATCATGATTTTAAAATCATCAAATTTTGGGATACAAGAATGTATCCTTTTTAAGCCAACACCATATTCAAATGCATCACCATAAAAACATAAAAAAGGAAAATAAAAAACAAAGCAAGATAATAAAAAAGAGAAAAGCAAACGAAGGGGCTATTAAAGCTCTTAAAGCCTTCAAGTCTCCTTTTGTGAGTTGATCTCCCTTTCAAGCCTCTCTAACTCTTCGTTCAATGAGCATTCTTGATGTCCAAAAATGGTGACTTGAATAAGATAAATGAAGAGAGGTAAAGTGAGAATGAGGTAGGTGGGAGCTCACTCGAAATAGGAAAAAATGACCTTTTTATATACGGAGGGAAGCACATACCCCAAAATTAATGATATGGGCATCCTAAACCTTTTAAAAGCTATATAAGAGAAGATTTTTGAATATTTCCAAGTGGTCTGGGTTTGAATTTGCAGAAAAATTCTCACTTGGTAATGCAAGAGCGCCTACATGATCTCCCACACGGTCATGCAGTATGGCCATGTGGAGCACTAGACAAGAAGGCATGTAGCTGCCCCATTTTTGCTCTCTCACATGGTCGTATGGTAGGAGCAGATGATGGGCCTTTTTGCCTTTGGATTTGACCCATTTTGGTTACTTTTAATTTTGACTTGGGATTTTCATATAAATTTGCTCCCCTTTGCTCCTTTTTTGGCCTAAAAACTTCTTCTCAAGTTTCAACACAAGAAAATAAAAAATAAAAACATAAATTTTCTAACAAAAACAAACTAAAACAAAAAGAAAAACTAAGAAAATGGTACAAATTAGGTTAAAAAAAGGTCCATTTTTTTTAGTGCTATAAGTGGTTTTAAGGTTTCACAATTATTATTTTAGAAAATTAAAAATATTAATAATAATTAGAAATTACAATTTAAAAATTATAAATTAATGATAAAAAAATGAAAAATTGAATTAAATAAATATCAAATTAATAAATATTTTTTAAAATTAAAAATAAATAATATCATATTTATGATTAAAAAAATTTCGTCACAAGACTACAAGACTGAAAAACCGTTGATTTGGATGGAAAAATTAACATAGAGATCTAACTAAAATTTTAGAAAAACGTCATAGGCCCAATTAGTATGAAAGAATATTGGCAAACAATTTGAAAATTTGAGTAAAAATGTTAGATTTTTTTATTTTATTTTATTATTCCTTATAATTTAAGACAACACTTGTTTTAGAGATGAGAAAAATTTCATTAAACTTGGTTAATTAAAGAAATGCTAAATTAGAGTCATATTTCAAATGACGGTCCAACACTCCCAGGAAAAAAATTTACTAATCAATTAAATGGTATGTGTATACAGTGACTTAAAAATATAACTTTGTAAGTTTGTTTTGCATTACTCTTGCTCATTATTTATTTGTAATTAGTTTTAAATTAATAATTATAAAAATATTATACTTTGAATAAATTAATTTTTTAGATAAATAAATAAATTAAATTTTAGGGATACATTTAAATTATAAATGAATTATAATTTTTGAGTAAAATGAGAAATAAAATCCTAATTTCAGAATATTTCCTTTGCTTGTCCTTTCCGGAAATCATCTCAAACACAAGCAATATTAAAATTTTAAAATCAAAATCCCTCTTTCTTTTCTGAATGTTTTAATTTCTTATCAGAGGTTTAATTTTGGTCTATCAGTTTCATTAATTCCTGACCTTTCTCCGTCTCTCCGTCGTTTATGATGGAATCATCTACTGAGGTCGCCCAAAAGCACGTTTATTCGGTATGGGCGGTTCCACCGGAAGACGTGGCGTCGAGATTGAAGAAACTGATGGACGGTCTGAGATCGGTGTTCGGCGGGCCCCAGTTTCCGCCGCATGTTACTGTTGTTGGGGCCATTAGCTTGACGGAGCAGGACGCATTGGACAAGTTTCGATCCGCTTGTGATGGGCTTATGGCTTATACTGCCACCGTTGATCGCGTCGCCACCGGGACTTTCTTTTATCAGTGCGTTTATTTGCTCCTCCATCCAACGGATGAGGTTAGGTGATTTTGCTGTTAAAGAATCGATAATTTTGTTGTTTTTTTTTCAGCAATTATAGGAAGATATTGGCCTTGCATGGATGCCCATTTGTTGAAGTACAATGGTTTTCTTCTTGCTTCAGGTAGTAGGAGCTAGTGAACACAGTTGTGAGCATTTTGGGTACAAGAGAGAAACTCGTAAGTTGCTGTTCCCTCTCTTACAATTTATTTCTTATTTTTCCCCAGTTCAAAAGTTCTTGCTGCTCCACCAATCGCAACTTATTCATTTTCTAGTGAAAATATACTCTCAGTTTTAAATGTTCTTTTGGGGTATCTTGCTTGAAATTATTTATCATTGGTCAAAATTTAAGTATGTATCTAAGAAGAAAATTGTTTTGAGAATATTTACCCCAAAAAAGAAAGAAGAAAAGAATCGGGGATGTACTATGATCTATATAGGTTCATAGCAGTTGTGAAAAGCGTTAATCCTCCAAGCTTGGCATACTGATTGGGTATGCAGCAGTTAAAATGTTTCATAACTTGCAAAATCCTGGGATGTTGATAAGAAAATGAGGGGTGACCTATATTTACAATTCCAAACTACTTACTGAGCGGGGAGTATTAGCAAAAGGTACAAAGAAGGAATAAATCACAAATCCTCCATTGGTGAAACTGTTGTCTGTGTTAAATAGTCAACCCCTGACGCGGTCCCTATCTGACTTCTGATTTCCGTTTGCAACTGGCAACAACTCAGTAGTTGCAGTAATTGAAGGAATAATTACTCTGAACTCAGAATTCCATGTTTAGCCTTTCCTTAATTTGTCATGTACCAAATAAGGTTCCTGAGATATATGTTTGTGTTTAGATGCACAATACCGCTCAGCATGGTGGGCTTGTGGAGTATGTGGAGAAATGGAGTTCATGATATAGCTTCTGTATTTGGAAAAAATTTGTAGGTTTTTTCTCTTGGCCTGAAACTATCATCCCCTTGGACAATCAAATTTTTGTTATTCACTGGACTAGTTGCAGTTAATATATTCATGCACACACGCATAAAGGATGGGGAAGTATTGCCATATAGGAACTCCAATTTGACTTATTGCAGTTAACTGTACCAATTGCAAAATTTGGCTGATAACTTTGACTATGGTTCTCCAAGTTTCATAATAGCATATGTTGCATAAAATTGCAGCCTACATGCCTCATCTCAGTCTCCTGTATGGAGATCTAACAGATGATGAAAAAAAAGAGGTTCAAGATAAGGCAAATATTCTTGACTGGAGCATCAATGGGCTTAGTTTTCAGATAAGGCGCTTTGAACTGTGGAAAACAGACACTGAGGACATTACACTGAAGTCGTGGGAGAAGATTGCAGAATGCACCCTTGGCCTCAACTAGTTCCTCATCTTTCATAATGCTTCTGATTTGCAATAGAACTTACCGGGTGCTATTCTCTCTCAGCTGCCCTTGACAATAGGCAGTTTGGTTGATCTGTATTTTATGTACTCTCTGGTTTGGATGATATGTGGACTCTCTGGTTTGGATGATATGTGGTATCCTGCTGAGTTTATATTTGATGGTATGCCATCAGAGTCAAATATAATTATTATAAGATATGTATAGTAATATGTGATTGGCTGATTGCGGATAAGATGCATATAAGGTCAAGTCAGTTAAGGCTGCTTTAGATGTCCAAGTCTGGTGGCTGTAGGCTTAGGCAGTCGCCATCAAAACCTAGGTGTTGTAAGATTTTGAATTGGACTTAAATAATTGTGATCCGCTCTAAAATGACCTGAACTGTTTTAGAGTTAACTTATTCACAGTTATAAACCAATATGACTGTTCATATACTCTTAATATTCTCTCTTTCAATTGCAACTAACCGTTCTATTTGTCACTTGCTAAATATTGCTTTTCTCCTAGTCCATCTTGTTTTTCATCCACCTGGGCTTCTTCTGCTTCAATCTCAGGCTTCTTCAACTTTCAATTTGGGCTTTTCTCCTGTTGGTCTAGTTTGTCCAGAAATATTGGAACTAGGATCTTCTAGGGCTGTTAAACCATTTGGGCTTTAATACTGTGTAAATGGCCTTGATAATTTTGGTCCATTATCGTTTTAAAATGACTTAGGCCATTTCAGATTAGCTTATCCACAATTCTATACCTTTGTCGCTTTTCATATACTCCAACCAATGTGTTGTCTGGAAGAAAGGCGAAAGATATAGATCTTTTAGACATTTATGACAAATTGACAATGGATATGGAAAAATGAACATGGAAAAGTATAAATCCAACGTCGACCCATATGTGGACTCGAAATTAATTATTGATTTGCCTTGCTGGAATTGAGATATGCATTCTCTAATTGCCTATGTTTTTCTAATTTAGATTCCTTGTATATTCCTTTGACGTCCAAAGGGTGAGAACACATGTAAGGATTATTAAGAAACAGTAACAACGCCAACCTTTTTCCAGTTAGATGACCTTAAAATATGGAAAAACAACATGGGAGCTTAATTTTCCACGTGACCTTATCTACCTTGAGTTGAAATAGTCTATGTTTTCTGGTCCAAACTCTACGATTATTATATTTTGGTGGAGCCAATGCTATATAAAGTCAAAATCTATTGCTGCAATAGTTTTCAACTTAAAATTGTGAAATATGGCATATTCACGTAATCTGCCTCAAAGATTATTTCTACTACTAAAAAAAATTGTCATCAGCATTCTTGTATTAAGGTGCGTTGAATGATATTAAAGATTTACTTTATATTAGGCCAGACATTGAAGAATTCTTGAACTAGTTGCTTCATATGACATCAATTTTGAATTAAAAAAATATAAAGATCCGAATTGATAGGCCCCATATAATAATTGATTAGCATACGAGTTAAGCCTTGCCGACTCCTAGGGACTTGGTTTGCAAATATGAAACTTATTCCATCGTGTCATGAGAGGTATCGTTATCTATCCACCCATAAAAAACTATTCACATTTATGACTTACATGCTTATATATGAATATTAAATATAAAATAAAGATACTCGTGTGAAAATAGGAGTGGTATTCATGGAAAATCTCTTATAACCAGTGGAGATGTTAGATTGATTGGGTTTGGTTTGGTGGGTTGATTAGCAATTTAGTAATATTGATAAATAGTTAATTTTGCAAAGAGATAGAATTTTCATTGAGGAAAGCCTTTTAAAAGTATTGGTAATTAGTATGCGTTCAATAATTTAAGGGTTTATTTGATATTACATTTGAAAAAAAATATTTTTTGAGAATTTTTTTTTATTTTTAATTTTTTTGAGTTTTAAAATATTTTTGAAAAAAAACAGATAAATAAATATTTTTTTCAGAAGCTGATTTGTTAAAAACAATTTATAAAAAATTAAAAAAATCAGTCGATTAAATCAAAACAATTATAAATCTGCTTTTTAAATATTCAACAATAATCCTAAACACCTCCTGAATCATAAATCTAACATAAAGTTTTTTTTTTTTATTTTCAACAATCAAAAGAAAAAATAAAAATAAAAAAGACAAAAATTGCAAACCATCCATTTAAAAGAAAAAAGAAAAAAGTAATTTAAGGTTTAAATTGAAATAATTCCTTTATGTTTTCCTTTCATTCTTTTGAGATTGAAAATATCTTAAATGAATAAAAGTTCGACGGAAGCCAAAATTTAAAGCTCCAAAAATGAAATTTTTTTTCTTAATATAATTTCCTCCAAATTAAAAATCAAAACCGCCAATCCCTCTATAGTCTCAGCATCAAAAAATCCAAATTATGCTTTGACTAAATTAGATTCGCCATTTTTTACTACTTACACAAAATCCTATATATTAAAGAAAGATAAATACTTAATATTTTCTCTTCTATCATTTTCGTTTTTGTCAATGAGATATAAACACTTATGAAGGGACCCAAATAATAAAAAAATATATGTCGCATATCATTTGCTAAAACGAAAATTTTTAGCCTTTTTTTTTAAAAAAATCATAAATTTGTTAAAAAAAATGTAGACAGATCAATGTCTAATCATCATTTCAACACGAAAAAATGCTTTTAAAAAAAATTCTTTTTATTTTTTTAAATTTTAAAAACTATTTAAAAAAAATATATATATATATATATATATATATATATATATATATATATATATATATATTTAGAATTAAATTTGAAAAAATCGCTTATAAAAATTTAAAAAAATTAATCAATTAAATTAAAAAATTTTACTTTTTTAACAAGCAATCTCAAACTACCACTAAATCACATGTTTTGTACAATATACACAACAAATCAAATCCTTCTTTGTTCAGAAGATGAGGATGGTAATAATAATAATAATGTTTCTTAATACACCTGCCCGCCTTTTTATTGCGGCCCGCGGCACTCTCAAAAAATGAAAACCGTCATCGTTTTATTTCTCTCAATATCTAAAATTCTACTTGCGGAGAGTAGAAACTGCTTATATTTTTTCTAGAATTAAATTTTAAAAAATAATTTATAAAAAATCTAAAAAATCGAACAATTAAATTAAAAATAATTTATTTTTTTAACATATCAATCACAAACGCTCCGTTTTGTACAATATACACAACAAATCAAATCCTTCTTTGTTCAGAAGATAATGACGATGGTAATAATAATAATAATCTTTCTTAATACACCTGCTCTCCTTTTTATTGCGGCCTGCGGCACTCTCAAAAAATGAAAACCGTCGTCGTTTTATTTCTCTCAATATCTAAAATTCTACTTGGGCAGAGTAGGACCCGCTTAAGTCTTAACAAACTTTGGGTCACCTGTGCCGCGATCTTCACCGTCCATCTCCAGCACGTGCCGTTAAATGTATGATTTCGCCGTTACTCTACGAATAAAAATAAAAGACTCCACTTTTTTCAAAAGAAAAAAAAAACACAAAAAGGGCAGCAGAAAAGCCTCCTGCAGGTTACTCTTTTTCTTTAATTTCTGTTAATTTGGCAAGCCCGCGTCCTTCGTAATCGTTACGCGCATTTAGAACGCGTGGTTCCACGTTCTCTCACCAAAACTTTTCAACGTCTACAGAGTACAGACTACCATGACCGACAGGCACTGAGAAACTTCAGAAATAAACACTTCCTTGGAATTTTCGTTTCATATCTTTTTGTTTCTGTGCTATAACCCTTTGTTTATATCCAAAATTTGAGGATTTGTAGATTCTGAATTCGTTGTTTCCAGTTGTAAAGTTCTCAACTTGCAAGTAAATTTCGAGGCTTTCCTATATAAAAGGACGCGTCTCTACCATATTTTTTTTCTTCTTCTTCAATCTCATGTATTGTTCAGGGTTTTAGGCGCCATTTAAATTTCTTTTGGATTACTGATTAGGGTTTAAGCTCTGTCTATTCAGCTGCATATTCTTGGTTCTTGATTGAGACGTATCCCGATCAAGAAAGCTTTTTTACCATTTTCCATTTCTATTGCAAACCAAGTCACAGAGTCTAACAAATTGAAAGAAATTGGGGGTTTTATTTTTTGGTTAAGATCATATATTAGCCTTTAATTGAGAGGTTTTTCATTTATTGGAGTTTGAAATTTATTTGAAATGGAAAGGAAGAGCTCAATGAGGTTCACTCTAGGGAAGCAATCATCTTTAGCACCAGAGCAGCACCTGGAGGATTCGAGTGAGCAGAAGGAAGAAATGGAGGAGATCCATCCGGGTGTGCGGCTAATGTACTCGGCCAATGAGGGGAATTTGGATGGGATCCGTGAACTCTTGGATTCAAAAGTTGATGTTAATTTCCGCGACATAGATAACCGGACCGCCCTTCATGTTGCTGCTTGCCAAGGTTTCACCGACGTAGCCGCTTTGTTGCTCCATCACGGGGCCGAGGTTGACCCTAAAGATCGATGGGGTAGCACGGTAAGAACTATTGAAGTTATAGATTTTATGTTTCCATGATTATACATAGAAGCAATGGTGTTGTTCTGAATTGTTGGGATATTGATCCCTTTTTTTAATACTAAATTGTGTACTCCTCGGAGTCAATAAGCTAAAAGCAAGATTAGTTGTAAAGGGATATGCTCAATGGGTCACAAAAAGTATTGAAAATATTGCTAAGGGAAAATACAAATCTTTTCATACACGAAATAAAAAACAAAAGACTCCAGTGTTTTTTTTCTTTTTTCATTTTTTGGGGGTTGTGCAAAACCAGATCGGGTCTGTCCTCTGCGTTGATGCCTTCATGATGGTTTATGAATAATATTGTCTATTTTAGTACTTCTGTTTTGCTTCTTATAATTTTCCATTTTCAGAAAGAATTTTTTTAAAAATAATTTTAGAACCAAGAAGAGGGAAGAGATGAAACTATTTTTGAGAATAATTTGTCTCTGCTCTGTTTCAAAGAAAGCTATCTTTGGCTCACATTATCTTACCATGAATCTGTTTATTCTTGCACTGGAATCGTTTTAGCCCTTATTTTCATATCAATCTAATATTTGCTTGAACAGCCTCTTGCAGATGCTATATACTATAAAAAACATGATGTGATCAAACTTTTGGAGAAGCATGGTGCAAAGCCTCTGGTATATCTTGAGTTTTGCTTTCTAAAATAACGTGTATTTTATCATTATATTTGGTGACCTTTTGTACTCATGTACCCATGTAATGCCTTAATTATTTTTCTCAGATGGCTCCAATGTACGTCAATCATGCGCGTGAAGTCCCAGAATATGAAATTAATTCTCGTGAGCTTGATTTTAGTAACAGTGTGGAAATAACCAAGGTAATTTATTTTCTAGTTCCCTTTTGTAAAGTTTTGTTTGTACTTTGACAACATTATTTGGAGACCCGATAAAACTATCATTTTCATTCTTTCACATTCATGTTATACACACTGATGCACATCGTTTTTAATTAGTTTGAAGTTGTAAAATGTTGGCACTGCCCTAAGATTCTGCTGATGATCTCCGTATCATCTTTTATACTTATGCCCAGTTAGGTCCTTTAAGGTATATGGGTTTTGGTCTTACAAAAATAAATGTGATGATAAATGGCTCAGATAATGAACATATATTGCAAACTCCAACATTTCTAAGAGAATTTACTAAATCTGGTTGTCAATTGCAATTATAACTGATAAAAGCAATTAGATGTAACTAATTGGTGATTATATAGGCATCCCTTCTCTAGTGGTGTTCCTTCTGCTATAATATCCTTCATATGGAAAAATTGCATTGGTTCTATTCTCTTAATGTTAAATCATAGTTTTGCTAACATATGTAGAGTTTTTAATTGCTTGAAATCCCTCTTGCCTTGTTTTTTTGGTGGTGAAGGACTCTTTAACATGATCACACCATAGGATAAAGAAATGTGAATGCATTGCGGCAGATTAACATCTAATTGCAGTTTCTGCGTACTCCTCCCTCATGCAACAACCTGTAATATTATGAACTGTGCTGCACCATGTTTCCTAGTAATCTTGCCCCCCTCTGTTTCATTAGAAATTGAAATGCTTATAATATGGTACAGGGAACCTTTCGTATAGCATCATGGCGTGGAATTCAAGTTGCTGTGAAAAGGCTTGGGGAGGATGTGATTTCTGATGAGGATAAAGTGTGAGTTATTCTTAAACTAATTTGTTTTTTCTTCTATTGGCATCAATTGTTTGTACTTGTTTCTTCATAGTTAATGTGGTTAATTTTTCACAGGAGAGCATTCAGACATGAGCTTGCATTGCTTCAGAAGATACGGCATCCGAATGTGGTCCAATTTCTGGGTGCTGTTACTCAAAGTAGTCCTATGATGATTGTGACAGAATATCTACCGAAGGTTTCTTCTCCATTCATTAATTCGATATTTTAGTGTTTTGAAGCTATGATGTATACTGACAGATGTTTGCATATAATTCTTTCAGTTGGTGGTTAGTTATAACTTCAATACTGGTTATTTTGATTTTTCTGGTCTTATTTTAAAATTTTCAATATCCTTAATTGATCATGATGAATCTGATTTTCTGGAGAGTTTTTATTTTAAAGTCTGTTTGTTCATTGCCTTTCTCTTATTTTCCTGTGTTCTGATTAATAGATTTCTTTAATATAATTAAAAAGCATTGGGTATCTGCCCTCGAGTAAATATTTGCATATTGTGTGATAAATAATTTTTCTCTCTTTTTTTCTTTTTTTGGTTAATCAAAGGATGCCAATATAATTTTTCTTGAAGAATTATCATCCCAAATGTCTATTTTTCTTAGTGACAAAATTATCCCTTCCAATTGTATTTGTGGATCTGTATTTATGTCCATGCTTTTTGTGTACAACATTGGGAATAAAAATTACCTTTTCAAGTTAGTTGAAGCTTCGCTGCTGAATGTTAGCATTGAAAAATATTTGTTTTTCTGCTAATGCTACAGGGAGATCTTTGTGCATTCTTGAAAAGAAAAGGAGCATTAAGACCAGGAATAGCCGTGAGATTTGCACTTGATATTGCAAGGTCAGTTTTTCTTTTTTTTTTTTTTTATTGTTGTTGCTGTTGTTTTTTCCCAGAATTTGGTCCTGTTTTTCTGAATGCAGGCATCATGAGGTTGTTGAATTGATAGAGAGAAAAAGTTATAGTTGCTGATGTTACATTTGCAAATGAATTGTATGAATTTTTCCAAGATAAAGTTTAATTACCTATATTCCTCCTCTTCCTTTATAGTTGGATCACATATACATTCTTTAGTAAATTTTTGCTAATTCAATGATCTTGTGGGATGCATTAGGACTTCGGAGCCTCTCTTTCATCTAAATTTGGGGGAATAGATGTTGATAGATTGAAGTTCTTTCGCAGGTCTACATTGTGTTTGAAATTTGTCCCAAAACTCAACCTAGAAGATATTGAAATCATTATTGAATGTTTACATGATTCAGTTGATGGAAATGAACATGTTCTTGAAAGATCTTATATCGTGGTTGCTTGATTTTTTGTTAACACAACCTGCAAGATTCAATGGATCATTATGTCTGTACATGATTCAGTTCTTGGACCTGCATGGGTTATATGTTGTTTTGTTGCTCAAGTCTTAGACTACACTGAAAGATCATTTATATATCTGGAGTTTTTGCAGGGGATTGAATTATTTGCACGAGAACAAACCACCAATAATTCACCGCGATCTTGAGCCTTCGTAAGTTTTCTTGTTTAGTTTCAATTTTGTTTTATCTGATTCATGCTTAGATATATACTGAGACTACAATGAAGTTTCATTAAAAATTCATTGGCTTCCTTAATTTTCTGAAATTGTCAGCTTACTTTTATGTTGCTTACGAGCAAGGTAACAGAAATATATTGCGAGATGATTCTGGACATCTCAAAGTTGCAGATTTTGGAGTTAGCAAGTTTCTTACAGTTAAAGAAGACAAGCCTCTAACCTGTCAAGACACTGCTTGTGAGTGCTGATTATCTTTATAATCCTTATTTTTCGTTGGAAGTTACAATTTTAATGTGTTTTCCTATACTTCTAGTACCTGGCTACTTTTCTATTTATTTAGTAATGCTTATTTTTATTAACCGATATCTTCATGATCAGTATTGTCATGAAATTTTTTTGCTTGTCATTGATAGGTCGGTATATGGCCCCAGAGGTTTTCAAAAATGATGAATATGATACCAAAGTAGATGTCTTTTCCTTTGCTTTAATTTTACAGGAGGTAAAGGTTCTCTTTCTTCATTACCTACATTAGCACTGAACTGGTAGCCTATTTTATCTTAGGATGTGCATCCTCTGTATTTTGAAAGAAATTATTGCTTAGTGATGTTTAGACGATCTCAGAATATCATGTACCCAGGCATAATTTAGGGGAAACACATGCATGGAAGATTTAGCCATAGATCAAATTATTTCGTGTATTGGATTTCACTTGACTGTCTATGGCTCCATTGCGTGTGCTCAGAGTAGAAGTTTTGTATAAATGTATCGCCATCCATTCGATTTCTAAAAAGGATTACTAATCCTTAACTTTTTGAGGAATTCTTCATCATTGGTTGTGAATGACCGATTTTTCTCAATCTTTTCGACCTCTTGGTTCCGTAGGAGTCTTTGCATAGATTCATGGTTTTGATCCCACAACTGATGACTAAAATGTATGACATACTTTATATCAGATGATTGAAGGCTGCCCACCATTTTCCGCAAAGCAGGAACTTGAAGTTACAAAATTATATACTGCAAAAGCACGGCCACCATTCGCAGCTCCAACAAAACACTATGCACACGGACTGAAAGAGTATATCCTCTGTCTATCTCAGCAGTTTATTTTGTTTTAGTTATTCTGTTTCCTTTGGTTTCTGAATATCTGTTGTGCTACTTGAAAGTGGTAAAAACCATGTTCATGTTTCACATGCATAGTTGGCAGTAATTCTCTCAAAACTTTAAGTGACAGGTGACAGCTATATATATTATAAACTGTTAGCTTGAAATTATTCTGAGCTACAGCTATATTAAGTTACCATGTTTACTTTTTACTGCTTTCTTTAAATATGGATTAGCTATATTAGGTTACCATGTTGATTTTTTACTGCTCTCTTTAAGAATGTATTAGCTGTCAGCTTTTGATCCTTTGGGTGATTCAAATAAGGAAAAAGATGAAATCTGACTCTGATCTTAATATAATGGTTTTAGAGTAAATCTTAGGATGATACTAAAAGCTCTACTTTCTGACATTTGTTGCATAATGCAAGGATAGGCTAATTCGTTATGTTAATAATCAAACCAAATGCTGAGCAATTTATAGGCTTTACAAATTGCTCTGATCAGTGCCGTATGCCTTAAACATGTAACTAACAAGTCTATCCCTCCCAAAAATGAATTTCAGTTGGCTTTTCAAATTTTTCCTGTCACAAACCATGTATGTTCTTGGACTTGGACTTATCTTGAAGAATGAAAATGCTTAGCATTATCCCCAGGTCATATCTTTATTTTGTCTCGTGTTGACAGATTGATTCAGGAGTGTTGGAATGAGAATCCAACTAAGAGACCGACTTTCAGGCAAATAATAATGAGACTGGAGTCAATACATAACAGTATTGGTCATAAGAGGCGCTGGAAGGTCTCTCTCTCTCTCTCTCTCTCTCTCTCTCTATATATATATATATATATATATATATATATATGTGCATATATATATCAATCTATCTAGTATGTGCATGGGTGCTAGTGACGTTAAATACTTGAAAGAGAAATACATCTTCCATTCTCAAATTTGATTCTTTTCTCTTCCCCTGCTTGAGTTAGTTCTCAACATGCATATATGAGCGTGGGCAGGATAATCTATTTATCATTCTCGACCTACCTATGAATGTGCTCGTTCATAGAAATTTGCCATTCTTCACTTCAAAAACGTTGTGTGGTGTCTAGATTTGGAGTATTTTGTGGGTCCATAGATGGCCAATCACATTGTTAAAGATGTTTTTTTTTCATATATATATATATATATATATATATATATATATATATATATATATACATATACTGGTTTGGTGACCAACGAAACACTTAAATTGATAAAACAAGCTTTCTTCAAGCTTTATAGTATGTTATCATGTTCCCTTTTGAACTGAAGGAATTTCTCTCTGGCAATCATAACCCGTGCAGGTTAGACCATTGAAATGCTTTCTGAATCTGGAGGCCATGTTGAAGAAAGATCTTAGTATAAGCAATCGCAGTGGTTCTTCTCGCTCCACCAGCCATGTATGAATAAGCAAGTAATTGTTTTCTTGTTAGTTTAACTGCATGTAGATGTTTTGGTGCCAGCCTGTGGTAGTAAAAAATCATTCTCCAGCGGTTAACAATTGACAGCACAGCTTTTATAACATTGAGTAATTCCACATAAATGGTAGTTGAATTCTTTCGAGTATGTTACTCCCATTGAATGAATGGGTTGAGAATATGTTTCATGCACCTTGTAATGCTGTACATCTCAACAATATTATGGTCATTCTTGTATATTATGCATGTAATACCATCTTTCACTCTCTGATATATAAACCACGTTGTTCCAATGTTTGATTGTTTATGGGAAAATATAAAGCGTGCAAATTTTTGCCACCATGTTGTGCAAATTCTAGCATTTCAAATAAGGCAGACTGCTTTGATCGATGAATTTTTTGATTTTTTTTTTTTTTTTGTTAAAGGGGTCTATCTGGAGATTTGAGCTCGTAGATTATCAAACTAGTACTGTTAAGCTAAAGTTTATTGGTTTAACATTTTTGTTGAGGTTTGAATTTTAGATCTTTTAAATTGATCACTAAAACAGTACAACTAAACTAAAATATAGTGGTAATTCATTAAACAATCAATCTCACTCATTAATCCAACAAATAATGATTAATTTCAGAGAATTGAGGGAACCCATTTCCCATTAATACTTTAAAAATTCTGTTTCATAAGATAGACTCAGAGATGGATCTGGATGGTTGAGATTCTTCTTATAATCTAAAAGTACTGATAAAGAATTGGCACTCAGATAAGAGCAGCAGAATTTACACTCAGATGTAGTTTTACTAAATTCTCTCACCAGTTATTATTATTATTATGGTACATCACTTAACAATTAACTTCCCAATCAGGCTGAATTAAAACCTCAAACTTTAGGGATCTAGTTCAATTAAACTAACTTGGATTATTTACTCTCTTTATATTAGAACACTTATCAATTTTAATTTTTCCTTTTTGTAAATTTTTGCTTTTATGTATTTTTAATTTGAATTGCAATTTTACTGCTTTGTCTATATTATGATAGTGTTCTGACAGTTCAGTAGTTCAACAATATATATCTACGTTATGAAGAGAGCTATCTCCCATTTGTTTAACCTTTTTAATTATTAGAGAAGACTATATATGATAGAAACTAAAAAAAGAATAGCACAAAATTGCAAAAACTTTGATTGTCAACAATGACAAATCATTCAGATGAAACTGACAATTCATGCTCTGAATTGCTCTTGAGATTGACTATACATAACCCAAATATAAGGATGCTATGGAATTAATATTAAAGCAACACTAAAGGCTGTTAATTAATAATAAACAACATTATTATCTGCAATTGCTTTAGAAAGAAAATGGAAAAGCCATTATTTTTCTTTTGTAGATAGACTTCGTATTTTGGTATAATCCAATTGATTTCAAATGATAAAGATATATACGTTGAATTTGTTTTCGAGAAAATTATATAAAAAAAATTAAGATATATGTAAGTATTGTGCCTCGTCACAATTTTTTTTCCTTCTCTTTTGGGGGAAAGAACGATATATATACATATATAAAACATATTAAAAAGAATAGGGCTAATATGAAATTGATAGTTAATTTGTAAAAGAATAGCCAGCTTGAGCAGTAAATAATAAATACCCACCACATCCTTAATTAATTTTGAGGAAATACCTTAATTGGTTAGTAATATCTATCTTCTATATTTATACCATATATAAAAGTATGAACGTAATAAGAAAAAAAAGACTATAATATACTCTTGAAAAGTTATTATTATTATTATTATTATTATTATTATTATTATTATTATTATTATTATTATTATTTTATGACGACTAAAAGACTATTATTTGTTTTGAAAGAAGCACATCATTACAAATTTATTAATATAACAGGAAAAAGAATGAAAAATAAAATAGAAAATAAATATATTTTTGATGTCTAAATATATAAGAAAAAAAATGAATATATTGATTTCCTATATCCAAGTCAATCTTTTATTTCCAATTCAATTATATATATAGTTTTTTATTTACAAAAATTACAATTCCTTATTGCTATATAAATAAATCCTCTCGTTTTCAAAATTCTATATTTCATAGATCTCTATTCCTCTCGGTAATCCGTCCTTCTATTTTTATTTTCTGTTTTTATTTTGTTGATAATTATTTATTCATTTGATTTTTTTTGCTCATGCACAATTGCAACATCTTGATTAACGTTTGATATTATAGATTCAGAATATTTATACATTAATGAAAGTTTATAATTCTGGTTCATTATTGAAAGTGTTGGATAATATTGGCAAGTATACGTAGATAGAATTTTGATGTTGAGATACTATAGGCATGTGTATAAATTGGCAAAGTTTGTACAAAAATTGACTAAAAAAAAAAGGAAATTGAAAAAAAACGAAAAGGAAAGGCATTTTATTGAAAACAATTCGAAGAAATAAATTAACTAAAATAATAAAAAATTAATTTAAAATAAATTAAAAATAAAATTCAAAAGGGAAAAGAAATTAAATAAGAATATTGAAGAAAAGGAAATGGATTCAAATTTAAATGAAGAAATTAATTAGAAATTTCAAAAAAGAAATGGATTTAATTGAACAAATTAATATAAAGAAGAAAATAAAAAAATGAATATTTGAAAAGAAATTAAAGGCCTAATTAAATTGAAAAAGGAGGACTTTAATTGAAATAATTTAAAGAACAATTGAAAAAAATGCTTTTAATGGAAAATAAATTGAGGAAGGAAATTCAAAAAAATGGATTTAATTGAAAATAATGTGAATAAAAAACTGAAATATAAAAGGAAATAAAATTAATTGAAATGAATAATTGCAAAAAAAAAAGGATTTGATTGAAAAGAAATTAAGAGAAAAATTAAAGACATTTAATTGAAAAGATGTTAAAGAAAGGAAATGAATTTAATTAAAAAAATTTTAATTAAGAAAATAAAGGAATAAAATTAAACTTGAAAGGAAATTGATTTCTTTGAAAAAAAAAAATTAAAGATGGAAATTAACAAAATGACAGATTTAACTGAAATAAATCAAAGAAAAACTGAAAGTGAGAAGAGGAATATTTTCTATGGAAAAAAAATGAAGGAAGAAATTTTGAAAAAAAAAAGAAATAGATTTAATTAAACATAAAATATATAAGAAAATTGAAAAACAAAAGAAAAGAGATCTCATTGAAGCAAAATAATATATATATATATATATATATATATATATATAGATGAACAAAATTTTATTCAAAATATAAGTGTAAGCTATTCTATATTTATACTTATAATCAAGTTATAATAAATTTTTTTATTTCAAATTATCTATAAAGTCAAATTTTTTTTATAAAAAATAAAAGTTATTTGCCAACAATAAAACTAGGGGGAAGTAATGTCAATGGAAAGTTATTCAACCACCAAAAAAAGATTTGGAGGAATGGGTGCAGGTTCACCACTTCAAAAAAATAAAGTGTTATTGTTCAAGTTACAGTGGCATTTTATGAAATATAAAGAAAAATAATCTTTGTGGCAAAAAATGATATCTAACAAATATGATGATATATAGTCAGGTATGCTCAATCTTCTATCTCTACTATCCAATTTCTCTTCTATTTGGAAAAATATTAGGGAATCAAAGGATGAAAGCCCTTTTTGTGTCGATATTAGAATTGTGGTGGAAAATAGGGATTTAACCAAATTTTGGCATGATACATGGGCTTTATAAACTCTCCTCAAAATTACATTTCCTAGTTTGTTCAACATCTCTCTTGATCAATCAGCCTTAATTAAAAAATTAGGCTTCTGGGATGGTATGCAATGGTCGTGGAATTTGAGTTGGTCTAGGTCCTTAGGAGTTTGGGAACAAAATCTTGAGAATTTTCTTCTTAGCATCATTGAAGAAGTTTCTTTTTCACCTTATTGTAAAGACATAATCATTTGACAGCAAAATTCAAATGAAATTTTCACCGTTAAATTAGCTACATATGTTTGGCTAGTAATTTATTACCTAGATTAGATCTCATGTTAAACTCCATCATAACTAAAGTTTGGAGGAGTTTAGTATCACCTAAGGTGAAAGTTTTTCTCTTGGCTAGTTATATTAAACAAACTGAATATTACAGAGATGTTGCTGAAAAAAAGGAATGATTGAACTTGCAAATAGTAAATGTCTAAATCACATTTTTGTTCACTGTAATTTTACTAGCGAAATATGGTATAAATTAATCTCTTGGTAGGATTTTTCTTGGATTGTTCCTTCCACCCTTGCTGCTTTATTCTCTCAAAGGGAGTGTATGGAACTTGGGGCTTGCAAAAAAAAAGTGTAGATTATCATATTTTTTGCTTCCTTATAGTCAGTATGGTTAGAGAGAAATGAATTGGTTTTTAATAGCAAATCTATTAATGATGAGCAATTAGTCTTTCTTATTATTCATAGAGCCAAAATTTGGCTCAAAGTTATTGGTGATGAAGGTCTGTTACTTAATCAATATCATTTTCTTACTATTTATACTTTTAAATTGTTTAAAAAACCTTATTTAAAGAGTAGGGTTCCTAGCTCTTGGGTTGCTCCATTATATAATGTTTTAAAGTGGAACGTCGATGGATCATTACTAGACAAACTTGGTCCAGTCGGTGCTGGAGGGTTCTTAAAGACCACTTAGGTTCTGGTGTATATTTTTTATTCCTTGTGATATTTTTTATTCAAATGCGACTGAAGTTATCTCTATTAGAAAGACATTTTATTTATCATTTGATATTCTAGATCTTCAATCTTGTAATATTATTGTGAAATCTAATTCTTTAAATGCTATTTCATGCTATGGAAAGAATAATGATAAAAGACCTGAACTCTAAACTCTGAGTTGTCACATAGAAAATTTGAAAATGTTGTTACATAACATCTCTTTTGTGTATATATCTGGGAAAAAAAATTCCATGGCTGATGTTTTGGCAAATCAAGGAAATTCAAGAACTATGTTCTTTCTTTCTAATTTATATTTATTTTACCAAATTTTTTTACTTAACATTTTATAGCCTAGATCGGGTGTTTGAGTAGATATGATGATCTGAGTTTTTTTGGGTGCAATATATTAAGTTTTTCCAAATTTGGTTTATTAACAAATTTTGTCTACTTATAAAAAAACAATAAACTAGTTGCTTTAAATAAGCCTATGCCAATTTTGACTCTGTTCGGACCAACACGATCATGTTGTATTAAATTCTTCTAACATTATACTTTCTCTACTTCATTTTAAACCTCAAGTTTGAAATTAAGAAAAATTATTAATCATTATCAATTTTATAAGATTCTCATTTTAATTTATCTCAACACCCTTTTGCTTTTTTTTTTTCTTGAAATTGTAAAAATAAAGAGTACTTAATTTTAATAATTAAGAGTAAAATAAAAATATTAAATATTATCTTAAATTTAAAATTTTAAGTGAAATAAGAAAAATTTTAAAATAAATATTTGAAATGAATAAAGACTTCTTAATAATATTATATTCACTAGTACAAAATAGGGTTCAAATCAAAGGAATAAAAGTTCTTTTTTTCAGCTTAATAATTCAAAGGAATAGAGTTCAGAAGCTAAATAGACAAAATATACATAATTTAGAAATTAAAATATGCGTTTTTTTCTTAAAATAATCTATAAATTAAAGAGAGAGATGTAATACTATAAGTTACTTGCATTGCATGGATATCCAGTTAAAGAGTCAGAAATTTCAATTTTGAAAAATAAAAAGTTAAGAGATCCAAAAAAGAAAAAAGAAAAATATAAAAATAAAAGCAAGTAAAATTCATGTGAATAGAAAAGAAAACCATGAAAATTGCTGAGTTCATGGAATCCAAGTCCTTCTCTGTAAAGAAAAGAGCAAATCTCTTTCCATACCCAATTAAAATAGGTAAAAAAAAAAAAAGTAAAATTCCTGAAATAGAAAGTTCCAAATGTGCAAGGCAATTTTGATGCCCTGTTATATTTTGTATTAGATGGATAAATATAGGAGGTAATTATGCCAAAAACACTTGGGAAAATTAATAGATGGAAACATCAAAATCTTCAACATCCACAATACATAAAGATTTTCTGAAAATATACCTATGATCTTGTCCAAAATTGAGCAATTCCATTACAACTCGCATTGTCACTCTCAACCGCAAATATTTGACTCCATCTAAAAGGTCTTAGCACATCATACGGAAACTAAATTTATGGATCACATTGAGGAAATTTTTTGGACTAAAATAGATCATCCCAAGTTAGGGCAATCCTAAATTTGTATTAATTTGGTAATTAAATTTGTTTTATGTTGGTTTGGATTCAGTGAATTTGGACATGGTGTTCAAACTTTTAATGGTCTCAACAATATGAAAAATTAAATTTTTAAATTTTAATTTTTAGTTATAAGGGGTCTTATTGAAATTTAAACTCTAGATCTTACAGCCATAATCATACCACTAAATTAAAACTGTTTTCTTCTTTTAGGAAAAGACCTTCAAGCGGGAAAGCCTGAGTGTTTCTCAACCCAATAAGACCCTAAGCCCCATTAATTTTGTAGCATGTATATATAATTAATTTGGCATGTATGAATAGATAAATTGCTTTAAGGAAAAGACTACATATGAATGAAACTTGCACATGATGAGATGATAAGGAAGAAGCTCAAAGTAAAAATTTTCACATCCTTCTATGTAATTGGCAGTTTTGAGCAGCAAAACAAAGAGATAATCCAAAGCTGAGTTGGATCAACTGCCTGAAGTACGTGCAAATGTTGTTAAAAGCTTAATTTCTTAATATTTTGTTAGTGATCAAAAACCTTTATAACAGCAGCTTGGCAGTGTATGTGTCTATATTATATACGTGCAGCTATAGCTATATTTGTACTTCATTCATGGTTTGGCAATAATAAGGAGACTTTTCAAACAAATTATTATTAAGATTTAAGAAGTCAAGCTACTGAATTTACGTAGTTCAGTCATTCTTCCTTTGTTTTTGTGAAATTAGTATATATATTTGCAAATATATAAATAGGCCTTTCTAATATATTAGACAAAGGGAAAAACTTTTTAAAAATGTCCTTTTTTTCAATTCAACATTTATTTATTTATTTTCTATTGGACATCTAAGATATATATATATATATATATATATATCAGTCAGTTGTCACAGTAAGCCCACCCGCCGTCTCACTGAGATCAACGGACTGTCGGAGTCCATAGCCCAATACCTCCAACACATCTCCTGAAATCACAGTCAACGCTGTTTGCCACAGATAGATTGTTGAAGGCAAGAGTCGAACCCTTAACCTCCCTTTATATATATATATATATATATATATATATATATATATATATATATATATATATATATATATATATATATATATATATATATATATTGATTGGGCTCTTATATCCAATTGACCCTTAATAATTTAGGAAAAAGATTATAAAAACCCTACAATGTTTCCGGGTATTTTCTTTTAGACCCTTAATCAAAATATTTTGCATTTATTTTTGGGAAAATATATTATTTATATATAAAAAACACATTGTTTTACCATGTTTTCCGATTAGACATCTATTTATTTTGGTTATTTGGACACTTAAGGTTCAAAATTTTTCAAATTTAACCTCTATATCATTTTTTCTGTCTTTGAACGTTAGAAATTTTGCAATTACACATTAAACGTTCCAACATATATGGTATATTTTAGTTAATAAGATTATAATATTTTTTTTATAGTAACTCTAATTCTAATTGCAAAATAATATAGTGGTGCTTATTTTTATTATTTTTATTTATAATATTACAAAATTTGTAGTAAAATAAAGAATAAATAAAATAAATTTTGAAAATTTTTGAAATAAAAATATTAAAAAGTAAGCATCACTATATTAATTTTTTCAATTAATTTTAGAGTAATAATAAATATTATAATACATATAATCTTATCTTATTAATTAAAATATACCATAAAGGAAAAAGTTCAAAAAAATCCAACATTTCCTTATTTTCAATTAAAACTCCTAGTCTAATCATGCCACATTAGTCTACCGTTAGTGATTGACGGAAAATAAATGGAGGTGTACAATAGAAAAAATAATAATAATAACGTTAAGTTATCCAATTGAAAGATATATAAAATGTAGTATTCAATTGACTAAAAAAATTATAAGTGTCCAGTTGAAAAGCCAATGAAATGTTGGGTTTTTTTTTTTAACTGATCTCTTTATTTTATGTTCATAAGATAAGATTTATATGCATTTTCAATTTTGAATGTTATTTCAACTCTAATTCTAGTTGGAAAAAATAGTTCTACTTTAATAATTTTATCTCAAAATTTTAGAAAATTAAAATTCCAAGATATATATTGCACTCAATTGAAATTATTTTTTAATTTATTAAAAAGAATCTAAATTAAATGGGTTCCAAGAATTGTAATTTGTTATTTCTAATATGTTATTGTATATATATTTGTTGGGTTTATGAGACTAGCCCGCCCATATGGATTTGATCTGACCCAAATTCATATATTCAAGCATAAAAAGGACAGTTTTATTTTGATAAAATAACTGCTTCCATTAATGATAAGAACTTATAGAATGTGAAAACAACTTCTTCTCTTACTTTATAAATCAAAAAATTATTCTTTAAAAATATACTCTCTTCCAATTCATCCAAAAGGATTACAATGTGTTCGTACCGTGAAATTGAATTCAATTATAGTAAGTTGACTCCGTCTGAAATATTAAAAACACACTGTAAATGCTCAATAAGTTTTTATTTTTGAAAATTCTTTTATTGGTATAAGAGTCTTGTTGTGTGTAAAAGTGCTTAAATTCATTATTGAAATATATTTTTGAGTGATTAACCATGAAATTCTGAAAGTTTTTCAATTTTTGTGAAATTTTTTATTTTGTTTCATGGTTCAAATTTTATATGATTGAAAAGTTCTCATCACAAACTTTCTAACAAGTATTTTTGCAGATTTTTCTAATGAATGATTGATTTTATATGAATTTGTAAAATTTCTTATCGAAATTAGGATTTTTAATTTAAAAAAACTTTGTTAAATGTAATTTCCACTCTCAGAGATGTATGTTATTTACACATGGCCTTAATGAGCGTATTAACGGACTAAAAATGGTATAAGTAGGTTTATAATTCTTTAAAATGTCAAAAAATTAAAAAATGACAAAAAAACAAACATCTAAAAGGTAGCGCATGTAACACTCACCTCCTAGGCAAGTCATGCCCTAGGCGTAACACGTCATTTGGACATGACAACCTAATACCACATGTCATTCACCTATTGGGATTTCATATCATCCACATGTCATGCTCATGATAGCAAGACAATGACATGCGGCCACTGATTGTTAACACGCGGATAGAAACAATTGAGGTGTCAAGCCACGTGTCATTGATATGTGGCACTAATTGCCATATAGATCACTATGATTGGTCTATCTAGACACTGACGTGTCGTTTATGTAGCATGTAAATCACTATTTTTTATATATTTATTTCAATTGGGCTCCTATATGAAATTGACCCTTAATAACTTAGGAAAAAGATTATAAAAACCCTACAATGTTTCAGGGCATTTTCTTTTAGACCCTTAATCAAAATACTTTACATTTATTTTTGGGAAAATTTTTTTTATTTATAAAAAAAAAACATTGTTTTACCATGTTTTCCAATTAGACATCTATTTATTTTGGTTATTTGGACACTTAAGGTTCAAAATTTTTCAAATTGAACCTCCATATCATTTTTTCAGTCTTTGAATGTTTGAAATTTTGCAATTAGACATTAAACGTTTGAAAAAACCATGAACAATTAGTTTTTTTTAAAACTTTTCCATATATGGTATATTTTAATTAATAAGATTATATTCTATTTTTTTTTATCGTAACTCTAATTCTAATTGCAAAATAATATAGTGATGCTTATTTTTATTATTTTTATTTCAAATATTACAAAATTTATCATAAAATAAAGAATAAATAAAATAAATTTTGAAATAAAAATATAAAAAAGTAAACATCACTATATTAATTTTTTCAATTAATTTTAGAGTAATAATAAATATTGTAAAATTAAAATATACCATAAAGGAAAAAGTTCAAAAAAATCCAACATTTCCTTATTTTCAATTAAAACTCCTAGTCTAATCATGCCACATTAGTCTACCGTTAGTGATTGACGGAAAATGAATGGAGGTGTACAATAGAAAAATTCCAAAACGCTAATCTAGATTAAGATTTCATTTCTCATTCTTTTGATGTACCAGTGTGTCATAAATGAATAGTGATTGTATGCATACATATGTTAAACTTAAAATTAAGTGATCCTTAAATTTTGAAATTTTGAAATAAAAATAATATAAAACATCTCACAATATTTTTTTTCTATTTAAATTAGAATTATAATGAATATTTGAATATATATAATCTCAATATCTTGTCTTATTAATTAAAATATTCTATACAGAAAAAAAAGTTCAATTATACACTTCTAATGTTTTATTATATTTCAATTAGAACCTTAGTGTTAAAGTGATATATCAACTTGCCATTAGATTTTGATGAAAAAAATAAATGGAAGATCTAATTGAAAAAAGAGAAAAAACCACTTCATACCTTTTTTTTTTTAAAAAAAAAAATTAGAAATAACTTTATTTTATTTTTTGGACAAAAATAACTTTTTTGAAGAATAAAATTTTTATATCCACCATGAACAACCCCATCCCTCATTACTTCCTTTAAATGTGGCCATTTTGCCAACTTTTAATAAAAAAGTATTTTTAGAATTGAAAAATATATTTTTGAAACTTTTTCATATCTGTGGAAAAATGGAATGAAATTCATGTCCTTAACCCATTGAAAAAAATTAGTTAAGTGTCCGATTAACAAAAATAAATAAATAAATAAATAAATAAATAAATGTACAATGAAAAAAGGAGTAAACGTTGGATTCTTTTTCCCCTTATAAATAGCAATTGCTTCTAATTATTCGAACTTATGATTCTAACATGAAATTAATTATACTAAATATTAAAAAAAAAAAAAACAATCCCCAATAGAATATAGTGACTAGAGCTAAATAATAATTTTAAATCTTTTTAATTGAACTAAAATATTAAGAAAAAATATTCAAAATTAAATTGTAGGGTTGATTTTTTTATACTAAAATCAGACTGAATTATAACATTATTTTTAAATTAGGATAGATTTAGATCATTGACTATATTCAGATTGAAAACTATACTCAATTATTCTAAAACCAAATTATATTAGGAGAAGTAATATTTAAACTCTTATTAATTTTAATAAATATAATAAGAACAAAATAATTTATAGATAATATTATTTATAACTTTTATGATCAGTAATATAACTTATACTTAAAATTATATGCCCTTTACCATGAAATTAAAATGATAATTTTTTTATTGGTTAACAAAACTAATATGACATTCTACTAATTAATAAAAAATTATTTATAATTTTAATCGATGTGTTTTAATCTAATTATAAAATTTACTTTTAAAAAATTACACTTTATTATTACTTTTACTTCCACTAATTTTAAGATTTTGGTTCAGCCTTATATGAATTTAAAAAAAAAAAAGAAAAAAAGAAAAACATGAAGTGACATGAAATTGTTTCTTTCTGCAAATTCTAAAAATCTGAGATTGAAATCCTGACATTTTCTACTTTCTTTAATTTGTCATTCTTTGGTTTCCCTTCTGCTTTGATATAATTATATATTATTAATTAACACTTTGGTTTTTTCCTCTGCAGTCTTACTGTGAAAATCTATATTTCTTGAATCATTAACTGCGAATTTAGGTATATAACTATATGGAGATATAAAAGTTGAGAACATTCAAGGGAATCAAAATTATTTGAAAGGGATAATCAACATTAACACTATGTTAGGCATTGATTGGTCGAGTCTTACGCAAAGTCATTAAGGGACAAGTGGAGATCTTAATGAAATTCTTTCAGCTTCTCTATTAAAAATTAATACAATTGAAAAATATTTTAAAATCTTTTTGATTTAATCAGTATTACAAAAACCTTAACTAATCAAAAATAGATTTTTCTCAATAAAAATAACTCAACAAATAATTGATTTTTTCACTTGTGTCCGGATTTATATAATATCAGACAAACATGACTACTATAAATTTTTTGCAAAAAATGTTTTTTTTTTGTTTTTTTAATACTTTGATGGCCAAAATATAAGTACAATCTAATCAAATAATACATAAATCTTACTATATAAGAAGAAAGCATGGGTAGCACACTTTAAATTTATAGTGGTCATATAATCGCTCTTAAGTAATTTTTTCCAAAATTTTCCTGCTAATAATATATCTAAAGGATAAACATCATGACAATTACAGTCCTAGGTAGCAAGTGTTACCTAACACTCATTGATTTTTCCCAACACCATTTTCATTTCCTGAAAAAAATAAACATCTTACAAACTTTACCATATCAATAATAATTTAGCTATCATCAAAATATTTAGGGTTAATTGCTTTTTCCCAACAAAATTTTCATTTCCTGAAAAAAATAAACATCTTACAAACTTTACCATATCAATCATAATTTAGCTATCATCAAAATATTTAGGGTTAATTTCTTATAGCCATTTGAGTCAACAAATTTTGACTACAAGTGTAATATCCGCTAATTTAGACACCGAGTCGCACATGTCGCGAAATTGACGCGTTTGACCGATCGGAGTTTAATTTTAAATTTTTGATCGGAATTAATCAAGTAATAACTAAATTAAATGATATATGCCTAATTAAGTGATTATCAAATTTAAAGAAGTTGATTTACTGTAAATGACTAAATTGCAAATTTTGATAAGTTTTGGAGTCAAATTGCAATTTACCAAAATTTGAAAAATTAATAAAGTTAATTGCTAATTAACATATTAATTTTGGGGACATTTTAAATAGGTTGGCGGACAACTCAATGAGAAAGAATGAGATTAATGGGTTCTTTAAGTCTAATGTTAAGAATGGTCAAGATGGTGGGCCCCACTTAAAGACTTTTGGGTACCCTATTTAATTCTTCATTTTCTTCTTCTTCTTCTTCTCATTTTCTGCTCTCTTTTTCCTCTTCTGCAAATCAGTCTCTACGCCGACCATTTCTTTTCCTCCATATCCAATCTTGATTTCTAGAGAGAGAAAGGAAGAGAAGAGAGGGAAAAGATCAAGAACAAGTGATTTTCATTGTTTATAACTCTTAAGGAAGTTGGAAAAAGCAAGAAAGAGGAAGAAAAATCAAGTTTGGTGGAGAGAAAAAATCTCCAAAGTTGTGATCAAGTGAAGAAAAGAGTAAGGTAAGAAGAGATTATTATTCTTCTTCATCTTTTCTTAAAGAAATTTGAATTTTGAGCTCATCCAAGACTCATATGGAAAGAGAGAGAAATTAAGGTTTTGAGAGAGAATAAGAGAGTTTAGGGTCTTGAGAAAATCATATGATAATAATGATCTATGATGTTGTAGGAGTTCCAAGTGATAAGGAACAAACCCTAAGAAGTAAAGGAAAAGAGAAAGCTACCTAGAAGAATGAAGGAAAAAGATTAAGGTTTGTGCATAACTTAAGGAAATAGCCTATCTTTGTTTGAAATAATGCATGTTAGTATGATAATTGATGATTGAAATGCATTAGGGATGACTATGGCATGAAATCATATGTTAGAGATAAAGAATGAGTTTTCCTATGATTTGTTGAATTAAGTGATGCATGTTAGATAATTTAATTATGATTAAGGCATTTATATGTATTAGTCATGATATGTTGAATAAAGGACTCCAGAAATGCATGAGTTGTGTTTTGATATGATTTGGTGTAATTAGAATGAATGAAATGGGAATATGCAGTTTCCTGCCGAAAGTCATGGGCGTGACTATCGGGTCACGGGCGTGAACTTGATGGTTCACAGTTGTGACTGATTTGTATCACGGTTGTGACTTTTGTGTGAAATGGTACTATTCATTCCACTAGCGTTCACGGTTGATAATCATAAGCGTGAACGCATTCACGTGCACGAATGAGTATTCATGACCGTGAATGCTTTTGGCACGATTCATTCCAGTAGCGTTCACGACTTTAGATTGTGGGCATAAATTAGTAGTCACAGCCGTGAATGCTCTGTTTTCAAATAAATTATGAATATGATTATCTATTGATGTATCTAGATAAACAAATGAAAAAGATGTTATCCGGTATGTATGAGCATGATGATATGTTGCAAAACAAAAAAATTGAGATGTTGATACATGAGAATATTGATGTGTCGAATTTTAAGAATGAAGATGATATTATGTATAAAATGAGGATGATGAAATTGATGTAAAATAAAAATTAAATAAAGATATATGATTGATGTGAAAATACGAAGATGCCCATTACTTTACCTGCGGACTAGAAACAGGATAGATGATATGTCATTAAGGGGGCGAATGGTACCATACTGTATGAGATATTCCTCAATCAATGTGGTTGAAGCTCAGAGAGAGCCATTAATCTAAGATGCTCAGTCAATGTGGCTTAACCTCGGAGAGTGCCATTGACTTGAGAAGCTTTGATGAGCACATATAAATTGAGGACAATGTGGCTTAAGCTCGGAGAGTGTCCTTGGTCCGATTATTCATCTATGATGAAATAATACTCAATCAATGTGGCTTATGCTCGGAGAGTGCCATTGAATGAGAAGCTCTGTTGAGCTAGATAATGGATAGGGTGACTATATCTCTGGGAGCGCTCCTGATCCATAACCCGTATTCAGTCAGTCCAAATTTAGAGTGATATGGGCAAGATAATGAAGCTAAGTCTGAAAATTAAAAAAAAAATGATGATGATGATATGAGATTGAGATATAATAATAATAAAGAGATTAACATAGTAACTTACCATCAAAGATAAATGAAAATAACATTGTATATGTGAGCATGATATTTATACTTGTATGAAATAGGAACATGTTGATAAGAATAGCATGCAAAGATTTTAATGCATAAAATGATACATATTAATGTTTGTTGCATGATATAATATATTGTCTTATTTATATGCACCACTAAGCTTAAAGCTTAGTGTGAGAGTTTCTTTCCGCGTAGATATAGAAAGGTAGTTATAGGTGGTAGATAAAACAAGCGGTGATCCTATTCAAATTAAAGCAGTCGATTTCAAAATAGTGGGTCACAAACTTTTGAACTCTTGTAATTTGTTTTCCGCATTATATATACTTATAAGTTGTAAATTATTTTTCAAAGTTTGTTAATTAGTAAATTGGTATTTACAAATACTATCTTATGTAAATAAAATGTACATTATTTATTATATAAAAAAATATAGCGATTTAAAGTAGTAAAAAAGATAGGCAGTAGCGCCCCTGCATCCGGACACGAGCGGTTTGGGTGAGGGGGTATTACAACAAGATATCAATGTCCCTATGATTCTATAAATAATTACTTGTGTTTTTTTTTTTGCAGACTATCATTCATGATCTTGTTCATGGAAATTAAATTATTTTGGGCACTTATATTTTAGACTTCAAAATGTAGTTCCACAAATTTGTGAGTTTAGATTTAATTCCTTAAACATTGCACTTTATCTCCCATGCTTAAAGTTTCCTCATCCAATAAAAGGGTATATGTGTGTGTGTGTGTGTGTGTATATATATATATATAAGAGTTTTAATAGTTACGGTTCTATGGATAACCATCATAAATCTTAGTGTTATATTAGCATTAAATTGTCATAATTATTGTATAATTAATTAGGATCATTAAATTTTTGATCTAAGAGTTAAAAAATTAGTAATCATAGATGGATAAATAATATAGTAACCATTAAAACCTTACCCATCCCCCCCTTCCCTACACACACACACACACACACACACACACACATATATATATATACTTCCAAACTCCTTTTCAAAAGTTGCAATCCTTACTCTCCATCCAACACATCTCAAATCTTTAACCACGAGTCTAGGGCTTTATTGTATATGTTTACATAGTAAAAACACTTTGCAATAAACTTGGCCTATGTGCAAAATGATGTGTCTTTGTTGGATATTTTGATTTTTAAAAAGGATATCAATGTTATGACCCTTAAACTCACAAGTTACATGTGACTTCAGATGTTTCCTTTTATGAATTTGAACCTTATTATTCAATTAAAGTTTTTAAGCATTCTCTTCAAGGGAAGAGCTCTACTGAAAAGAATATATTGGAAGGAGGAGGTAGAGGCAGAGGAAGTGATTTTATAGAATTGGAAGAAGTTCACGAGTTTTTTTGAAGAGAATAATAAGTAAGGTTGTGATAATATTCAGGTAAATGAGTCTTCTGGAAATAATGACCAATAAGGTTGTGACAGTATTCTTGAGATTGAGAGCGAGGTGTTAGTCCTTCATGAAAATGCACCAGAGTTGCCCATGTTTACATCATCAATTGAAGAATTGACCCACCAGAATGTTATTTTTCAATTAATTCCGAACCCCACATCTAATGAGTTTAATGAAACTCATGTTTTTGCAGGAAATGGTATATCTAAGTATTTACAAAGGTCAAATAAAGGGCTAGGGGGGAGAGCCAGCCCTAACTATCTGAGATTATGAACTATCTGAGATTATGAACTATTAGTTCGTGGCGTTGTAGACGAGCACCAGGGTATTTGGCAAAGCCTTAATATCCCTGCTTAGCTACCAACTGCAGCCCGCCTTTCCAGCCTATAAACCATAACTCATAAAACGTCTCAGCATAATTAAGACTGACTCAGAAATGAGAAATACATTCTCTGCAGACATGTATCAAGAAGCAAGGTATGACTATCTCTATAGGCACACTCTTTGGCCACTGGTTAGACTGTCCTATTATGAATCTTGACTCAGGAAAACTTTGAATGATTTTCATGGACTAATGGCTTTTTCTTTGACGGATCGAAAAGAAGAGCTTACAGTTGCTACAGCTAACTTAATAGATCAGAGGAAGAGTGTTTTACACAAACATTTTCTTTATTGAAAACACTTAGGGTTTTTTCAAACCTAATTACATTCTGCCTCTTCCTTTGAAGGGAAGAGATATTTAAACTACTAAGACAGTGGAATGTGACATCACTGCTTACATCCTAATAATGATCACCCGTGATAACAAACAGTATGTTACATGACATAAAGTAAACAAACAGTAAAGCACACTAATTAAAGCATACAATCACATCATACTTTTTCACAATACGACAAAGTGAGTGGGAAACATAATAATTCTTCAGTGCTTTCTGATAGGCTCATGTGATGGGGACATGTTCTGATCTTCGAGATCTGGATCTGAATCTGACCAATCATCTGTGAAGGGAGGCCACTTGTGTGGATCATAGCCTCTTGGTTGAAATGATTCAGGTGGGGGATCCCAAAATTCTGGTTGATTCTGTGCCATATTGATGTCCACATCTTCATTTGTATTGAACATGGATCTGGGCCTTTGAATTGGATTGGGCCTTGGAATTGGATTTGGTGCAGAGCTTGAACCTGGTTGATCCTGGGGTCTTAAGATAGTAACATCTCTTTCTTGTGGTATGAAAGAGTCTTCTTCTTGAGAGTCTGGCTCTGTGTATTGGTCTTCATCCTCTTGTCTTAGTTTTGGCTTTCTGAGAGGGGGCCATGGAAACATCTTTAATCCTTTGCATGGATCAGGACCTATAGCCGTAAAGCTAATAGGTGGAAGATGATGATAATCGTTGTCCTGTTTGAGTCTCTTCAGGAGTGATGACTTGACTTCCTCTAGACTTGCTAGATCTTTGTGAAAATCACATCTCCATAACTGACATCTGGCTAAAGCTACAATTGTCTGAGTTCCCATAATTGTAGTGTATGATCTATGGAAGATGAAAATTCCTGTGAGGTCTTGTGAAGGCCTGTTTGGACTTGAATTCTGTCTGATAAGGTCAATGAATAACCTTTTCCAATAACTGAGAGGTTGAAACCAAGTTAAGAATCTGACTTGAGCTGATTGAGCATTTTCCTGTCTGTGAAGAAACATAGACATTTCGACAATATTTATCTGGACTGCATGATAATATAGTGTCGATTGACACCATAAATACCAAAGTTGTTCCGGATGCATAAAGTCTGGAGTGAGACGGTAAACAATGATCCAAGGGAATTCTGCTGGACAATAAACAATCTTCTTTGGCGGTCCGAGCTTATCCTGAAACAAAATCATGTAAGTAAAAAGCATATTCTGGGCAAAGCTTCTGATCATTTTGAGACTTGTCTTTGGACAGTTGGGAGGAAAGTCTGAAAGTGTCTGAGGTGGAGGTGGAGTGCTTGAACTAGCCATATAGATCAATGAGATTTCTGATGAGGAAGAAATAAGATCAACTGATGGTGGAGGTCTGGATAGGAAATCTGGAATCAAGTTCTTATCTCCTTTTATATGCTGAACATCAAAGCTGTATCGACTGAACCACTCTTTCCAGCGTAAAAGCTGTGGATGTGGAATAGTCTTCTGTCTGAAATCAAGCATACGTGGAAAAGATGAACAGTCCATAACCACTGTGAAGTGGTGTCCAATCAGATGAAATTCAAATTTCTTTATCCCGTATTTTACTGCTAGTATCTCCTTGAAGGTAGAGTGATAGTGCAACTCACTATTCTTGAAGTGACCACTGGCGTATCCACATACTTCTTTCTGTTCTCCATTTGTCTCAAATAGTACTGCACCCCAATGTTCATCAGACGCATCTGTCTGAAGCAATCTTTTGCCTGTTGAAGGAATCTGCAAGTGGGGTAATGTCTGAGTCACTGATTTGATCTGCTGTACTGCTTTGGAGTGAATGGCCGACCAAGGCGGTGGATCCTTTTTCAAAAGGTGATAGAGAGGTTTCACCAACTTACTGTAGTTCTGAATAAACTGCCTGATGTAATTAGCAATCCCGAGGAATTGCTGTACCTGTTTTACTGAGAAGTTGACATCTGGGAATTTCAACAGTTCCTGGGCCAAATGGGGCTGAGGTTTGTACATGCCATTACAAAATTGCATTCCAAGGAAATCAATTGTCTTTTGGGCCAGCTGCATCTTTGTTGGGCTTAACATGACTCCATGGGCTTTTGTTAGTTCAACAAACTTCTTGACTGTCTCATGATGAGAATCAATATCTGGGCTGAATAACAAGATGTCATCTATGTAGATCAGGGCCGTATGCAACAAAGGCTCATAAATCTTAATCATAGCTTTCTGAAATAAGGAAGGCGCCACTTTGAGGCCGAATGGCATAACAGTCCATTCATAGTGGTGATTCGGTATACAGAATGCTGTCTTGTATCTGTCTTCTGGTATGATACCTAGCTGCCAAAATCCTGCTTTAAGATCGAACTTTGAGAAAATCTTTGCAGAGGCCATGAAAGGAAACATGGAATCTATCCTTGGCAAAGGATACTTATCATCTTTGAGAAAATGATTCAATGGCTTGTAGTCAATGACTAATCTCTTTTTTCCTCTGACTTGTTCTGATCTTTTGTTGACATAAAATGCTTGACATGCCCAGTTGGATTTTGTTAACTGAATGAGTCCTTCTGCCATTAACTGTGAACATTCTTGTACTGCCATCTTCATATCATCTGGTGACATTCCTGGATGAGTAGCTTTTGTTGGGTTGATGTCTTCTGAGTTTCTGAATGGGAGAGTTATGAAAAACTCTGATCGAGTCCATAACGGTGAAGAATGCTTCTGTGCAAATTCTGTGTGAGAAAGAGCACAACAAAATTCTTTAAGTTCTTTTTCCAGTTCTGGTGAGAGTGAAGGATTAATTTGGGAAGGCTGTAAGGTAAAGAGAGAGGGAACGGTGGTGAAAGGCAATAGGTGATTTTTAAAACGAACTCCAGTAGGTAGGATTGAAAGTTTATTAAATTTGAAATATAGATCAAAACCAAGAACCAAATCTTTATCAGGAAGATTTGATCCAAGGACATGAGTCCATATTGCAAGATCTGAGAAAATCTGTATCTTGATGGGGTGTCTGGTTTTCAAGGTTGTAGTAAAGATTTTTCCATCGGCTGCCTGAAAGTGTTGATCATAATTAATCCAATACCTTTCTGGAAGAATGGCTGGATTCATCATTGATCTATGAGCTCCTGTGTCAATGAGTGCAATGATCTTAACTGGTTTTGCATATTTATGAGGAAAAACAGTTACTGGGATTAATGGTATCGGGTGAAGGGTTTGGGTGGAATAAACTGTTGGCGAGTTGGACCAAGCTAAGGTGAGTTCTGTGGTAGGTGACTTTTCAGGTGGCTTATCTGGAATAAGGGGGAATGGTTCAATGGTAAAGACTGGTGGTATGAAATGTTCTGGAAAGATAGAACCTTGTGTAGGAATTTCTTCAGGATAAATTTCATCAATCTCAGAATCTGAATCTGAGAATTCTGCTGCGAACAGCGCTCTTGCATCAACTTCATCATCCAGTGAGAATAAGGATTCAATGTCTGCATCATCAAGATCTACCTGTGTAACTTGGTGGATCTTCTGGATAATCTTTGCTGCTTTCTTTGGTTTATTAGGACAATTCTTTGCAAAATGTCCTCTCTTGCCACACACATAGCATTTGTCACTTTTCTTGAATCTGCCTTTTCTTCGTTTGAAGAATTTGAATTTCTTTCGTCTGTGCTTCCTTGATCTATCATCAGGAGGTCTCCATTTGTGAAATCTCTTTGACTTTCTAGGAGAGCAGGCACACTTCTTATCTTTGCATTTGATCTGAAGGTCTGGTCTTTTGCATGCAAATTTCCATGAAGAATCATTTTCAAAAGTCATGAGTTCCTTGACCATTTTCTTCTGTGCACATATCTTGTCAACTGCTAACAAGATTCTCTGATAGATTTCTCCGAGACTTAAAGAATTTAAGTCAATGTTCTTTTCACGAAGTTGAAACTGAATGTGATTCGAGATGCTCTCTGGGAATGACATCAGAAATGCCTGTTTCAAATTGGCATCATTTGCTCCTCCAAGCAAATAGAATCTTTTCGTCATCCTCTGGTAGTGCTTGTCAAGGTCTTTTCTGAGAAGTGAGCAACACTTCATTTTGAAATATTCATCTCGTGCCATATCATCATATTCAACAGTACTCCCAACAAACTCTTGATGAAGAGTAGTCAATATTTCTGCAATTGACTGAGCATGATAAAAACGTAACATTTCTGCTTGTGGAAGTCTGACAAACCAATCTCTAAGAGTTCCAGTGAATCTGGAAGTGAACTCTAGGATTATAGCTGGGAATCTTGCATTCGGTCTTCTTTGTTGAAGTTCTATCCAGGCATAGAATTCTTGTATCCTATCTCTCCATTTGTGTGGAGGGATATCATCAAATGTAAACCAAGGACCATTTGAAGGAATAGGTGGAACTTGTGAATTTGTTCCCTGTGGAACATTGGTATCCATTTCCTCTTCAGGTTCTTCCGTTGTATACTCAGGCTGTTGGCGGGTTGTACCGCTCTGTTGTGAAGATGCTGGGTCTGCCATAAATTGAATTGGGGGCATATGTTTTGGATCCAGTTCTTCGTCTGAGAATTCAATCTCTGACTCTGAGCTTTCAGAAGTGAGACATGGTATTTCTGGATTTGGACTTTCAAGTTGTGGTAGTGTGTGAAGGGCTTGTTGTTCAAGGAAAGAAGTAATAACATTGGGCTTGGATTTTTGGGCCATATGGGAATGAGAAATTTCTTTCTGTTTTTGTGGTGAAGGAGTTATAGGAATGGGTTCTGTTGTAGCAGTAGGAATGGGTTCATTTATGATCAAAGGCTTTTGGACAGGAATAGTACTGGGCCGGGTTGGAACAGTACTAGGTTTAGGCTTTGGTGTTGGTTTTGGACCAAGATTTAGATCTTCCATCAACTGTCTATGGAACAGTTCTGATTTCAGACCAAATCTTTCTAGTTCTGCTTGAGATGAACGATGAACAGGGGTTGGTGTATACAAAGGTTGATGGGAAACAGGAGGATAATGGGGGGTGAATAAACCCAGTGGGTCAGATGAAGTAGATCTGAGATAATCTTGCCTGAGATCCTGTTTTAATGCCTCAATTTCTTTTTCCAGCTTCTGCAGCTTAACTGCTTTTGCATTAAAAGTTGCATCATACATGCGTGTTGTGATCATTGTCATCAATTCTCTGTTTAAGTCTGTCTGCTGCTGTTCAAGCTTCCTCAATAGCTTGTTCAATGCTTCGTAATGAGATGTCTGTGATTGATCTAGAACAGAAACTTTGTTTGCAACATTATCAACTTTTGTTTCTATTCTTTGAAGCACTCTGTTTTGTACTTGTGCATTCTGAGTTTGCCAATTCAGAACTGATTCAGCAACAGTAATAGGCTTGGTTGTTCCTTCAGGTGTTACCGTTGTAGGTTTAACAAAAGGTGTTGCCCTGACTTGTGAGACAGGATCTATATGATCATGTAATGAAGGAAATTCTGTTTCATAAGAAGCAGGTGAAGAAGGTGGTTGGTACATAGCAATCATTGGAATTGCCTTAGGTTCAGGTGAATAGATCTTTGGTTCATGGTCAAGTTTATAACATGGAAGTGGCTTAGGTTTTGGTGGTTTTGGAGGTTTGGGGGGATCAGAATGATCATCCCATGAAGGTAATGAAAGTGGTAACGGATTTTTATAATGAGATGGTGGTGAATATGAAACCAAATAATCATACTTGCCTGATGGTTCTCCCAATAGACCAATTGAAGGGTCTCCATCTTCATATCTGTCATGGAATTGTTTTTCAGAACATTTATCTTTTCTTTTGGGTTTTCTTGCCTTTCTGTTCCACTCTTCTGCCTCTTCTGCTATACGATCTGCATAACAGTCATCACAATCACATATATCAAAGTAATTGTGATTACCATTATGAGATTTGTAGATTGGCTGTGCAGAGTTAGAAAAAGCAAGTATAGGTATGTTCTCTTGTGGACAGACAGATTGCATCATGAACTGAGTAGAGAATTCTACTGGTGCACTAGGCTGTATTTCATTTTCTTCAGGAGAGAAGAACTGTGTTTCAACAGTACCATCCTTGTGCTTGATAAACAATGGCTTTGTAAAACTGACTGGCTGGTTCTTTTGATGAAGAAGCTCATAGTTAGTTAACCATGAGCGAGGAAAGATCTGGAGGAGATCTTCCTTGTTCAGCTGTTTGGGAATCTGAACCACCTGTGGAACTTGAGTTGAATCAACTGTAATACTCAAGGCGTCAGAAGATGCTGGTATACAGAGATCCATAGCATGGTTCTGGACTCTGTAAATCATCTGGTAATGCAAAGTGGCAATATCTGTAGTTGATACATTTTTGACTCCAGTGATTTGTACTTGTACTTTCAGAGTGGTAAAAGTATGAGGATCCTGCAACCTCATATTAAAATTGGGATAGAAAGTACACAAGACTGTGCCAGCATTTAGTGTAGTTTGTATAGTTCCAATTACAGCATGCTGATATTCCAGAAATCTGGTATCAAGTAGTGCTATACGAGCCACTACTGGTAATCCCTTTCTGCCATGGTAGGTTAGAGCAAGCCTGATAGCTCCAAAGTGGATATGAGAGTATCCATGATTTCTCCACTGATGAAGAAATTCAGGGGGTATCTCCAAAGTGATGAATTGCTCTTCTCCAGTTCCTTGAACAGGACACTGGTCAAAGGTAGAAGACTGCACATACTCCTTTACAGATGAAGGTTTTTGACGAATCAAAGACTTAATAGAAGAAGTGAAAGTAGATTTACTTTTCTGGAAGGTGTTGTAAGGGTTTAGAAAAGGAAGATTGGTTTCCTGAACTTTCTGGTCTTCAGGAAGGAAGGTGAGTTCATAGAGATGACTGAGAGATTTAGAAGTAGAAGAAGAAGGTTGAAGAGATAAAGAAGAAGAAGAAGATGAACGACTTATCTTTGAAAGATCTGCCATGATGGGGGAAAGATTCCTCTTCACTATTAGCTAGACTGTAAGCAAACTGATTAACTTTCTTTTCATATGTCTCTGATACCACTAGGGGGGAGAGCCAGCCCTAACTATCTGAGATTATGAACTATTAGTTCGTGGCGTTGTAGACGAGCACCAGGGTATTTGGCAAAGCCTTAATATCCCTGCTTAGCTACCAACTGCAGCTCGCCTTTCCAGCCTATAAACCATAACTCATAAAACGTCTCAGCATAATTAAGACTGACTCAGAAATGAGAAATACATTCTCTGCAGACATGTATCAAGAAGCAAGGTATGACTATCTCTATAGGCACACTCTTTGGCCACTGGTTAGACTGTCCTATTATGAATCTTGACTCAGGAAAACTTTGAATGATTTTCATGGACTAATGGCTTTTTCTTTGACGGATCGAAAAGAAGAGCTTACAGTTGCTACAGCTAACTTAATAGATCAGAGGAAGAGTGTTTTACACAAACATTTTCTTTATTGAAAACACTTAGGGTTTTTTCAAACCTAATTACATTCTGCCTCTTCCTTTGAAGGGAAGAGATATTTAAACTACTAAGACAGTGGAATGTGACATCACTGCTTACATCCTAATAATGATCACCCGTGATAACAAACAGTATGTTACATGACATAAAGTAAACAAACAGTAAAGCACACTAATTAAAGCATACAATCACATCATACTTTTTCACAATACGACAAAGTGAGTGGGAAACATAATAATTCTTCAGTGCTTTCTGATAGGCTCATGTGATGGGGACATGTTCTGATCTTCGAGATCTGGATCTGAATCTGACCAATCATCTGTGAAGGGAGGCCACTTGTGTGGATCATAGCCTCTTGGTTGAAATGATTCAGGTGGGGGATCCCAAAATTCTGGTTGATTCTGTGCCATATTGATGTCCACATCTTCATTTGTATTGAACATGGATCTGGGCCTTTGAATTGGATTGGGCCTTGGAATTGGATTTGGTGCAGAGCTTGAACCTGGTTGATCCTGGGGTCTTAAGATAGTAACATCTCTTTCTTGTGGTATGAAAGAGTCTTCTTCTTGAGAGTCTGGCTCTGTGTATTGGTCTTCATCCTCTTGTCTTAGTTTTGGCTTTCTGAGAGGGGGCCATGGAAACATCTTTAATCCTTTGCATGGATCAGGACCTATAGCCGTAAAGCTAATAGGTGGAAGATGATGATAATCGTTGTCCTGTTTGAGTCTCTTCAGGAGTGATGACTTGACTTCCTCTAGACTTGCTAGATCTTTGTGAAAATCACATCTCCATAACTGACATCTGGCTAAAGCTACAATTGTCTGAGTTCCCATAATTGTAGTGTATGATCTTTTCCAATAACTGAGAGGTTGAAACCAAGTTAAGAATCTGACTTGAGCTGATTGAGCATTTTCCTGTCTGTGAAGAAACATAGACATTTCGACAATATTTATCTGGACTGCATGATAATATAGTGTCGATTGACACCATAAATACCAAAGTTGTTCCGGATGCATAAAGTCTGGAGTGAGACGGTAAACAATGATCCAAGGGAATTCTGCTGGACAATAAACAATCTTCTTTGGCGGTCCGAGCTTATCCTGAAACAAAATCATGTAAGTAAAAAGCATATTCTGGGCAAAGCTTCTGATCATTTTGAGACTTGTCTTTGGACAGTTGGGAGGAAAGTCTGAAAGTGTCTGAGGTGGAGGTGGAGTGCTTGAACTAGCCATATAGATCAATGAGATTTCTGATGAGGAAGAAATAAGATCAACTGATGGTGGAGGTCTGGATAGGAAATCTGGAATCAAGTTCTTATCTCCTTTTATATGCTGAACATCAAAGCTGTATCGACTGAACCACTCTTTCCAGCGTAAAAGCTGTGGATGTGGAATAGTCTTCTGTCTGAAATCAAGCATACGTGGAAAAGATGAACAGTCCATAACCACTGTGAAGTGGTGTCCAATCAGATGAAATTCAAATTTCTTTATCCCGTATTTTACTGCTAGTATCTCCTTGAAGGTAGAGTGATAGTGCAACTCACTATTCTTGAAGTGACCACTGGCGTATCCACATACTTCTTTCTGTTCTCCATTTGTCTCAAATAGTACTGCACCCCAATGTTCATCAGACGCATCTGTCTGAAGCAATCTTTTGCCTGTTGAAGGAATCTGCAAGTGGGGTAATGTCTGAGTCACTGATTTGATCTGCTGTACTGCTTTGGAGTGAATGGCCGACCAAGGCGGTGGATCCTTTTTCAAAAGGTGATAGAGAGGTTTCACCAACTTACTGTAGTTCTGAATAAACTGCCTGATGTAATTAGCAATCCCGAGGAATTGCTGTACCTGTTTTACTGAGAAGTTGACATCTGGGAATTTCAACAGTTCCTGGGCCAAATGGGGCTGAGGTTTGTACATGCCATTACAAAATTGCATTCCAAGGAAATCAATTGTCTTTTGGGCCAGCTGCATCTTTGTTGGGCTTAACATGACTCCATGGGCTTTTGTTAGTTCAACAAACTTCTTGACTGTCTCATGATGAGAATCAATATCTGGGCTGAATAACAAGATGTCATCTATGTAGATCAGGGCCGTATGCAACAAAGGCTCATAAATCTTAATCATAGCTTTCTGAAATAAGGAAGGCGCCACTTTGAGGCCGAATGGCATAACAGTCCATTCATAGTGGTGATTCGGTATACAGAATGCTGTCTTGTATCTGTCTTCTGGTATGATACCTAGCTGCCAAAATCCTGCTTTAAGATCGAACTTTGAGAAAATCTTTGCAGAGGCCATGAAAGGAAACATGGAATCTATCCTTGGCAAAGGATACTTATCATCTTTGAGAAAATGATTCAATGGCTTGTAGTCAATGACTAATCTCTTTTTTCCTCTGACTTGTTCTGATCTTTTGTTGACATAAAATGCTTGACATGCCCAGTTGGATTTTGTTAACTGAATGAGTCCTTCTGCCATTAACTGTGAACATTCTTGTACTGCCATCTTCATATCATCTGGTGACATTCCTGGATGAGTAGCTTTTGTTGGGTTGATGTCTTCTGAGTTTCTGAATGGGAGAGTTATGAAAAACTCTGATCGAGTCCATAACGGTGAAGAATGCTTCTGTGCAAATTCTGTGTGAGAAAGAGCACAACAAAATTCTTTAAGTTCTTTTTCCAGTTCTGGTGAGAGTGAAGGATTAATTTGGGAAGGCTGTAAGGTAAAGAGAGAGGGAACGGTGGTGAAAGGCAATAGGTGATTTTTAAAACGAACTCCAGTAGGTAGGATTGAAAGTTTATTAAATTTGAAATATAGATCAAAACCAAGAACCAAATCTTTATCAGGAAGATTTGATCCAAGGACATGAGTCCATATTGCAAGATCTGAGAAAATCTGTATCTTGATGGGGTGTCTGGTTTTCAAGGTTGTAGTAAAGATTTTTCCATCGGCTGCCTGAAAGTGTTGATCATAATTAATCCAATACCTTTCTGGAAGAATGGCTGGATTCATCATTGATCTATGAGCTCCTGTGTCAATGAGTGCAATGATCTTAACTGGTTTTGCATATTTATGAGGAAAAACAGTTACTGGGATTAATGGTATCGGGTGAAGGGTTTGGGTGGAATAAACTGTTGGCGAGTTGGACCAAGCTAAGGTGAGTTCTGTGGTAGGTGACTTTTCAGGTGGCTTATCTGGAATAAGGGGGAATGGTTCAATGGTAAAGACTGGTGGTATGAAATGTTCTGGAAAGATAGAACCTTGTGTAGGAATTTCTTCAGGATAAATTTCATCAATCTCAGAATCTGAATCTGAGAATTCTGCTGCGAACAGCGCTCTTGCATCAACTTCATCATCCAGTGAGAATAAGGATTCAATGTCTGCATCATCAAGATCTACCTGTGTAACTTGGTGGATCTTCTGGATAATCTTTGCTGCTTTCTTTGGTTTATTAGGACAATTCTTTGCAAAATGTCCTCTCTTGCCACACACATAGCATTTGTCACTTTTCTTGAATCTGCCTTTTCTTCGTTTGAAGAATTTGAATTTCTTTCGTCTGTGCTTCCTTGATCTATCATCAGGAGGTCTCCATTTGTGAAATCTCTTTGACTTTCTAGGAGAGCAGGCACACTTCTTATCTTTGCATTTGATCTGAAGGTCTGGTCTTTTGCATGCAAATTTCCATGAAGAATCATTTTCAAAAGTCATGAGTTCCTTGACCATTTTCTTCTGTGCACATATCTTGTCAACTGCTAACAAGATTCTCTGATAGATTTCTCCGAGACTTAAAGAATTTAAGTCAATGTTCTTTTCACGAAGTTGAAACTGAATGTGATTCGAGATGCTCTCTGGGAATGACATCAGAAATGCCTGTTTCAAATTGGCATCATTTGCTCCTCCAAGCAAATAGAATCTTTTCGTCATCCTCTGGTAGTGCTTGTCAAGGTCTTTTCTGAGAAGTGAGCAACACTTCATTTTGAAATATTCATCTCGTGCCATATCATCATATTCAACAGTACTCCCAACAAACTCTTGATGAAGAGTAGTCAATATTTCTGCAATTGACTGAGCATGATAAAAACGTAACATTTCTGCTTGTGGAAGTCTGACAAACCAATCTCTAAGAGTTCCAGTGAATCTGGAAGTGAACTCTAGGATTATAGCTGGGAATCTTGCATTCGGTCTTCTTTGTTGAAGTTCTATCCAGGCATAGAATTCTTGTATCCTATCTCTCCATTTGTGTGGAGGGATATCATCAAATGTAAACCAAGGACCATTTGAAGGAATAGGTGGAACTTGTGAATTTGTTCCCTGTGGAACATTGGTATCCATTTCCTCTTCAGGTTCTTCCGTTGTATACTCAGGCTGTTGGCGGGTTGTACCGCTCTGTTGTGAAGATGCTGGGTCTGCCATAAATTGAATTGGGGGCATATGTTTTGGATCCAGTTCTTCGTCTGAGAATTCAATCTCTGACTCTGAGCTTTCAGAAGTGAGACATGGTATTTCTGGATTTGGACTTTCAAGTTGTGGTAGTGTGTGAAGGGCTTGTTGTTCAAGGAAAGAAGTAATAACATTGGGCTTGGATTTTTGGGCCATATGGGAATGAGAAATTTCTTTCTGTTTTTGTGGTGAAGGAGTTATAGGAATGGGTTCTGTTGTAGCAGTAGGAATGGGTTCATTTATGATCAAAGGCTTTTGGACAGGAATAGTACTGGGCCGGGTTGGAACAGTACTAGGTTTAGGCTTTGGTGTTGGTTTTGGACCAAGATTTAGATCTTCCATCAACTGTCTATGGAACAGTTCTGATTTCAGACCAAATCTTTCTAGTTCTGCTTGAGATGAACGATGAACAGGGGTTGGTGTATACAAAGGTTGATGGGAAACAGGAGGATAATGGGGGGTGAACAAACCCAGTGGGTCAGATGAAGTAGATCTGAGATAATCTTGCCTGAGATCCTGTTTTAATGCCTCAATTTCTTTTTCCAGCTTCTGCAGCTTAACTGCTTTTGCATTAAAAGTTGCATCATACATGCGTGTTGTGATCATTGTCATCAATTCTCTGTTTAAGTCTGTCTGCTGCTGTTCAAGCTTCCTCAATAGCTTGTTCAATGCTTCGTAATGAGATGTCTGTGATTGATCTAGAACAGAAACTTTGTTTGCAACATTATCAACTTTTGTTTCTATTCTTTGAAGCACTCTGTTTTGTACTTGTGCATTCTGAGTTTGCCAATTCAGAACTGATTCAGCAACAGTAATAGGCTTGGTTGTTCCTTCAGGTGTTACCGTTGTAGGTTTAACAAAAGGTGTTGCCCTGACTTGTGAGACAGGATCTATATGATCATGTAATGAAGGAAATTCTGTTTCATAAGAAGCAGGTGAAGAAGGTGGTTGGTACATAGCAATCATTGGAATTGCCTTAGGTTCAGGTGAATAGATCTTTGGTTCATGGTCAAGTTTATAACATGGAAGTGGCTTAGGTTTTGGTGGTTTTGGAGGTTTGGGGGGATCAGAATGATCATCCCATGAAGGTAATGAAAGTGGTAACGGATTTTTATAATGAGATGGTGGTGAATATGAAACCAAATAATCATACTTGCCTGATGGTTCTCCCAATAGACCAATTGAAGGGTCTCCATCTTCATATCTGTCATGGAATTGTTTTTCAGAACATTTATCTTTTCTTTTGGGTTTTCTTGCCTTTCTGTTCCACTCTTCTGCCTCTTCTGCTATACGATCTGCATAACAGTCATCACAATCACATATATCAAAGTAATTGTGATTACCATTATGAGATTTGTAGATTGGCTGTGCAGAGTTAGAAAAAGCAAGTATAGGTATGTTCTCTTGTGGACAGACAGATTGCATCATGAACTGAGTAGAGAATTCTACTGGTGCACTAGGCTGTATTTCATTTTCTTCAGGAGAGAAGAACTGTGTTTCAACAGTACCATCCTTGTGCTTGATAAACAATGGCTTTGTAGAACTGACTGGCTGGTTCTTTTGATGAAGAAGCTCATAGTTAGTTAACCATGAGCGAGGAAAGATCTGGAGGAGATCTTCCTTGTTCAGCTGTTTGGGAATCTGAACCACCTGTGGAACTTGAGTTGAATCAACTGTAATACTCAAGGCGTCAGAAGATGCTGGTATACAGAGATCCATAGCATGGTTCTGGACTCTGTAAATCATCTGGTAATGCAAAGTGGCAATATCTGTAGTTGATACATTTTTGACTCCAGTGATTTGTACTTGTACTTTCAGAGTGGTAAAAGTATGAGGATCCTGCAACCTCATATTAAAATTGGGATAGAAAGTACACAAGACTGTGCCAGCATTTAGTGTAGTTTGTATAGTTCCAATTACAGCATGCTGATATTCCAGAAATCTGGTATCAAGTAGTGCTATACGAGCCACTACTGGTAATCCCTTTCTGCCATGGTAGGTTAGAGCAAGCCTGATAGCTCCAAAGTGGATATGAGAGTATCCATGATTTCTCCACTGATGAAGAAATTCAGGGGGTATCTCCAAAGTGATGAATTGCTCTTCTCCAGTTCCTTGAACAGGACACTGGTCAAAGGTAGAAGACTGCACATACTCCTTTACAGATGAAGGTTTTTGACGAATCAAAGACTTAATAGAAGAAGTGAAAGTAGATTTACTTTTCTGGAAGGTGTTGTAAGGGTTTAGAAAAGGAAGATTGGTTTCCTGAACTTTCTGGTCTTCAGGAAGGAAGGTGAGTTCATAGAGATGACTGAGAGATTTAGAAGTAGAAGAAGAAGGTTGAAGAGATAAAGAAGAAGAAGAAGATGAACGACTTATCTTTGAAAGATCTGCCATGATGGGGGAAAGATTCCTCTTCACTATTAGCTAGACTGTAAGCAAACTGATTAACTTTCTTTTCATATGGCTCTGAACTAGGGGGGAGAGCCAGCCCTAACTATCTGAGATTATGAACTATTAGTTCGTGGCGTTGTAGACGAGCACCAGGGTATTTGGCAAAGCCTTAATATCCCTGCTTAGCTACCAACTGCAGCTCGCCTTTCCAGCCTATAAACCATAACTCATAAAACGTCTCAGCATAATTAAGACTGACTCAGAAATGAGAAATACATTCTCTGCAGACATGTATCAAGAAGCAAGGTATGACTATCTCTATAGGCACACTCTTTGGCCACTGGTTAGACTGTCCTATTATGAATCTTGACTCAGGAAAACTTTGAATGATTTTCATGGACTAATGGCTTTTTCTTTGACGGATCGAAAAGAAGAGCTTACAGTTGCTACAGCTAACTTAATAGATCAGAGGAAGAGTGTTTTACACAAACATTTTCTTTATTGAAAACACTTAGGGTTTTTTCAAACCTAATTACATTCTGCCTCTTCCTTTGAAGGGAAGAGATATTTAAACTACTAAGACAGTGGAATGTGACATCACTGCTTACATCCTAATAATGATCACCCGTGATAACAAACAGTATGTTACATGACATAAAGTAAACAAACAGTAAAGCACACTAATTAAAGCATACAATCACATCATACTTTTTCACAATACGACAAAGTGAGTGGGAAACATAATAATTCTTCAGTGCTTTCTGATAGGCTCATGTGATGGGGACATGTTCTGATCTTCGAGATCTGGATCTGAATCTGACCAATCATCTGTGAAGGGAGGCCACTTGTGTGGATCATAGCCTCTTGGTTGAAATGATTCAGGTGGGGGATCCCAAAATTCTGGTTGATTCTGTGCCATATTGATGTCCACATCTTCATTTGTATTGAACATGGATCTGGGCCTTTGAATTGGATTGGGCCTTGGAATTGGATTTGGTGCAGAGCTTGAACCTGGTTGATCCTGGGGTCTTAAGATAGTAACATCTCTTTCTTGTGGTATGAAAGAGTCTTCTTCTTGAGAGTCTGGCTCTGTGTATTGGTCTTCATCCTCTTGTCTTAGTTTTGGCTTTCTGAGAGGGGGCCATGGAAACATCTTTAATCCTTTGCATGGATCAGGACCTATAGCCGTAAAGCTAATAGGTGGAAGATGATGATAATCGTTGTCCTGTTTGAGTCTCTTCAGGAGTGATGACTTGACTTCCTCTAGACTTGCTAGATCTTTGTGAAAATCACATCTCCATAACTGACATCTGGCTAAAGCTACAATTGTCTGAGTTCCCATAATTGTAGTGTATGATCTATGGAAGATGAAAATTCCTGTGAGGTCTTGTGAAGGCCTGTTTGGACTTGAATTCTGTCTGATAAGGTCAATGAATAACCTTTTCCAATAACTGAGAGGTTGAAACCAAGTTAAGAATCTGACTTGAGCTGATTGAGCATTTTCCTGTCTGTGAAGAAACATAGACATTTCGACAATATTTATCTGGACTGCATGATAATATAGTGTCGATTGACACCATAAATACCAAAGTTGTTCCGGATGCATAAAGTCTGGAGTGAGACGGTAAACAATGATCCAAGGGAATTCTGCTGGACAATAAACAATCTTCTTTGGCGGTCCGAGCTTATCCTGAAACAAAATCATGTAAGTAAAAAGCATATTCTGGGCAAAGCTTCTGATCATTTTGAGACTTGTCTTTGGACAGTTGGGAGGAAAGTCTGAAAGTGTCTGAGGTGGAGGTGGAGTGCTTGAACTAGCCATATAGATCAATGAGATTTCTGATGAGGAAGAAATAAGATCAACTGATGGTGGAGGTCTGGATAGGAAATCTGGAATCAAGTTCTTATCTCCTTTTATATGCTGAACATCAAAGCTGTATCGACTGAACCACTCTTTCCAGCGTAAAAGCTGTGGATGTGGAATAGTCTTCTGTCTGAAATCAAGCATACGTGGAAAAGATGAACAGTCCATAACCACTGTGAAGTGGTGTCCAATCAGATGAAATTCAAATTTCTTTATCCCGTATTTTACTGCTAGTATCTCCTTGAAGGTAGAGTGATAGTGCAACTCACTATTCTTGAAGTGACCACTGGCGTATCCACATACTTCTTTCTGTTCTCCATTTGTCTCAAATAGTACTGCACCCCAATGTTCATCAGACGCATCTGTCTGAAGCAATCTTTTGCCTGTTGAAGGAATCTGCAAGTGGGGTAATGTCTGAGTCACTGATTTGATCTGCTGTACTGCTTTGGAGTGAATGGCCGACCAAGGCGGTGGATCCTTTTTCAAAAGGTGATAGAGAGGTTTCACCAACTTACTGTAGTTCTGAATAAACTGCCTGATGTAATTAGCAATCCCGAGGAATTGCTGTACCTGTTTTACTGAGAAGTTGACATCTGGGAATTTCAACAGTTCCTGGGCCAAATGGGGCTGAGGTTTGTACATGCCATTACAAAATTGCATTCCAAGGAAATCAATTGTCTTTTGGGCCAGCTGCATCTTTGTTGGGCTTAACATGACTCCATGGGCTTTTGTTAGTTCAACAAACTTCTTGACTGTCTCATGATGAGAATCAATATCTGGGCTGAATAACAAGATGTCATCTATGTAGATCAGGGCCGTATGCAACAAAGGCTCATAAATCTTAATCATAGCTTTCTGAAATAAGGAAGGCGCCACTTTGAGGCCGAATGGCATAACAGTCCATTCATAGTGGTGATTCGGTATACAGAATGCTGTCTTGTATCTGTCTTCTGGTATGATACCTAGCTGCCAAAATCCTGCTTTAAGATCGAACTTTGAGAAAATCTTTGCAGAGGCCATGAAAGGAAACATGGAATCTATCCTTGGCAAAGGATACTTATCATCTTTGAGAAAATGATTCAATGGCTTGTAGTCAATGACTAATCTCTTTTTTCCTCTGACTTGTTCTGATCTTTTGTTGACATAAAATGCTTGACATGCCCAGTTGGATTTTGTTAACTGAATGAGTCCTTCTGCCATTAACTGTGAACATTCTTGTACTGCCATCTTCATATCATCTGGTGACATTCCTGGATGAGTAGCTTTTGTTGGGTTGATGTCTTCTGAGTTTCTGAATGGGAGAGTTATGAAAAACTCTGATCGAGTCCATAACGGTGAAGAATGCTTCTGTGCAAATTCTGTGTGAGAAAGAGCACAACAAAATTCTTTAAGTTCTTTTTCCAGTTCTGGTGAGAGTGAAGGATTAATCTGGGAAGGCTGTAAGGTAAAGAGAGAGGGAACGGTGGTGAAAGGCAATAGGTGATTTTTAAAACGAACTCCAGTAGGTAGGATTGAAAGTTTATTAAATTTGAAATATAGATCAAAACCAAGAACCAAATCTTTATCAGGAAGATTTGATCCAAGGACATGAGTCCATATTGCAAGATCTGAGAAAATCTGTATCTTGATGGGGTGTCTGGTTTTCAAGGTTGTAGTAAAGATTTTTCCATCGGCTGCCTGAAAGTGTTGATCATAATTAATCCAATACCTTTCTGGAAGAATGGCTGGATTCATCATTGATCTATGAGCTCCTGTGTCAATGAGTGCAATGATCTTAACTGGTTTTGCATATTTATGAGGAAAAACAGTTACTGGGATTAATGGTATCGGGTGAAGGGTTTGGGTGGAATAAACTGTTGGCGAGTTGGACCAAGCTAAGGTGAGTTCTGTGGTAGGTGACTTTTCAGGTGGCTTATCTGGAATAAGGGGGAATGGTTCAATGGTAAAGACTGGTGGTATGAAATGTTCTGGAAAGATAGAACCTTGTGTAGGAATTTCTTCAGGATAAATTTCATCAATCTCAGAATCTGAATCTGAGAATTCTGCTGCGAACAGCGCTCTTGCATCAACTTCATCATCCAGTGAGAATAAGGATTCAATGTCTGCATCATCAAGATCTACCTGTGTAACTTGGTGGATCTTCTGGATAATCTTTGCTGCTTTCTTTGGTTTATTAGGACAATTCTTTGCAAAATGTCCTCTCTTGCCACACACATAGCATTTGTCACTTTTCTTGAATCTGCCTTTTCTTCGTTTGAAGAATTTGAATTTCTTTCGTCTGTGCTTCCTTGATCTATCATCAGGAGGTCTCCATTTGTGAAATCTCTTTGACTTTCTAGGAGAGCAGGCACACTTCTTATCTTTGCATTTGATCTGAAGGTCTGGTCTTTTGCATGCAAATTTCCATGAAGAATCATTTTCAAAAGTCATGAGTTCCTTGACCATTTTCTTCTGTGCACATATCTTGTCAACTGCTAACAAGATTCTCTGATAGATTTCTCCGAGACTTAAAGAATTTAAGTCAATGTTCTTTTCACGAAGTTGAAACTGAATGTGATTCGAGATGCTCTCTGGGAATGACATCAGAAATGCCTGTTTCAAATTGGCATCATTTGCTCCTCCAAGCAAATAGAATCTTTTCGTCATCCTCTGGTAGTGCTTGTCAAGGTCTTTTCTGAGAAGTGAGCAACACTTCATTTTGAAATATTCATCTCGTGCCATATCATCATATTCAACAGTACTCCCAACAAACTCTTGATGAAGAGTAGTCAATATTTCTGCAATTGACTGAGCATGATAAAAACGTAACATTTCTGCTTGTGGAAGTCTGACAAACCAATCTCTAAGAGTTCCAGTGAATCTGGAAGTGAACTCTAGGATTATAGCTGGGAATCTTGCATTCGGTCTTCTTTGTTGAAGTTCTATCCAGGCATAGAATTCTTGTATCCTATCTCTCCATTTGTGTGGAGGGATATCATCAAATGTAAACCAAGGACCATTTGAAGGAATAGGTGGAACTTGTGAATTTGTTCCCTGTGGAACATTGGTATCCATTTCCTCTTCAGGTTCTTCCGTTGTATACTCAGGCTGTTGGCGGGTTGTACCGCTCTGTTGTGAAGATGCTGGGTCTGCCATAAATTGAATTGGGGGCATATGTTTTGGATCCAGTTCTTCGTCTGAGAATTCAATCTCTGACTCTGAGCTTTCAGAAGTGAGACATGGTATTTCTGGATTTGGACTTTCAAGTTGTGGTAGTGTGTGAAGGGCTTGTTGTTCAAGGAAAGAAGTAATAACATTGGGCTTGGATTTTTGGGCCATATGGGAATGAGAAATTTCTTTCTGTTTTTGTGGTGAAGGAGTTATAGGAATGGGTTCTGTTGTAGCAGTAGGAATGGGTTCATTTATGATCAAAGGCTTTTGGACAGGAATAGTACTGGGCCGGGTTGGAACAGTACTAGGTTTAGGCTTTGGTGTTGGTTTTGGACCAAGATTTAGATCTTCCATCAACTGTCTATGGAACAGTTCTGATTTCAGACCAAATCTTTCTAGTTCTGCTTGAGATGAACGATGAACAGGGGTTGGTGTATACAAAGGTTGATGGGAAACAGGAGGATAATGGGGGGTGAACAAACCCAGTGGGTCAGATGAAGTAGATCTGAGATAATCTTGCCTGAGATCCTGTTTTAATGCCTCAATTTCTTTTTCCAGCTTCTGCAGCTTAACTGCTTTTGCATTAAAAGTTGCATCATACATGCGTGTTGTGATCATTGTCATCAATTCTCTGTTTAAGTCTGTCTGCTGCTGTTCAAGCTTCCTCAATAGCTTGTTCAATGCTTCGTAATGAGATGTCTGTGATTGATCTAGAACAGAAACTTTGTTTGCAACATTATCAACTTTTGTTTCTATTCTTTGAAGCACTCTGTTTTGTACTTGTGCATTCTGAGTTTGCCAATTCAGAACTGATTCAGCAACAGTAATAGGCTTGGTTGTTCCTTCAGGTGTTACCGTTGTAGGTTTAACAAAAGGTGTTGCCCTGACTTGTGAGACAGGATCTATATGATCATGTAATGAAGGAAATTCTGTTTCATAAGAAGCAGGTGAAGAAGGTGGTTGGTACATAGCAATCATTGGAATTGCCTTAGGTTCAGGTGAATAGATCTTTGGTTCATGGTCAAGTTTATAACATGGAAGTGGCTTAGGTTTTGGTGGTTTTGGAGGTTTGGGGGGATCAGAATGATCATCCCATGAAGGTAATGAAAGTGGTAACGGATTTTTATAATGAGATGGTGGTGAATATGAAACCAAATAATCATACTTGCCTGATGGTTCTCCCAATAGACCAATTGAAGGGTCTCCATCTTCATATCTGTCATGGAATTGTTTTTCAGAACATTTATCTTTTCTTTTGGGTTTTCTTGCCTTTCTGTTCCACTCTTCTGCCTCTTCTGCTATACGATCTGCATAACAGTCATCACAATCACATATATCAAAGTAATTGTGATTACCATTATGAGATTTGTAGATTGGCTGTGCAGAGTTAGAAAAAGCAAGTATAGGTATGTTCTCTTGTGGACAGACAGATTGCATCATGAACTGAGTAGAGAATTCTACTGGTGCACTAGGCTGTATTTCATTTTCTTCAGGAGAGAAGAACTGTGTTTCAACAGTACCATCCTTGTGCTTGATAAACAATGGCTTTGTAGAACTGACTGGCTGGTTCTTTTGATGAAGAAGCTCATAGTTAGTTAACCATGAGCGAGGAAAGATCTGGAGGAGATCTTCCTTGTTCAGCTGTTTGGGAATCTGAACCACCTGTGGAACTTGAGTTGAATCAACTGTAATACTCAAGGCGTCAGAAGATGCTGGTATACAGAGATCCATAGCATGGTTCTGGACTCTGTAAATCATCTGGTAATGCAAAGTGGCAATATCTGTAGTTGATACATTTTTGACTCCAGTGATTTGTACTTGTACTTTCAGAGTGGTAAAAGTATGAGGATCCTGCAACCTCATATTAAAATTGGGATAGAAAGTACACAAGACTGTGCCAGCATTTAGTGTAGTTTGTATAGTTCCAATTACAGCATGCTGATATTCCAGAAATCTGGTATCAAGTAGTGCTATACGAGCCACTACTGGTAATCCCTTTCTGCCATGGTAGGTTAGAGCAAGCCTGATAGCTCCAAAGTGGATATGAGAGTATCCATGATTTCTCCACTGATGAAGAAATTCAGGGGGTATCTCCAAAGTGATGAATTGCTCTTCTCCAGTTCCTTGAACAGGACACTGGTCAAAGGTAGAAGACTGCACATACTCTTTTACAGATGAAGGTTTTTGACGAATCAAAGACTTAATAGAAGAAGTGAAAGTAGATTTACTTTTCTGGAAGGTGTTGTAAGGGTTTAGAAAAGGAAGATTGGTTTCCTGAACTTTCTGGTCTTCAGGAAGGAAGGTGAGTTCATAGAGATGACTGAGAGATTTAGAAGTAGAAGAAGAAGGTTGAAGAGATAAAGAAGAAGAAGAAGATGAACGACTTATCTTTGAAAGATCTGCCATGATGGGGGAAAGATTCCTCTTCACTATTAGCTAGACTGTAAGCAAACTGATTAACTTTCTTTTCATATGGCTCTGATACCACTACCACAACTTGAAAGTCCAAATCCAGAAATACCATGTCTCAAGTCAATCACACAATTAACAATCATGTGTCTTCCTATAGGTTAAATGAGTAACATGTTCTTACTAATAATCAATTATCCATTGTATATATTCCTAGTAGTGTGCAGAAAGCATTGACATATGTAAATTTGAGACATACAATGAATAAAAAAATGGAAGTCCTTAAAAAAATGGCACTTGAGAGCTTGTCCCATTACTTGAAGGAAAAAAAAATTTTGGTGGGTGTTCATTGTGAAACTCAAAGGGAATGGAAGTAAAGATAGATATGAGGCAAAACTGGTTATGAATGGATATACGCAACGGTATGAATAGGATTATCAAGAAATATTTGTACCAATAGCTAAGATTAACACAATTTGTGTAGCCCAAATAATCACTAAAAGGGGGATAAATTGACGGTAAATTAAAATTTTTCTATAGAGGAAAATAAACAAGAGATAATAAAAAACATAAAGAGAAGAAAAAAAGAACACAAATGATTTATACATATTCTAGTATTAACAAACCTTATGTCATCTCCCCAATTTCAATGGGACTTTCTCACTAACTTATATAAGAGTTACAGTAGAGTTTTGCTAACTCACTCCTAAATAGGTTTTTTCACTCTTGGCTCATATCGAATCCAAAACCCTTATGATTTGATGACTAATACAAAAACTAATTCTTTATATTTTTTTCCAGACTTACACATAACCTAATAAGAGTTTATTTACTAGACTCACTCTTATAATATTTTCCAAATGTTTAAGGCTAACACTTAAACTCATACTCACAATAAATACAAATAATATTGAGAAATAAAAGTATAAGAGTTATTGGCACTCTAGAGTTATTGTTATTCCTATTAATAGTCATTTGAGGGTTTATTTATAGTGTTTTTCCTCAATCTAGCCATTACAAATAAATGCCATAATATTTTAAAATAATTGTTCATGATAGATAGATTTCACGGTCACGGTTTCTCTTTTGCAATTACGAATATTTAAATTCTAATAGTCATTTGACACGTAATTGGTTCGAACTCAACCAATCTTCTAATGACTTCATGAAGATTGGACTTTCGCAGCCATGATTTTGTGTTGCATTTGTGACAATAATCATTGTCACTATTACTCTTTAGAATTTGGTATTCATTGCATTCGTAGTCACATTTCCTTGTTTCATGGTGACTTTTAATCTTGTAGAATATCTCCAAAAATCCATATCATTGATGGACATGTGTTAACTTTTGATAGGACAAATTTCCAACGGTCATATACTTTTGAATGTCGCGGTTGCGATTTTGGATTGCGGTTGCAAATTCTTTTTCATGTTCTACTTCACGGGCACAATTTGACACCACGAACCATTCTGGAATGAATAGTAATTTTTCCATAACATTTTTGTTGTCGTTATTTAATTGGTGTGGTCGCGAAACTGATAGTGCGAATGCTATTTTGTTCGTGCAGGCACAACTTATAGGACATATTCTTTTCTTTATAATTTGACTAAATGATTGATTTACTATTGTCTTGAAACTTTGCAGACAATAAAAACAACACTAAATAAACATATTAGTCATAATTAATTTGATTGTCAATATCTAAATAGTGATCAATTATCCTAAAGCTAATAATTCACATTCTCATGTCTTTGGTAGCAAATCGGGATTGTCCACTTAAATAGTTTGATGTAAAAAATATTTTTCTTAATGGAGACTTAGAGGAAAAAGTTTGCATGGAGTTGCCACCTAGAATAAAATAAGTATCTTCATGTACGAATAAAATTTGCAAATTAAAAAAAATATTGTATGAATTAAAGCAGTCACCTAAAACATAGTTTGAGAGGTTCTCTTCTACAATGAAGGCATTTGGTTATAAATAAAGTAATTCAAATCATACTTTGTTTATAAAATATAAAGAAGGGAAGGTAACAACATTAATTGATTATGTTGATGATATGGTTTTGACAAGAGATGATCCATGTGAAATGAAAGCATTACAAGAGTATTTGGCTACTAAATTTGAGATGAAGGAGGTAGGACAACTCAAATATTTTATGGGAATCGAAGTTTGAAAATTGAAGCACGAAATTGTTCTTTCACAATGAAAATATGTGCTAGACTTTTTGACCGAAATTGGAATGCTTGCTTGCAGACCAGTTGAGATGTCCATTGAAGTGAATCATCAACTTGGAATTTTTTCAGATCAACAGATAAACGTCAGTGTCAGTGTTTAGTTGGAAGATTAATTTATTTATCACATACAAGATCAAATATAACATATGTCGTAAGCATTGTTAAGCCAATTTATCCTTAAACCAAGTGCAGAACAAATTAAAGTTGTGTATCAAATATTAAGATATTTGAAGAGTGCTCCAGGAAAGGGATTAATGTTCTCAGAAAATGGTAGCTCCAACATTGAAAGATACAAAGATTCAGATTGGGCAGAGGACCAAACCGATAGAAAATCTACATCTTGGTTATTTTACCTATCTAGAAGGTAATCTTGTAACTTAGAGAAGTAAAAAACAATAGGTTGTAGCAAGGTTGAGTGCTGAAGTCGAGTTTCATAGTATGGCTCATGGTATATGTGAATTGTGGTGGATTAAGAACGTTCTAAAAGATTTGGGGATTGAATACAAAACATCTATGAACCTTCACTGTGACAATAAGACAACTATTTAGATTGCACAAAATTTTATCCAACATGATCGCACTAAGCATGTTTAATAGTCATTTCATCAAAGATAATCTTGACCAAAAAGTTAGTTATCCTTTGTTTAGTCCAAAAGACAGTTAGCAGATATAGTCATAAAAACAGTTTTCAGAAAAAGCGTTTCAAGATATAATCGACAAGTTGGATATGATGAATATCTGTGCTTCAACTTGAGGGAAAGTGTCTACATGAGTTGTATATTAGCTGTAGATTGATCTTCTTCTGTAATTACTCCTAGAAATCATCTAATTAGTTGATTGACATTACACTTAGCTGTAAGAATATTTAGTTTCCTTAGGTAGGCTTTGTTTTGTTTCCTTTTCTTATAGGATGTATTTTGTGTATATATAGCCTCCATCTTTGTGAATAAAATACATAACATCTTTTACAGGAATCATTCTTTGTCAAATTTGATCCTCAAACTTTTTTTATGATTAATTTTCCCCAAAGTCAATTTTTGAACCTAATTAGTTACATTTTGCACCTTTTTATTTTATTTCATTCTCAAAAATATGTTTTTCTCATGTTTCATTTTATTTTATTTTTTACTATAGAATTAATTGCACAATATTTAACTATAAAATTTCGTAGATTCAATATATTTAAGGATTTTAGAAAAATAAAAATATATGAAAAAATGTACTCTATATGATGAAATTGACGAACATGATATATCTTATATTGATAATTGCATGCTAATTAGATTCAAAAATTTATCTCGGAACAAACTAATTGATATAACAATAAATAAATAAATAAAGAGGCAAATTGATCTCTTTCTCCTTCAAAACATTATACTCTCTTTCTATCTCAAAAATATACTATATGCTTCAATTTCGAAAGACGGATAATAATAATAATAATAATAATAATAATAATAATAATAATAATAATAATAATAATAATAATAATAATAATAATAATAATAATAATAATAAAGCCCTGGGAGGGGAGCAGAAAAATGAAAATGGTTTGAGGGAGGAATAGGTTTTAAAATTGTAGTGAGGGAGAAGGTTAGATTGTGACATCCAATAGGGCATTTATTGGATTAGGTCTTGCATTGAAGTTGAGTAGATTTCAGCATCATTTGAAGGTCCTATACGAAAACGAAAATGACAACGTTGGCTTTTCTATATAGTGGTCCCCTTTAATATATTATCATACTTTAGTACTATTGCATGCCTTTGAGATTTTCTTGGATATCAATATTAGTAATTAAGTATAATTTAATTGATATTCTCCTATAATAAAACTTATTAATGTTAAGGGTTTAACTAAGTTGGTAATTAGGGAGGATAACCCTAAATAAAATTATTCAAAGAACCCAAATTCCCTCATATGGCTAAACACAAGGAAGCCACTATATCCAACTTTCAACTTGTAAGACCTTATTCTAATGAAATCTAAAAGCCTCATTATAAGGTTTAAACCTTTATGTGCAAATTGTTATGTCTCATCAACTTAATTTCAACAATCATTCCAACCAAATTAACATATATAGCATATGTGGGGTCAATTGTAAATGTTGCTAAACTAAATGGGATTTCATTCAATGCATGCTAGTTGTAATGAAGTTGTCTTCAATTGAAGAGTTTGAATCTTAACTAGCGCTTCTATGCAAATTAATATATAAACTTTTATTAGGAGATAATTATGGAACTTGTGATTACATTAAATAAAAATTACAAATTACTCCCAACACGTATTAATTAAAAAAAATTAGTTAATAAATTACTATTATATTTTCCCTAATATACCTTGCAATTAATTGGTGGCATATTGGAGGAGAACTAAGAAATGTTGACAATAAGACACAATATTCACTCCGTTCCACTTCAAAAGTCTATTTGGAAACGTATTTTTACTCCACTTCAAATGTCCATTTCAGAACTTAAGAGAATACATAATATGTATTTTCCCAATTTATCCTTATTTAATGAAATTACAATCTTTTTTTTTAGAATTATAAAAGGATACTGATGATAATTAATCATTTTCTTAATATTGGTATAAAAATGATAAATTGGATATTTGAAGTGAAATAAAGAGAATACAAGTTATTATATTATAGATAAAAAAAAGAAAGAAAGTAAGTTTACTTTTAATTGTGGGATGAAGGAAGTATTTATTGATGAAATATTCATATTTCTTTAAAAAAGAAAAAAAAGAAAGACCACTAATATCATTTTTTTAGGGAAAAAAATTTAAAATGTAGGGTCAAAATCCCAACTTGCAAGCAATAGCATCTATATATACTTGTCATACATATATACTGAAATAAGAAGTATATATATAAGAATAGTAGTTGCTCTCAATGTGGTCCTTTTGTTGTTGATATGGAGAAGATTTTGTAGTTGCACTCCACACAAAAAATCAAAAATAATTACAGAGCCTCCCTATTTTAGAAGTAAGCTTTATTTTAGACTGAAGCCATGAATAGAATGTGCATTGGATTTTTCTGAAAAGTTTTATATTTTCAACTATAAGGGAAGAAATAAAATATGAAAATTGAGGAAATTGAAATTTTAAGAAAATTAAGCATATAGAGCAAAAACAAATGTAAAATTTCCATATCTATAGATATTGAAGTTTTAACAAAATTAAACATGTAGAAAAAAAACAGAAAATATGAAAAATTGTCGGGTCAATAGAGGTTGAATTTTCAGATGTTGACCTGCAGTGAAATGAAAATATTTATTTCGGTTTATTACATAATAGATAAATGAAAAAAATAAAAATTGAGATCACTTAGAATTTATTTGGTTCTGCGAAATTTTCTCTCATGAAATTCAGTTTCTAATATGTTTGCTCATTATGAAACAACAAATTAACATTATTTGTTTGCATGTGTAGAATACATAAGCCAGTGAAAAAAAGCAAATGCTTTAGGGCTTGTTTGGTATAAATAAATTTACAAAATTTTGTAGAATAAATTTGCAAATTCAAATTTTGTATATTAGATTTGAGTGAAAATTCATTTAGAATTTCTATAACTCTATCACATGGAATTAGCCATAATTAAATCAAACTTCATCCAGATGGATACAATTTTCAAATGAATTTCTAATTCAAGATATCAATGTTTTCATACTCACCCGAACTAAAAAAATAAAGAGTTCAAGATTAAAAATTAAACCAGAGTTGAACCGATATAATATGTAATAAGTTTATATATAATAAAATATGAAAAATATTTATACTAAATATATTTTTCAATAATAATAATATGCTCAAAATATTAATATTCATCATTCAAATTAATATATAATGATGTTCAAATACATTCTCAAATATAATAATAGGTACATTTTTAATTATTATTTGAATAAATAATAAAATTTATGAAACGTGAATAAATTGATGAATTTCACAAGAGGTACTCCCCTGTAATTAGTTACTCGTAATCCATAAATTCTTATTCTGTTATTATTCCATTGAAGATGCTTTTGAAATTTGACTATTTTCTGTTTTTGAATTTTGGCCTTGCACGATATCATCCTTAATAAGCATTACTCAAGCCCGGACTGTATAGCCATTAGACAAGGCCAATTTGTGTTGTCAAATACAGCTAGAGACTGTCAATCCCACATCGACTGAATAAGGTGCCCTTACTATCTCCCTTACGAGGTGTTCTATCCCCCACAACCTTAGTGAAAAAGGAATGCCTTATGTGCTGATCTCAGCAGCTGTACTGTTCCACTTCCCAATATAAAAAAAAAACTATAATTTTTTAACAGTTAAATTCATTGCCCCCTGTTCTATCGGTTCAACAGGCTCGATGGTTGGTTCTTTTATTGGTCATTGTTCAACTGTATAAATTGCAAGAAGATGGATTTGGAGCAGAATTTTTTGTTTCAATTCTGAAATTTCACTCTATTTTTTGATTCTGTCTCATTTTTTATCAGAAAAAATTTAAGATTCCGATCTCGCCCTGTTTTTCAGTTTTTATTAATTATTTTATTTTATTTTATATTAAAAATATTTTTTATTTTAATTAATTAGTTAAATATATAATTGTTTAAGTAAAAGAAATATTTTTTTTTACTTTAAATGAGTATTATATTTTTATTTTATTATTTTAAAAAATATTAATTATATATATAATAATTTAGGTGGAAATCAGGGCGAGAGATGTATATATAATTTCCGCTATGTTTCCATCATAAAAAATTTATGATTGGAATGGAAAAAAATTTACAAAAAAATTCATCCCATTCGTAGCAAAGCAGTGCAGATTGAGTCCAAATTGTAATCTCCATTCAACTAGCCAGATTTTTCTATTGGTCTATTGTAGCTCCAAGATAATGGTGATAATCCATCCTGTTTTAGAACCAGTTTCCAGTTGAGATGGTCCGCATGACAAATTTATCCTTAACTTCTATTCTCACTATCCCTTCCTTTTTCTCTTTCCACTCTCTTTTTTCTCTCAAATTTCTTTTTATGTCAAATAAAATTATTTTGTTTTTTAAAATACTGTATATTATAAAACTAGTTGCATATTCTTGTATTTAATATATTTTTAAGGTATACCTCAGATGTTTTTTCTTTTTAAAAAAAATTATTATCATTTATGGTTTAATAATGGTGTTTTTCCCGATTCTTTGTGCGAGTTATTTATAGCAGCAGAGTTCACTATAGAGCTCTTAACGTTTCCCATATATATTTTTGCTGATGATTCCCTTTTGTTTTTTTCGTGCTAATTGAGAGGGAATGCTCTCCTATCAAACATATCCTCTATGTTTATGAGTAAGCTTCCAAGCAAGCTGTTAATTTGTAGAACTCATGCATTTTTTCATATGATATTAATAGGAACAAGAACGTTTTTTTTTTTACTGTCTTGAATGATAAGTAGTAGAGAAGACTTTCTAAGTATTCTTACAATCATTGCGCAAGCCATACCTAGTTCCTATATAAGTCTGTTTATGATTCCAATCTCTATTTGAATTGAATTATAAATGATGATGAATTCATTTTGGTGGGTCAAAAGCTAACTCTCTTTATAAAATTCATTGGTTTTCTTAGAAGAGTGTGTGCGAGTAAATTCTTTAGTGGTAGAGGTTTTTATCATCTCTATATCTTTAATTTAGTTATTCTTGAAAAATAAAGTTAGATTATCTAATCCAAATGCTCTTCTTCAAAAAAAATTCAAAGTTAGATATTTCCATTCTAAGTTTTTTTTTCCTACTAGGGAGGGGTGTAATCTCATTTTTTTTTCAAGAGATTATTGTCTTCTAAGGAGCTTTTGAAGTTGGGGGAGAGAAGGCATATTGGGACTAATATTAATATTGTAGGCAAGGATCTGTGGCTCACCTTGGCTAATAATTTCTGTGTTAAAAAGAATCTCACATTAAAAATTTAAAGGATATAAAAAGAGCTTATAATTGTGGTGTAACTAAATTTAAATTAGATTAAGTCATTTTGAAATAATATTGGTAAATCCACAATTATCAAATATAATTGTCTAGCTCATCTAATTTTAACATGATATCAAAGTCATGAGAGGATTAACCGTCAATGATTATGGACTATACAGATAAAATATGAGGCTCATGAAGTAAAATGACCCAATTGATTAAAGAATAAATAAGTTTATGGCTCAAGAAAAAAATAAAATTTGAGACATAAAAATATTGGATTCAGTAAATGACAACTGAACTAATGTCTATTGTACTTAAGAGAGAATGTTAAGAAGAATCTCACATCGGAAATATAAGAGATAAAAAAAAGTTTATAATTATGGTATAACTAACTTCAGATTGACTTAAGTTATTTTAAAATAATGTTGGAGAATCCACAATTATCAAGTTCAACTGTTTAACTCATCCAATTCTTAAAAAGGAAAATTGTAAGTAACATTCTATAGAAAATGAACAATAAAAAAAGAAGAAAAAAATTTTGTGTTTTCAAGTAAAATTCTATTTTGTTTTGATGCATATCTTGCAAAAACAAAATTTCTTTTTTGAATGTCTTGGTTCATTATTTTCTCTTCTCTAAAACTCTGACAAATTGTATTAGACCACTCATGTTCTTGGTGGGACCTATTTTTTGACAATAGAGTTCATATTCTTTTAGTTGTTTATTCAAAAGATGACATTAAGTTAGTGTCTTTATGAAACTACCAATCTTCAAGGGTGAGAAGTTTGTTTTTTGGTATATGAAAATGGAGAAATCTCCAAACTTATGAGTTATAGTAGATTGTTCGAAGGACCATTAAGTCCTTAAACTGAAGGAAAAAAGTACTTATGCATGTCCATAAAATATAGAATGCTTTGAAGAGACATATAAGTCCTTAAACTATATATAAAAACTTACTCATGGGAGTTGCAAGTCCTTAAACTTTATACAAAAATTTATTCATGGGACCTAACAGGTTCATAAACTACATAATTTGTTTAAAAAATAAAAGACCAATATGTTTTTAAACTGAAAATGAAGAAATAATGAAGATCAATATATCTTTAAATTGAAAATAAGGAAATGAAGAGGACTAACATGTCCTTAAATTGAAAATGAAGAAGAATAACATGTCTTTAAACTAAAAGTGAAGAAATAAAGAGGACCAACATGTTCTTAAATTAAAAATTATGAAAATGAAGAAGATCAACACATTCTTAAACTGAAAATAAAAAAACTAACATCTTTATAAAAATGATGAATGAAAGGTTTAAAAAGTCCATAAAAATTGATGTTTTGAGGCCAATAGTCAATTTTATGTGTATTTTCTTGTTTTGTTGAAGAACCAACACCTCAAAAAATTTCAAGAATATCAATTCAAGTTTGGAATGCAATCAAAAAGGAGGATTTCTCTTTGTTAGTCGATTTATTATAAGAAAAATCTCAAGGAGTGTAAGATTTGATGATATTTTTCTTAGATTAATTTATAGTGTTAGTCAAAATGTTGGTTGAAAAAGATTGAATTTCCTTATTTTATGGAAAAGTTGTAAGATTTTAAGGAATATGTTTCTTGACTAAAAGTCATTCTTTCACTATAAAATGAGGCTCCTACAACTTTTAGAAAGTGAGTTTAGAGAGGATAATTGTAGGTTGTATTTTGTACAAAATGAACAAGGAAAAAAGTCTCAATTTTTGAGCTAAGATTCTATTTTGCTTTATTGCATATCTTGTAGAAACATTTTTTCTTTGAATGTCTTATTTCTTTATTTTCTCATCTCTAAAACTCCAACAAGAATTTTATTTAGTGCCTGATGTCTAATATTCTCTTAGCTAATTCTTGATTGATCTAAAAAGGAGTTGTTGGCTCCTAACTAAATTGTGCCCTTTATGGTTTAGCTGAAGATCTCTTTCATGCTATTGTTCATTGTGTTAAGGTAAGAAAGTGTTAGCTATTAAAAGATGCAAGCATTGATGTTCAAAATTTTGTTATCTTTGACTTTTTTTTAACTCTATCTTGGATTCGTGGGAGGGTAAAAAGTTGAAATAACTTGTTATTATTGCTTTGAAAATCTAATTTGCTTGTAATAACTTGTTTTGGAACGAAAAAGATGACCACCCAAGTCTTATTCGCTAGTACAAAATGCACTTTAGGTAAGTTGGCAGTTTTGTAACAAAAGTCATATATTATGCGATGACTAATATGTAAAAACCAATGTGTAAAATGTACATAATATATATGTGTTGGTTATTTAATGAGACAGACTCATATTGATACATTTTAGGCATTGACTAAATTAACAAACGACACATATACTTTTTTTCAAACAAAAATTATTAAATAGATATAGGTGTCAATTATTTATTATAACCAGCACATAGTTGATCATTTTTGGCATCATCTATTGTAAAATAAACAATACATATGTTTTTATTTTTAAAATCCCATTGCAATTTTTAGCTCATCCTTTACCTGCACATTACTTTGTATCTCAGTTATGATAAGTTTACAAAGTTATCCACTGTGTTTAAACTCTACAATATGAAAATAGAAAATGAGTGGAGTGATAAGAGTTTCAAGGTGTTATCGAGCTTCCCACATCTATCTATGAGGTAAAAAAAATGTTGTCTCATGGGTATAGAATATAAGAAGATCCATACATGTCCAAATGATATTCTATTGTACCAAAATGAATATAAGGGCTTCTATGAATGTCCAAGGCTACAAGCATGGAAAAGTTTTTTCTAAGGATAAGAAATGATCTCCAATTAAAGTATTATGGTATTTACCTATAATACAACAATTCAAACATCTATTTGCAAATGTAAAAAAAAGCAAAGAACTTGAGGTGACATATGGAAGGCAGAAAACATGATGAAAAACTCAAATATTTTGCAGATTCTTTGCAGTGGAGCATAATTGATAGAACGTTCCTTGAATTTGATAGTGAAGTTAGAAATTTGAAGCTTAAACTTTGTATAGATGGAATGAACTAACATGGTACACCCAACAGTTGACATAACACATGATTATTTCTTTTTATCGTTTATAATTTGCCTCTTTGGTTGACTGTGAAACATAAGTATATTATGTTGTCATCTATAACTTGCATTACTTATTGATGATTAAAAACTGTTATGGGATGACAATGTGTCTGTGTATGATACATACAGTGAAAGTATGTTTACTTTATATGCAATGATATTTTACAATATAAATGATTTTTCAGCTTATGGTAACTGATCTGGGTACACAGTTAAAGGAACAAAAATGTGTTCAATTTTTTAAGACAATACAATAGACCGATTTTTAAATTATTGCAAAAAATGTGTATATGAGTCATCATACATTTCTCCATCCTAACCACCCTTATTGTAAGAAAAAAAAAGTCTTTTAATGGATATTTTGATATGTGAGTAGCTTGTTTGCCGTTAAATGGGAATAATGTTTATGAACAAGCAAGAAATATTAATAATGTATTTGACAAAACATTTTAGCATGCTTAGAATGGTCATTGGAAGAAGAGATATGTATTATAGGATCATATTGAGAATATTTACCGGTTTGATATTATATTGATGTGATGCACATGAAGAAAAATATTTGTAATGCTATATAGGGACATTATTGAACATACTGGGCAAAACAAATGATAATATCAAATTTAGAAACACTATAACAAAATCAACCTATAACAAGAAAATTTTTTGTCATTAAGTGACTAAATACTATCATTAAAATTTTTTAGTGAGGGAAAATTTTTCGTCATCACCGTTGTTATTGCCTATCACTAACAGTAACTAATAACAGTTTTTATTTCCCATCATTAATGCTATTAATATTAGTATACTTCCCGTCGTTAAATCATTTTTCACCTAGAGACTTTCTCTCGCTATTAATACATTTTTCTCTTATTAAAATTCTAACTACCAATGTCATTTCTTATCATTATTTAAGCATTTTTCTCTCACTAAAAATATCATTACCCATATAATTTTCTCTCATAATACCACAATTATGTCACTAAAAGTTACATTATTAACAAAATTTTCTCTAATTATATCAATTGTTTACTCTCACTAAAACCACATATATACAAGATTAAAAAACTATAAAATAAATAACTACAATGTATTACCTTAATCAAAATATGCAAGAATGTAAGAGTTATATCTCCATGATCTTGTACTCCATTACTAAAACATGATTTATAAAATACAAAAAGTTCTCTTCTAAAAGTTTCACATACATGGATAATGTAATATTTGTTAAAAAACACTAATTATATCAATACTTCTTGTATAAAAGCTCTCTTCACAAGCCACCTACAAAAATACAAAAAAATATATTTGACATTAATCTTCACAGTAAATAATAAATATTATACTTTAACTACACAAATTTTATACCAAATGACATAAATCATTACCTAGTAGACAAAATAAATTACAAATAAATCCCCATCAAATAAATTTTGGATAATTAGAATGGTATCAAACTTTGGAAAACAAAAATTCATGCAAAATGACAACTCTATTCACAAAAATAGAATATTAATTATATGCAAAGTGCAATTATGATGCTATCATGAGTTTTAAGATTAAAACATTGAAAGGTTCATATATACATATGACATATACACCAAATGTGCTAATCCCCAAGGACCCAAGTTCATTTGGGTGCCTAAAAACTAAACTTGAATTATAGTTTTATAGGTATGTCTCAAGTCCACTATAAAGGAAAATGTTTGACTTGTGTATAGTGGATGCTCAAGGCATATGACTGGAAACAAAAAACTCTTCAATCACTTCAAAAGAATTGATGGTAGTAAGGTAACATTTGGGATCAATGCTAAGGGTAAGGTAATTGGCATTGACTCTAGTGGTATTAATAATACTACTTTTTATTGAAGATGTTTTGCTTATTGATGATTTGAAACATAATTTGTTAAATGTAAGTCAATTACGCGATAAGAAAAATCAAGTTATCTTTACCTAAAATTAATGTCTTATAACCTCTTTAAGTGGCAAAGAGATATTCAAATGAGACAAAAATGTCAATACTTACATAATAAACTTATAAAAAATATCTAACATTTTCTCTAAGTGTCTTATAACTATTAGTGATGAATCTTAGCCATGGAATAGAAGGCTTGATTATGCAAGCATGAAATTAATTCAAAGCCTTGCCAAAGAGGAAGTAAGTGGACTTCCAAAAGTTAAATTTGACATGTGGACTTCCAAAAGTGGACTTCTAAAAGCTAGTAAGTGGACTTTCAAAAGTCAAATTTGAAAAGGATAAAACATGTGAATCTTACCAAAGAAGAAAACAACACAAGTCATCATTCAAATCCAAAAATGTAGTAAGTATCTTTAAACATCTACAACTTTTGCATTTAGATCTTTTTAGACCTATTAGAGTTGCTAATATAGGAGGCAAACACTATATTTTTATCATTATTGATGATTATTCTATTCACTTGGTTAATTTACTTAGCTCAAAAGAGTGATGCTTTTGAATCTTTCAAAAATTTTTCTAAAAGAATTCAAAATGAAAAAGGTTATTTTATTTTAAAGATAAGAAGTGGCAAAGAATTTGAAAATGCAAAATTTGAAAATTTTTGTTTAGAATATGGTATTTCACATGATTTTTTAACTTCTAGGACACCTCAACAAAATGGGATAGTAGAAAGGACAAATCGTACTTTAATTGAAATGGCTTGAACAATACTCAAAGAGTATGGTTTACTAATCTATTTTTGGGCTGAAGCCACTAATACTGCGTGTTATATTTCAAATCGAGTTTTCAAAAAACCACTTTTAAACAAAACTTCTTTTGAGTTATGGAATGGAAGAAAACCCATGATATATTACTTTAGAGTATTTGAATGCAAGTGTTTTATATTAAACATTGTTGAACCTTAAGGATCTTAAGGGGTATTTTCATCATTTTGATGCTAACAAATAAAATAACAATAATGTATTTAAAAATTTGTGTTCTAAGTTTGTTGAACAAGATATATCTTGAATAAAATATGATGCAAGAATGAAAGACAACTTTTAAAGATCAAAATAAGAAGAAATAGCATGTTCACGCCTGTGACTACATATGTCACACCCGTAATATAAATTAACACCAACTCTCAAACATTCAAAGTTCACGGCCATAAAAGATCATATGAACTATGAATGATCAAATCAGTCACGCCCGTGAAACAACATGTCAAGTTCTTTTAAAGAGTTTCAAGGCCAGAGTTACCACTTGAACCACGACTTTAAAGAATGTTCACACCTGTGAAAGTATAAAGTCACGCTCGTGATCAAAAACTTCAAGTTCTTCCATAAAGCTTCACGGTTAGAGTCACCACTTGGACCACGACTTAAAAGAACATTCTCGACCGTGACACATATAGTCACATCTGTGAATGAGGACAGAAAAACATGTCAAGTGCGAAGTTAAGAGTTGGTTTAACGGTTATTTTTGCTTTAAATGCATCCAAATGACTATAATTCATTGAGGAAGTATAAATTCAAGTCATTTATGAATCATAAGGGAGAAGAACAACAATTACTTTGAATCTGAAATTTTGTTGTAGCCATTGTGCATTAATTACTTTCAACAAATCCTTTTTTCCTTGTTAAAAAGCCTATTTGCTCATAATTTCTAAGCATTATAGGTTGGTGAGTTTTCATTATAATCTATTACTCAAGTGAGTTTGGGTATATTGGGTTAAGATTGAAACACTTGTATGGGATTGGTTTATTATGTGAGCCATAAAACATAAGAGAATTTCTGGGTTAGGTGTTAGCTATTGAGAGAAACACCATAGTTGGGACTGAGCTTGTAAAACTCCATTGTAACACTGAGTGTGTTAGTAAAACTCTCAATTGAGATTGGGGAGAGGAGTAGCGTTTGTTAATACCCGAATCTCTATAAATCTCGTGTGTGATATCCCTTCATTCCTACTCTATTTAATTTTATTCCGCATTTAAAGTTAAGAAATTTTTATTTCATAACCAATTCAACCCCCCTCTTCTTGGTTCATTGTTTGGGCAACAAATACCAAGGACAACCTTGAAAATTTTGCCTCTAAGTTCGATGAAAGTATCTTCTTAGGATACTCTAAAACTAGCAAAGCTTATAGAGTTTTTAATAAAAGGTATTTAGTTGTTGAAAAGTCTATGCATGTTATTTTTTTATAAATCTAGTAAGCTTGATTTTGTGAAAAATAGTATTCTTAATGACATTGTAGGTACAAGATAATTATGATTAAGAGAAACAACAACAAGATGTCTCTCTACCTCAAACTCAAGAGCAATACAACCAAGAGCTTCCAAAGGAATGGAAAATGATGAAGAATCACCCCAAGGAATAAATCATTGATGATCCTACTAAGGGTGTAAGTACTAGATCTCATCTCAAACTCATAGATTCTAACCTTCCTTTTATCTCTTAAATTAAGCCCAAGAATATTAATGAGGCCCTTAATGATGAAAGTTAGGTGATTGTTATGCAAGAGAAACCCAACCAATTCGAGAGAAGTAAGGTATGGACCTTGATTCCTAGACCTAAAGACCATCAAATCATTGGTAGTAAATGGGTGTTTAAAAATAAGTTAGATGAACAAGACTCAATTACTAGGAATAAAGCTAGGTTAGTTGACAAGGGTTATAATCAAGAATAAGGTATAGATTATGATGAAACCTATGCTCTGGTAGCAAGATTAGAAGTCATAAGAATAATTTTAGCATTTGCATGCTATATGAATTTTAAACTTTTTCAAATTGATGTCAAAAGTACTTTTTTAAATGGTCTTATAGAAGAGAAAGTTTATGTAGAACAACTTCCGGGTTTTGAAAGCCATAATTTGTCTAATCATGTTTTTAAACTTTCAAAAGTCTTGTATGGATTAAAACAAACTCCAATAGCTTGATATGAAAGACTAAATTCTTTTCTTTTAAAAAATAATTTTTTAAAATGACATGTTGATACAACTTTGTTTATTAAAAAGTAAAAGTCTTTGTTCAAATTTATGTTGATGATATCATATTTGGATGTACTAATGAATCACTTTGCCAAGAATTTGCTAACTGTATGACTAGGGAATTTGAAATGAGCATGATGGGAAAACTTAAATTCTTCCTTGGTCTACAAATCAAGCAAAGCAATGAGGGCATATTCATCAACCAATCTAAGTACACCAAAGAGTTAATCAAGAAATTTGGAATGGAAGGATGAAAAAATGCTAAAACTCCTATGATCACATCAACAAAATAGGACAAAGATGAGAAAGGAAAGAACATAAATGAAAAGCTCTATAGAGGTATGATCAGATCACTTTTATAGCTTACTGCTTCTAGGCCCGATATAATGTATAGTGTATGCTTATGTGCTAGATTTCAATCATATCATAAAGAATCACATTTGAATGTTGTAAAAAGGATTTTAAAATACTTACATGGCATATTGCATCTAGGCTTATGGTATCCTAGAAATTCATCTTTCTATATTATAGGATATTCGGATGCAGATTATGCCGATAGTTTTTTGGATAGAAAGAGTATCTCAGGCACTTGTCACTTTATTGGTGAATGTCTAGTTTCTTGATTTAGCAAGAAACAAGTTTCGGTTATCTTATCTATCGCTGAAGCGGAATATGTGGCAGCAGGGTGTTATTGCACTCAAATCCTATGGATGAGACAACAACTTAAGGATTATGGTCATAGTTTAAACCATATACCAATCAAATGTGATAACACTACTATCATTAATCTATCTAAAAATCCCATTCAAGACTCTAGAAGTAAGCATATTGACATTAGACATCATTTTCTTAGGGATCATGTTCAATATGGAGATGTTATGTTAGAATTTATTGATACAAATAATTAATTGACAGATATTTTTATCAAACCTCTTAATGAAGAAAATTTTTGTTTTACAAGAAGAGAGCTTGGTATGCTTAACGGATCAACTTTGTCTTAATTATTTTTTATGCCAATTGTATGTAGTGTGAACCTTGAATGTTAATTCCTTCATATGATGCATATTACTTGACTGATTTTATGGTATGAAGTGGTTAACATGATAAAAATATATGTTTTAAGCATAAAACCTTTTTAGAAATCTTCTATTCTTGTTTTAGACTTAGTTTTATTTTTTGAAGATTTGAGGTGGTTCACGATTGTGACATATATTCACGACCGTGAACAAAGATGGCAAACTATTCCAGTAGCTTTCATGTCTTGCTTCATGACGTAGTTCACGGATAGAAGTAGTGAAAACTAAGTTTCATGTCTGTTACTCTATTTGTCACTCCCATGAAAAGCTTTCTTCACGCCTGTGACATATATTCAAGGCCGTGAACAAAGACAACAAAAAATTCCAGAACCGTTCACACTTTGTTTCATGCCTTGCCTCACGAGTAGAAGTAGTAAAGACTAAGCTTCATGCCCGTGACAATATTTGTCAATCCCGTGAAAAGCCTTCTTCACATTTGTGACTGTTTAATGTCACGACCGTGACTCGATTCATCTTCTTCTTCACGGCTAGAGCGCTCCTTCAACAAACTGTGACCATGATGATTCACGCCTGTGACTGGTTATTCACGGCCATGAAGCTATCGACTATAAAATGAAATTTTATGTCTTTTCTTATTTCCATCTCTATAAATTTTCTTATTTAACACTCTCATTCATTATTTCTCACAAATGTCAGCCTCTTCACTTACTTTTCCCTCTATAAAACCCTATCCAAACTCTTTTTCTTCAAAGAATCACAACTTTTCTTAAGGGTTTTAACCTTTATTTTGGAAATTTCTTATTTTCCTCTGTTCAAAGCTATCAAAATGGAATCTGGTTCTTCAAAAGGCATTAGGAAGAAATCACATGCTTCAAAATGCCACACCGATTGCCTACTCAACATCATTCCGGACCATTTCCATCTGCACTATGCCGTTCTCAAGAAGTAATATCTACTATCGTCATGATCTTTCGAGTGGAGTTGTATCAAGGCACTTGGTCTTGAAACTAGCACGATTGAATAATTACAGGCTTGTCATCTCAGAGAGTTCATAGACATATATCGTCTAACACTAAGGGAACCCACTTTCGAGTTTCTTATAACATTGCAGGTTTCACCCATCGGAACCATCAAATTCCATCTATGCAAGCATCCTAGCACTCTTACTGCAGCAGAATTTGGCACCATTTTCAAACTCCCTTTCGATGGCATCCTTAATGAGAGCGAAGTTGAATTCTATGCTCCTCTATCTTGGACACATTTTGGCTCATAATGCAGCTGCGATGTGAAAAAGACAAAAAACACCCACCTTCAATCTTCTGTACATAAGTATATACATAGGTTTCTCAACTATAGTATATTTGCTCGAGGAGATAACAACGGGACAATAAAAAATCAGAGCTCTTTTTAATGGAAATGGCATGAAGAAAACTATCTGTTGTCTTGTCATGATGGTTTGCAAATCACCTCCTTTCATAGCAACGAAGCCATTGGGAGATATTTTGATTGACGGATATGTGACTCACATTGCCATTGAACTAGTTATTTAAAACTCGACGAACACATCTACACTCTCATTCCAGCTCATCCAAGAGAATGACTCGATGTCGAGTCTTTTATAAATATGGGAGCAACTGTCCGTATAATCCATGAAGGAAATGCCAATTGTTGTTTCACCACTCCAAGTGTTGAAATTGATTGGGAGGACAATGACTCTAAAGCTTTCAAAGCTGGCCTCTAGTCTGTCCAGCAACGAAAGTGAAACTTTGATGAGATATCGATACCGGTAGTAGCTGAGGATATTGGTCAATCATCAGCCTCTATCACATCCATACAGCAGGTTACTGATCTTATAGCACCGTGCCTTGACATGATGCATGCTTCCATCGATGAGAGGTTGGAAAATCTCAAAGACTTTATGAAGTCTCATATGGAGAGCCTCAAGGCGGAGGTAACACACCTTAGGGATGAATTGTCAGGCTTGGAGCCTACCTAGAGTCTTAGTTTTCTTGTAGTAGCTTTATTTTTGCTATTATAAGACTTTATCTTTATGCATTTTAATTTCAATGTAATCCTTCTCCTTTAATTTTAATATAATTACCTTATTGATATTTCAACTGTTTTCTGATGAAAAAAATGGGAGAACCTATCATATATGTGATCTATACATGAATATGATTATTTAATATGCAATGTGTGGTATGAAATATGTAAACTTTATTTTAGTTGATAAATATGCATAAGTTATACCTCACATCAACCTCACATATACTTTGCAACTTAAACTTATTTGAACTCATTTTATTTAATGCATACGATATACTTAACATATATGTCACATATACCTTGAATACACTTAGTTATACATGTTTTATTTGATGAGATATACCTTGCATATACCTTATTAGTTTGCAAATACCTTTGTTATATTTCTCTCAAATCTTGCACTTCATTATTTTATCTTAAGAACCTTTTGAGGGGGAGACTTCTCAAAAATATATATTGTTAGATTATTTGTCACCACAAAAAATGGGGAGATCGTTGAATCTTAATGGGGTATTTCTGTCATTTTGATGATAACAAATAAAATAGCAATAATGTATTTAACAATGTTTGTATTCTAAGTGTGTTAAACAAGATATACCTTTGATTAGAACATGATGTAAGATTGAAAGATAACTTTTGAAGATTAAAATTAAAAAATAGCAAAGTCACGCCCGTGACTACTAGTGTCACACCTATGAATATAGCTTAGCATCAACTCTTCACCATTCAAAGTTCGCAGTCAGGAAGGATCAAACCAACTGTGAATAATCAAACAAGTCACACCCATGACCAAACATGTAAAATTCTTCTAGAGAGCTTTACAGCTAGAGTCACCACTTGGACCACGACTTGGAAGAATATTCACGCCTATGATCAAACACTTCCAATTCTTTCAAAGAGCTTCACGGCCAGAGTCACCACTTGGATCACTACTTGGAAGAACATTCACAACCGTGACACGTATATTCACACCTATGAAAGAGGACAGAGAAATATGTCAGACACAAAATTAAGAGTTGGTTCAATGATTATTTTCGCATTAAATGTACCCAAACGACTATAATTCACAGAGAAAATATAAATGCAAGTCATTTATGAATCCCAACATAGAGAACACAATTATTTTACATATTTAATCTTGTTGTACCTTGTGCATTCATTATTTTCTCAACAAACCTCTATTCTTTGTGAAACTTAATTGCTCATAACTTCTAAGTATTATAGGTTGGTGAGTGCTTTCATTGTAATCAATTACTCAAGAGTGAGCTTGGGTATATTAGGTTAAGAGTGAAATACTTGTAAGGGTTTATTGTGTGAGCCATAAAATATAAGGAATTGGTTTTTGTATGAGCCATTGAAAAACACAAAGGAATTTTTGGCTTAGGTGTTAGCCATTGAGAGAAACACCATAATTAGGAGTGAGCTTGAAAAACTCCATTGTAACACTTAAAATATTAGTGAAATACCCAATCGAGATTGGAGAGAGGAGAAGGGTTTGTTAATACTTGAACTTCTATAAATCTTATGTGTGATATCTCTCCTTCATTACTCTATTTTATTTATTTCGCACTTTAAAATTAAGAAATTTTTTATTTGCTAACCAATTCAACCCCCCTTTTTAGTTCATTGTCTAGGCAACACATAACTGTGAATCTTATGTCATGAACAAAGTCACTCCTATGAAAAAGTTGCACAAAATAGATAGAGGCTTTCACGATTTGGTTCATGGGTACGGTGTGCTCGTGAATGAAACTTCATGCCCGTACTCACTGTTTCAATGGTTTCAATGCAATGGTTATATACATGATTCATAATAAAATGATTAAAGTATGCCTATATGAATTCCAATACAAGGATCTTACATGATGAATCTGCATATGAAAAAGTATATATGATTTATGCTATGAATGTTTTATTTAAATGTAATAAAGGAAATATGAATAAGTAAAGCCAAACTCGATACTAAGACTAGTAGTAGGATAGATGGTGAACCATTAAGAGAGCGTATGGTACCTTAGTTATATATATTTTCTCAGTCAATGTGGCTTAAGCTAAAATGACACCATTAACTTGAGGAGTCTAGACTGACATATATGATTATTGAAAGTATTTTATGCAAAAGTTATATATTTACTTAGTCAATATGGCTTAAACTTAGAGAGTTTCATTGACTTGAGGAGCATAAAATGACACATATGATTACAGACAATGGCAGGTTCACAATCCGTATTCAAATAGTTTATGTTAAGAGTTGTCGGGCAATGAACCTAAAGTGACTAAAAGATAAAGGAAATAGAAAGGAAGTTCAATGACACAAGTATACATGTTTTTATTGTTAAGACTATATGCAATGGTTACCTTAATATGTTTAATGATTTTTACTTATTATCATAAGTATTCTATATGATTTTATGTATTCAATTCCATACCATAATCTACTATAAGATGGAATGATACTTCTATATGATACCTTGATTGCATATGACTCGATGTATGATACCATAATATTTTCTTAGGATTCCATTTATATGTTAATGTTTAATTGCATGTGGAATTTCTATGCCTATATGTACCATTAAACTTTTAAAAGCTTAATGTGTGAGTGTTTTTCCCATACAGGTCAGAGAAAGGTAGAGATTAATCAAGAGAAGGTAGCACAATATTAGAGACAACAGAACATGCCCTAATAGGGTCGGTGATATCTCATATCATGCTTTCACATTTTGTACATGTCTTTTCTTTTAGGGGATTGCTTACCTACATACATGTCTGTAATGTAAAGATCATGTAATTTATGTCAAAGACATGTATTTTTGTAAACTCCTAGACAAGGGTTAGTCATTTTAATGAAAGTGTGATTTTAAATATGAAGTTAATGTTTTACCTTCCCTTTATATTTTATGCAAGTCATCATGGTCACGGTGTAAAGAAAATATTTTAAATTTTACAAGTTTTTCCGCATAAAGGTTGTGTGTCATTAGTTTGTTTAGCTGGTTTGACCCTAGTTAGGCAAGAGAGCACTACATTTTCACCAAAGGACAATAAGAGTAACATTAACCTTAACTAGATGAATATTAGAGCCATGACTAAGAATAACAAATGCAAACTCCCTTATTTGTGCCATAGACATTCCAACCTATCTAATTATATGTATGCATACTCTAGTTATCAATGAGTCTCAAAAATTATTACATATATAGAGAGAGATGCAAATAAGCCTTTAAAGAAAATCTTACAAGCAATGTAGTCATGTTATTATAACCAAATCCCCTTACAACTACAAAAGATTGATGGATAATTATTGTATGTCATAAAGGAATAAGACAACAAATTCTGAAATTAGAGTTACAATCGGTTCTATTACCTTAGTTGTTGTAGAGAGCCTGTTAGCTACAAAGAAGAGCAAAAAAGTTAAGATAAACTTTTATAGATTTTAAAAAAAGAAAGCTCAGATAAATGGATTTCATTGTTTTACATTACTTTTGCAGAAATATGAAAACAACGCAGTTGATCCTTTAAAATAAAATCTCATGGGGTTACTGCCATATCTATGCTCTGAAAGACATGCATGTTAGAAATTCTCTCCACTTCTCATCTAAGGACAAAACATAAATTAAGAAATAAAATTATATGCAATTTCATGAATTTTTGAAAATACTTTTAGAAATTTCTCAACTACATTAAGAAATTTCATCACTAATCTCAATTTGTGAGGGAAGTGATAAGAGAAGTCATCACTATTTCTATCATATCTCAATTTGCTAGTTATTCACATTTTAGCATCAAAGAAAGAAACTAAGAAGGATAGAGCATAGTAGAAAATTCTTGACAAATTCCATAATCCCAGCGATATCTCACAACCCCAATAGTTCACAACCAATGACAATTAAAATCTAAATGAAAGAGTAAAAATCAAAACTCAAAACATGCATCAATGGAGACAAAGCGTAAACTTATTCCACATATGACAAAGAGAGAGTAAAAAAAATTGAAGTGGTTAACTTACATTAAGGAAGACAAACTTTTTTTCTTTGAACGAAGACAACTCTCAATGCCTTTGCTAGTTTGGAAATCCGACCCTGCAAATGAAGTTAAAAGGGAAAGAGAAATTTGTTAGTAGAAATTTGGAAAAGAGTTATTAGGGCTCACATGTTTGGGAAAGAGAAAAGAGAAATGGTTTTGTGATGATGAGTTGTTCAATTAAATTTTCTTTTTTTTAATATATTTGTTAATGATAAAATAAATTTCACTTTTGGTTTAGTGGGAGAAAAATTTCCCTTTCGGAGCTAATAATGCAATAACAAAAGGAGTTGTATGTCTTTAACAAAGGAATAAAAAGCCTCTTGGTAATTGTTATGCCTTTAATAAGAGAATTTTTATACCTTCAATAAAACTATAAAAATTGTGCTTTCAGTTAGAGGTTTTGAATACTCTTGTTAATTTTGTCACTAAAAAATATTTTTCTTATAGTAAAAGAACATGTTAGAATGAGCATACGATTGGAATTAGCACCACAAGGTACATTAAATGGATATATCTTTCCCCTACATGTTATCATTGTCTAGAAAAAAAAAAGCTTTTGTGAGTGTTTTTATGGTGTTAAAGTTCCACATAGATATTCATCAAATATAAAAAGTTTTGTTTCAATGAAGGAATTAAAGTTGGTTGGTATGAAGTTTTATAATTGTTATGTTTTGATAAATAGTTCTTATCGATTGTGATTCGAGGCATACTACCAAGTCATATGAGCAATGTTATTACAAGATTTTATTTTTTCTTCATCACAATATTATTATAAGATGATTGATCCAAGTATTTAGATGAGTTGTAAGCTAAAGTCGTTGTTAGTTTATTAATTAATTGTTGTTGAATATTTGAGATTGTTGAATATTTGAGACTTGTGTATGTATTGGTTTTGTGTGTTTTGTATTGGTGTTTGTGGTGTACTGTAGCTTTCAAGCAGGTGATGAATAATGGTTTAACTACTAATATATTATGTATTTATTTTTTTAAAAAAAACAATAAGCGTCAACTAAAAAAAATGACCGACACCTAATTATATTATATGCATTATGTATCAATCTTTTCTTTGACAGCCAACACATAAACATTTTTTTAAAAAAATACATTATATGTGTTGGCTATATATAAGAACTTATGAATAAAACCACCCTATATGTGTTGGTTAGTATGATCGATGCATAATACCCACCTTATATTCGTCACCAAGTTAACTGACACATAATGTCCAAAATAACCTATATATATAACCTTTTTTTGTACTAGTAAGTGTTTTAGGTGTTGTTTGCTACCTTCATGAATGAAAGTATGTCATGGATGGTCATCACAGAGCTAGTCTTTTTTCAGTAGTGGCGGGAGTGGTGAAACCCTTTGGAGGAAGCCTAGTGCTAGTAGGTGGAAGTGTATCTTGATGTAACATTCTTTAATCATTCAAACATTGCTAGCTTTGGATTTGTTGTGTGAGATTCAAATGGTAGTTCTCTTGCTAATATTTTGAGTCCCATTTTTATTATTGCAATGCTTGAATGGTTGAGGTGTTGGCTTTAAGATAGTCTTTTTATGGATTTGGGATGCTTGCACTGGATCATAGCAGTGAAACATGACTAAAATATTTGGGGTTTGATAAAAGAGATCACACATTATATTATAGATATCTACTTGATTTTTTTGGAGGCCATACTCCAAAAAGATCCACTACTTATGGATCATTATTTTAGAGGCTGACTCTTAATGTAGCCTAATGGTAAACAATGCAAAGGCTAATTACTCTAATTTTGGGGTTATAACTAGTTACTATATATAGTAGTAGAGTTTGACCAAAATATTTTAAAGGCCACACATTATATGTATATGATGTATAATATTTTTTTCAGGAAGCCATATATTATATTATAGCTACCTACCTAAAGAATTTTTATTTTCATTTTTAAAGGAGTCATGCCCTCTGCATGCCTCATAAAGCTCCACCACTAGTTATAGGAGTTCACATTTGTGATTATGGTAGTTCATCTCTTCATTGGGTAAGAAGGCAAGCTAATGTTGCTAGTAGTTGTTAGGCACAATGGGTAAAATAATACAGATAAATATGAATAAAAATAATCAACAAAAATAACATCGACAATTTAACGTGATTCACCATTTAATTTGAACTATTCTACAGACAACACTTCGAATATTTTTCTTCCACTAATAAAATTTAATGGGTACAAAGAGAGATCATTTCCTAGACAGAGGCTACAGATAATACAATAATTTTGAGATAAACCCAAAAATAGTAGCACACAAGTATTTCCTAAAAACACCCCAATATATTTTGTCACTATTTTTGTCACTTCATAATTTTTAAAAATATTCCAAAAGTCTAAATTTCTCTCAAATTCTCTCAAATGAATTGAGATTATTGTAATTCAAATGAAATGAGATTTGCTTATTTATAGGAAAAATAATCAGTATAAACACAAATAATAAATCAAAAATATTGGCTAAAGGAATTCAATTCAAAATTGAATTGCTAGCAACTTTTGACTTTTTTTTTAAATTATATGTGGTGGGACCCATATGTGAAGGGACCCACACCAATTTGTTTTTCAAAAAATTTTGGCTGATATAACAAATCTCCTCCTCTCGACAATGTGGGGGCTCCACCATTTCAACAACTAATCGACAGTATTCAAAATACGATATGGTATAATCTTTGTTAACATGTTTGATCCATTTTCTTCTGTATGGATTTTCTCAAGTTGTAGTAGCTTCTTCTCCATCACATCTCTGATCCAGTGATATCTCACATCAATATGCTTTGATCTTGAGTGAAATGAGACATTCTTTCTAAGATGGATAACACTCTGATTATCATAAAACAATTGATATCTGTCTTGCTCCAACCCAAGTTCTTTCAAGAACTTTTTCATCCACAACAACTCTTTACATACTTCTGTTGCCGTAACAAACTCTGCTTCAGTTGTAGATAGTGCAACACACTTCTGTAATTTCGATTGCCATAACACAGCTCCCCTTGCAAAAATGATTAGGTAACCAGACATTGAATTTTTGGAGTTAACATCGCCAGCCATATCCGTATTTATGTATCTAATCAACACGGGTTTGGTATCTCCAAAACATAAATATATTTTTGAAGTACCTCGAAGATACCTGAAAATCTACTTTACTGCAGTCTAATGTTCCTTTCCAGGATTTGAAAGGAATATGCTCACTACTCCAACTGCATGAGCGATATCAGGTCGTGTACACACCATAACATACATCAAACTTCCAACTGCTGAAGCATATGAAATCTTTTCCATCTCATCATTCTTTTCGTCTATAAAAAGGCTTTATTTGGAACTTAGTTTAAAGTGATTAGCAAGAAGACAATTGATCGTTTTAGCTTGGTCCATTTGAAATCTCTGAAATATTTTCTCAATGTACTTCTTCTATGACAACCATAATTTCTTAGCATCTCTATATCTGATAATCTTCATGCCAAGAATCTGCTTTGCTGGCCCTAAGTCTTTTATAGTAAAAGAATTGCTTAATTGTTCTTTCAAGTTATTAATTCTAGAAACATTCAGGCCAATAATCAGCATGCAATCCACATAGAGCAGCAGAATGACAAATCTTCATTAGAGAATTTTTGTACAAAGACACAATGGTCTGAAGTAGCCTTATGGTATCCTTCCTCCTCCATAACAGACTCAAACTTCTTGTACCATTGTCTCGGTGCCTGCTTCAAGCCGTGGAGGCTTTTTTTCAATATGCAAACATATTCCTCTCTTTCTTTATGTTCGAAATCCTCTGGTTGCTCCATGTATATCTCTTCTTCCAAATCACCAAGTAGGAATGTAGTTTTAACATATATTTGCTCAACCTCTAGCTTATGACTTGCTGCTAACCCCAGGACTGTACGGATGTATGTCATTTTCACAACTGATAAGAAAATTTCATCAAAGTCAATTTCTTTTCTTTAACTGAATCCTTTGATGACCAATCTAGCTTTGAATCATGGATGTGAACTATTTTCTTCATGTTTGATTCTGAATACCCATTTATTTTTCAAAGCTCTCTTACCTTTTGGCAGCTTCACCAGTTCAAAAGTTTTGTTCTCATATAAGGATTTCATCATCTTGCATGGCTTCAACCCATTTTTGTTTATGCTCACCAGTCATAACTTCTTTAAAGCTTTCTGGTTCTCCCCCATCAGTGAGTAACATATACTCATTTTTTGGATACCTTAAAGAAGGTTGTCTTGCTCTATTGCTCATTCTCACAGGAACTGGGGAGTGCACAGGTGATGGTTGATGATGAATATCATCATCTTCAGCATCATCTTCTGGATTGAAGATAAGAGCATTATTTTCTTCAGGTAGATCAATATGATCTTCATCTCCAACTTGTATCGGCATCGGTGTTGGAGGAATCAATTCAAAATCTTGCTTTGAATCATGAATGTGAACTGTTTTCTTCATGTTTGATTTTGAATACCCATTTATTTTTCAAAGCTCTCTTGCCTTTTGGCAGCTTCACCAGTTCAAAAGTCTTGTTCTCATATAAGGATTTCATTTCATCTTGCATGTCTTCAACCCATTTTTGTTTGTGCTCATCAGTCATAACTTCTTTAAAGCTTTCTGGTTCTCCCCCATTAGTGAGTAACATATACCCATTTTCTAGATACCTTGAAGAAGGTTGTCTTTCTCTATTGCTCATTCTCACAGGAACTAGGAAGTGCACAGGTGATGGTTGATGATGAACATCATCATCTTCAGCATCATCTTCTGGATTGTCGATAAGAGCATTATTTTCTTCAGGTAGATCAATATGATCTTCATCTCCAACTTGTATCGGCATCAGTGTTGGAGGAATCAATTCAAAATCTGTTGAGTCACCATCAGAATTAGGAACATCTTTCCTTGTCCTGACAATATCTTCAATGGTCTCATTCTCAATGAAAATAGCAACACAGCTTCTGAAAAGTTTTTTCTCAACCGGATCATAAAATCTATAACCAAGTTGATCTTTGCCATAGCTAATAAAAATACACTGTCGTGTTTTGACATCGAGCTTGGACCTCTCATCTTTTGGAATATGTATAAAGGTTTTGCAACCAAATACCAACAGATGATCATAGGAAACATCCTTTCCTGACCATGCTTTCTCTGAAACATCTAGCTTTAGAAGGATACAAGGTGAAAGATTTAACACATACACAGCCGTGAGTAAAGCTTCGCCCCAAAATATTTTGGGTAACTTTGCATGTGAGAGCAAATATCTGACTCTCTCCATCAAAGTTCTATTCATCCTTTCAGCTAGGCCATTCAACTGTTGTATTTTTGGAGGCATTGTCTGATGCCAAATACCGTGTTCTTTGTAGTAGGCATCAAACTGTCCAATATATTCTCCACCATTGTCTGTCCAGATGCATTTCAACTTCTTCATAGTCTGTCTCTCAATTGAGGCATGAAATTCTTTAAAGACATTTAACACCTAATCTTTTGTTTTTAAAGTATACACCCATGTCTTCCCCGAATGGTCATCAATGAAAGTCACAAAGCACTGAGCACCATCTAGTGACTTTGGCATTGACCCACATAAATCTGAATGGACCAGATCTAAAACATTCTTCATTCTGGAAGGAGGGAAACTCTTGAAAACAACTCTATTTTGCTTTTCTGCTAAACAGTCAACACATTTCTCCAAATGCACTTCTTCCATTTCGAGCAGTGTCTTCCTTTTAACAAGGGTAGTCATTCTTTTCTCACTCATATAGCCGAGTATCCTGTGCTATAATTCAATAGCATTGTCCTTCTCCACAGTACTTATAGTGTCGTTGGAGAGCTTTACATGCATCACATACAAGGTAAGCTTCAATTGGTTATTTGAGAATGTACTATAGAAACATGCATCATCGATTCTTCTTGCAGAGATCAGATTCAGGCGAATATCTGGAATATGTCTGACATCTCTCAGGACTAATTTGGTACAATTCACAGTCTCCCGACAAATATCTCCTCTACCAATAACTTTTGACAAATTATCATTTTCCATCTTCACAACACCAAAATCTCCTACTATATAGGATGAGAAGTATTCCTTCTGAGACGTGGCATGAATGGTAGCGCCACTATCAATTACCCAACTGGTCTCGTGGGATTTAAATTGATAGTTTCATCACAAATGACATTGAATTCATTCATGGTATTTGTTATGTCATCATCACTGCTGTCATCTTATTTTACTTCCTTGCCTTTCTGGTCTTTTTTCAACTTTTGCCAGTATTTCTTAATATGACCCTTCTTTTTACAGTAATGACATTTAATATTGCCATATTTATTTGATTTGTCTCTGCTCTTTCCTCTAGACATTTGTTGTTTAGACTGTCTCCTTCCTTTGTAGTCAGTAACTAGAACATCTGATTGTGATGAAGAAGATGAGTTTTGTGATCTCCTTCTCATTTCTTTATTCAGGATACTGTTTTTTACATACTCCATATTGACTACACCATTAGATGAATGTTGGTAATTGAAATCTTCAAAGTCTCTCATGACTCTGGCAGAGAGCCCAATACTAGCAGAGCAAATACTTCATCTTCCAGCTTTATGCTCATTTTGGATAGCTGGTCCATGATCCCTTACATCTCATTCAAATGATCTGCTATGGAAGTCCCTTCTTTATACATTGACTGCGTCAATTTTGTCAAATAAAATAATTTATTGTTACCAACTTTTGACGCGTAAAGTTGTTTAAGCTTGTTCCATAGCATCCGAGCATGAGTCTCATTGAAGATGTAGTTGTACACATTATCTTTGACAAATTTTCGGATGTAACCACACACCTGCTCATGCTCAAACTCCCACTCTTCATCTGTCTTGCCTTCGGGTTTAGTTATAGTAAAAACCGACATATGCATTTTTATCATAAATAGGAGATCATTCATTTTGCTTCTCCATATATGGTAATTTGTACTATTTAAGCTGATCATCTTGGTACCATTTGTCTCCATTTAAAAAAAATAAGACTCCTTCAGCTGATAGTAAACTAAGAAAATCTTTTCTGATATGGAATATCAGTTAATACTGCAACCACAGAGCATATTAAAAATTTTATAAGACTGACAGGCTGGCTCTGATACCACTTGTTAGGCACAGTAAGTAAAATAACACAAATAAATGTGAATAAAAATAATCAGCAAAAATAATACCGACAATTTAACGCGGTTTACCATTTAATTTGAGCTACTTTCACTGACAACACTTCAAATATTTTTTTTCTACTAATAAAAATTAATGGGTACAAAGAGAGAGTCTTCCCTAGACACAGACTATAAATAATACAACAATTTTGAGATAAACTCAAAAGTAGTGGCACACAAGTGTTTTCCAAAAATACTCCAAAATATTTTCCTTACTATTTTTGTCACTCAATAATTTTTGGAAATATTTCAAAAGTCTAACTCTCTCTCAAATTCTCTCAAATGAATTGAAATTGTTATAATTCAAATGAAATGAGATATGTCTATTTATAAATAAAATATTCAATGTGATCACAGATAAAAAAATAAAAAATATTGGCTGAAGAAATTCAATTCAAAATTGAATTGTCAACAACTTTTGACTTTTTTTAATTATATATGGTGGGGCCTACATATGGAGGGATCCACACCATTTTTTTTCAAAAAATTTTGGCTAACATAACAATAGTGCTACTAGTCTTCAAGTGCGGGAGTATATTCCCAATTTATTGTTGATATTATTTCTTTTTATCTGAATTAATACTATTTGCTTTTTTCCTCGAAAAATAATTATACAATAAATTTGTAGTTACAAATTCAAATCTAATTAGAAAAAAAAAACTTAAAAAATTGCTATGATCAATGAACAAAGTAATTAAAATATAACTATCTAATTGGTACACATTTAATCCGAGGTCACATTAGTCATGGATGGTTATATCACCAACGGAAGTTGGATTTGACCAGCCAAAGCAGACATGATTAGACTTCCTCTTGATGAAAGAATCTAATCATATGTGGTAAACGAAAAAAAAATAGTAGGTAGGCAAATAACATATAGGAGTGACTTGACAATACCAAGTTTTCTTTTATAATCTTTTCGTGCATAAGCAGGATTGGATCTCAAGTCTATTAAGATTGACTTCAACTAATTTTAGTGTGATTCAGTTGTCAATCCCAAATAAGTTGGTTAAAGATGTCTTGTGAACCGTTCATTACGAAAGAAAAAAGAAAAAGGTTTCATTGAAACTAAATTTAATTAATTATTCAGGTTAAAAAATAATTCTATATTAACTTATTTTCAAAGCTAATTTAATTAAAAAAATAAAATTGTCCTAGATATTTTAAGTAATACTTACACTATATAACTAACTAGCAGATGTGAAATATCTATCTTACTAAATTCTCCAGGTATATTGCTGAATTCATGCAAGAAATATAGAGTATAAAGTTAACATAGTGAACATTTGCTAATAGGAATGAAGATAAATAATTGCAGGTAATCCAACATTACAAGAGGATGACTTTTGGGATGTGTTAAATCCAATATCCATTTTCAAAATGATATCAGAGTTGCTAGTCTCACAATATTAAGCAATTTATATATATACAGTCCTAAAAGCTACCCGTCATGTCCAATTATGCAAATTATATGTTTAGTCTGAGGCATAAAAGAGGTATGTTAAGATCTATTATCAGCTAGTTTTATAGTATAGATACATTTTATAATAATTTGTACAATCTTTCTCCTTTAATATAGAGTTTGCAAATTAATTAAATTTAAGGTTGATTTTTAACTATTTGAATGGATCATGTTAATTTTTATGTTCAAGAATAAGAAATAAATCCAACAAAATAAAAAATAAAAAAATTGAATTTGCTAACTATACCGACCTATCTGACAGTTTTAAAAATGTTTAATTCAGCCTTTATATTATCTATTTTTGAATCATTCATTTTTTATTTAATAATTTGATGCAATTGGTAACTAATAATGATCAATTTTTTTTATAGTGATAACTAGTGGCTAATAATAGCTATAGCGAAAAATTTTGTGTAATAAAAATTTACTAATTGTTGTTGTTTATATATTAAATTACTATTAAGGTATAATTTATTATATTATATTAATATTTATCTATTTTTTATATAAAAATACTTTATTTACATAACAAATTAATTTGAAACATAAATATTTCTTAAATAATAAATTTAAATGAGTAATAAAGTTTAAATTATAAATACAATCTAAATTTGAGGTTTATGTAAATTAGCTATGAGCACCTGATAGTTAAACATTACCATACAAGTTTAGGATAACTGTTTGATTTTGAAATATCTATCAGATGCCTCGAATCTCAAATCTAAATACTTAATTGGTCTTGGCATATGAAGAATTTTGTGGGCAAGAAAGTGCGCTGCCCCGGTCATTAAAGTGGTTGCGCGCTAATTAAGTTGTTAAGACTGCATTAATTTCCTCTCATAATTCTTTGAACAGAAAGTAAGTCTAATTTAACCATGAATCGGTTACTAGTTCTGACCCAATGGTCATAGGTACTATCAACAAAATATGGAACAGGCATACCCTCCACTAGAACTATAGATTTCATACAGCTAAATAATGACTCGTCATAAAATGAAGAATACATAGATATCCTATACAGTGAATGTGTATATATGTGTGTGTGTAGAATTATGCATATACAGACTAGATTTTTCTTTTATAAACCCCAGTTCATTGTGAACTAAACCAATAAAAGAGTGTCATATAAATTATTATTTTTATATGACATTCTCCCCTTTATAGATAACTATATAATAATAATAATAATAATAATAATAATATGTGAGTTGGAAAAGTGAAAATGCCCTAAATAAAATGAAGAAAAGCTAGCATATATGTGCCAAAGATCATGTCAAAATAAAAGAGATTTAATTTGATATGAGAAAAAGTAGAATTGGCATTTACAGAGATATATGGAAGGCTAGATATCACATGCTTGTCACCTTCAACTTTTCTCATAACCCTTTCTGGAAACAGTTATGAGTTGTTTATGTAAAAAGGTATGCCTACAAATTAAATTAGGGAAAGAAGAAGAAAACTAAGGTTCAGCACCTCTCTTAGTGGGGTCTTTTTCATTTTTTTTCCCTTTCACTTGGATTGGGCATCGATTTTCTTTTCCTTTTTATATATTATACCTGCGAAAATTTGATTATACGTTAGATTGAAATAATGTGAGCTAGTGCCTTTTCTTATGAGTGTTTTTGTGTTGATATATGTCTAGATGGAGATTTATTTACCAATATTTATCAATCAGGATCTATCTAAAAATACAATGACTTTACATGTTAACCCGTTAGAAAATGATAACTATAACTTCTATGGGTTTTTTTTTTTCTATTATATCAACATTAAATTCTCCTCACTTATGTTATTGAAAAATTTGTCAAATCTAAAATGTTATTAGGGTAGTTACTTCATTTGTGATTTCTAATCTACACGGATACTTGTGTAATGAATGGATATCATTCTATGTTTCTCAAAAAGAAAATGAAAAAAAATAGCATTTCTTAATTTCAAAATATATTCTTAATCAATTTAATGCTATATCAGAAAAACGTACATTTCTAATCATATTTACTAAATTTTCTTACCTATATGAAAGTAGAAAATCAATTGTTACTAAATTTTCTTAACCATATTTGGGTCATTCATAAAGGAAAAGAGAGAAGATTAGGGGAGAAGGGAGCACATTATTCAAGAAAAGTTCTTAAAGGTCAAAACGTTTAATTTGTACATAACAATATTCACTTGTTACATTAGATTGAGCATACTTGTATAGATCTGATGATTTATTATCAATATACATGCTTATCATTCAATACAAGTTTGTACATATTTTGCATCAAAATGTGCAGTCTTTAAAATTTTCCATTTTTGTGCATAATTTATAATTACTAATGTTGAATGTTCATTATTTCTTCAGAGAAAAAGGAAAAAAAATTTCCAAATCCTATCTAGCTAGTTTATATATATGTGAACGTGTGCATGAATATATTCAAAAGATAATTATAACTCATTTTGACAGCAATATGAATTTTAGGACAAGGAATTATGCACTAATTCAATAAGAAAAAAAAGAGAGGAAAACATGAAATCTTTGATTTATTTTTGTAAATAAAAGAAAATTCTTATTGAACATTCGTACAAAAGGTTTACCCCACTGATATTATCTTTCATGGAGTCCCTTTCTCCTCTGTCTCTCTCTCTCATGATAGAGAGAGAGAGGGAGAGAGAGAGAGAGAGGGTTATTGGAGTCTGAATCTTATGAATGATTCCCAACTTTAGCCTTCTTTTTTCCTTCTTCAGTATGTACCACTCCGCCAAAATAAAACAAGAAACAACAAAAATTAAAATTAAAAACTAAAAAGAAAAATACACAAAGATACAATTAGTACGTAGACTAGGTGGGAAGTATTGTTATTGATGATAATAATAATAATGATAATGATAATAATAATAATAATAATAATAATAATAATAATAATAATAATAATAATAATAATAATAATAATAATAATAATAATAATAATAATAATGATGATGATGATGATGTTGATGATGATGATGATGGATGAAGAGTAGTTTTTTGCTTTATAAATGACCATCTCGTAGCACAAACTAGCTTCAATTTTATGCGTCTCTCTTTTTCAGATTTGTAGAAACAAATTAAGAACAGAGAAACCCGCAAGCCAAAAAAGCTTTTTTTTTTTTTTTTTTTTTTTCTCTCCTCAATTAGCATCTCTACCCACCATTTCCTTCTCACTTTGTTTATTTCCTCACAAGGTTAGTTTATCCAAACATTGAGACATAAATCTCATTATCTCTTTGCTTTGCTTCACTTCTTTTGGGTTTATCAATCTTACTCTCCATTTTAAAACCACTAAATATTTAAATGCTTTATTTGATGAAGCTTCAAGAAATGAGAAAATTTGAATCTCAAAAGTATTCAGTTTCAAACATTTTTCTTTTCTTTTCTTTTTTACTTGTGCTTTCTAAAGTCTAAGATTCAAAATGAAGTTTCTGATCACTGAAAATCCACAAGAAGTTCAATTTATGATCTTGGGAGATATAGTTTCTAGCTTTTTGTACTTGGTTTTGAACTTCTGAGTGATCCAAGAATATGTGCTAAATATGTTATCAATTGGAATATTTACTGCTATCATTTTATCAGCTCTCAAGCAGATATGGCGTATCCCGGTGATTCGAGAGAGATCTCACCACAGAGGAAAATGGGTAGGGGGAAGATCGAGATCAAGCGGATCGAAAACACCACGAATCGCCAAGTCACTTTCTGCAAAAGACGCAATGGTTTGCTCAAGAAAGCCTATGAATTATCTGTTCTCTGTGATGCTGAGGTTGCTCTCATCGTCTTCTCTAGCCGCGGCCGCCTCTACGAGTATGCTAACAATAGGTACACACAACTACAAACGTATCTTGATCTTAATTTCTCAAAAGTACCACCATCTATTCTTGTTGAAAAGAAAATTCAATTTTCAATTTCTGTATTTTTTTTTCATTTTTAAATGGTTTCTTTAAATGGTTTGCAATTTAAAAATCAGAGTTTTTTTTATTAATTTTGGTTCATAACTAGATCTTTTGGTAGATTTAAAGTGAAAGTTCCCATAATCATTTCCTGTGTTTTAGTTGTGATCGAGTTTCTCTCCAACTATGATTCATTTGTCTTTCTTTATTTATGGTTTTTTTTTTCCTTTATATGATATAAACATAATTTTTTGTTATTTCAATAACATAGATCTGCTGCAATAGATAGAAATAGGAGCAGGGTAAGAGTGTAATAATGGTTAATTGTAAGAAGGAGAGGTTTGGAATGTACTCATGGCCTGTGAGATCAGCTTCTTCTTTCCTCCATTGTTAAATTTTCTGTTTCTTTCTTATTTCTTTCTTCCGTTATCTATCTATCTATCTATAAGGCAAAAGATAAGGGCTAATTGCAAAAGCTGTCATCTTCTAATTAGTCCAAAAATCTTCAATCTCTTGACACTTCCTTAATAGCACGTCAACTGCACATCAAGAAAGCTCAAGTAGAGTGTCAAACCTAATGAAAAAAAATTTGTCAGTAAAAATTCAACAAATAAGAAGTAGGGTTAGGGTAATTAAAACCTAAATCCACCGGATGGGTTTCTTCTGAAAACATGTTATACGTCCCTTTTCAAACCAGTCACAAACAAATCAGGAGACTTTAAATCCACTCCCAAATTAGGGCTTTCCCTAATCTGCACGAAATTTCCCCAAATCTGAGTTTTGATTGCAACCCAAGTGGGAAAAGCATCAACCCTTTTGTTCCTAGTCAAACTTACCCCAAATTAGGGCTTCTAATCTATCTCACGAGACTATCAATTTTGTTCAGGGGCTTTAACGTGTAATCCTTAAATCTATTCAAGTAGACCCTTCTGCTATTAGTTTAATCATAAATTATTTGAATTTCACATGGGGGGTTTTTTTTTCTTTTGTTTTTCCTTTTCAACTATCTGTATTACCTAACTGGGTTAGGGCTTAATGACCAGATCAAGATCATCAGAAGTTGTTGTTGCTACTGATGTATGGTTTTGGTTCAGCAACCGAATCTTTGGTCACGTCACACCCGATTTTTCTGTTCTTGATGACTGACAAAAGGGTTTGTGTCATGATGCATGATTCTGATTAACCTTATATAATTTATATCTTCAAAAATGGTGCAAAAATAAAATATAAACAAGTATCCCAATCTCTAAGTTAAATTCTTTTACACTGAGAGAAAGAAATGGGCCAATTAGAATTGATCAAATTATGTCATGATGATGGCACTGATAAGATTATGGAGTGGGCGTTGCATTGTGCAAGATCTTTCATCGATATATTTATTAATGCAATTATTTTTGAGATTCAATCCAACACAAGGGGTTGAAACTTGAAAGAGAGAGAAAGTGAAGTCGGCAGAGAGACAACGTACGAACAACTGAGAGCCAATGGGAGAGTTCTGCCCATTCTGGCTTCTTTCATACAATGGGAAGTGTACATCTATAGCTACTGCTATTGGCCGTCTCTGATGTACTCAGATTTTCAGTTTCAGACAGGAAAAAAAAGACCCATTAATTATATTATGTTATCTTATCACTTTTACCTTAATTTCCTTGAAAATAAAACACAACTTCACGGTTCTTGCAATTTTTTTCATTTGATCGAGGTGGATAATTGATGGTGGTTTAGGTTATTATCCATAGAGTTATGGGTATGTGACACGTGGCATAGATTTGACCATAGACATGGCTTCTCCAATCATATTATAGGACATAGCGCCAGCTTGGCAGAGACATCCAAGATCGGAAGCTCGACGAAGTTAAGGTATCAGCTTAAAAAAAGGAATGGGTCTTATCTGATGTGAGACGACATATTATATTTTAACTGTTGCAAATATTGAGGGAATTTTTTTTATTTTGTCATTATGAGTAATCAATCTATTTTTAAGGAACTAGCTAGAGTTTTCTTAATGATTTTGCTTTCAGGTTTTAGGGTTTTGTAGTAGGATGAGTTAACTGAGAGAGTTGGTTGATTTGACTTAAAATGACTTTTTTTTGGGTGGTAATATGACCTTAAAACCATCTACCATTAAATGCCATCGTAACAGGCCCACGATAGTTACTGGTTAATTAGTTATTGTGGGATCATGACATTTACCCTTACAGCAAGAGCACTTACAAATTACTAGTTAATTACATTAACTCACTTTAATCTCTATGTTCAAATTAATCCCTCTTAAGTGTTTTGTGTTTCTTAAATAAATTTTCAATTTTCTTTAGTTTTGTTAACTTTCTCTTCAAATGCATAATATTTTTTTCCCTTTTATTATGGGTATGATGATACATAATCCATAAAAAGACTGAAGACTAGTTGAAGACAAAGAATTGTTATTGAAATTAATTGTAATTGCAGAATGATTTTTTTTTTTCTGAATTGGGGATAAAATGAACTTTTTTTTTGAAACTGTTTCAATTTTCGAACAGTATTGTATGGAAGGTAAATGTTTCACTCATTGAGTTCTGAAAAATATGAGAATTATTAGGAATTATAGAGGATAAGAAGTGGTACTTGTTGTATGCAATACTAATAATATTCGGAATGTCATAATAACATTATATCTGAGGTTTTTCCTTCATTTATTACATTATTGAAGCTTTTTTATTTTAATTATTTTGCATAATTTTATATACTTCTGTTGCTCATTTCTAAAGATCTCCTTGCCAACCTCCTTATTTAAGAAAAGAAAAGAAAAGAAAACAATACTCCTAAGGGAAAAAATTATAATAAAATTTATGGTTTCTCTATAAATGGTTATTAAAAAGGTACAAATAGGATAAGAGTATTTTAAAAAGTTGTGATCATATGCATTGTTTGGGACATGTTGCTCAATTTGTGTTTAAACAAAACATTATAAGTTGGACTGGAGAAGCAAAATAAACAAAGACAAATCTTTTTTTTTTTTTGAATCCTGCTTGCAGAACTGACAAAGATTAAACCAAATAATAATATTTTTTATTATTGGCCATTAGTGAAAATGAAGACAAAAGTTAGAAAGTCAACCATTTTTTTTCCATTTTTTTTGCTCCTTTTCTTCAATTGAGGGATTTGATTTGTCTGAGCTCGTACAATTGACCACCCTTCTTTCTCTGAATTCCTTCATGTCAAACAGTCTCACAAATGATTGGTAGATCATGGAGGATTCCTAACAAGGCCTCTCAACTGGAATTTTTTTTAAAAAATATCAGTAAGAATCTCTATTGCAAAAAATAAATGATAAAAATATATAACCAATTTGGTAAAAAAATAACTTCTCCAGGATGTCCTTATATCATTTAATGAAATACTTAGGAGATAAATTAAGAATTGAACATAATGTTGTAAATTTAGAAAAGAATAGAAATTTATGAGTGAATGCTATTAATTTATTGAAATTTTAATTGTATGAAACATAGGCTTAAAAATGAAAAGAAGTCTTATATTTGAGTTATTGAGAGTCTAATATCATGTTAAGAATAGGAATAAAAGAGCTGTGATATATTGTACACATAATACATTGAATTGAATACCTTTATAGATGTGGATAGAAACTAACAAAATGATTAAAAAAAAGACTATTTTAAATAACTAGATAAGAATTATTTTTCACAAACTCACATTATGAGAATTCACACAATCAACTGTATTAATTTCTAACACCCCAATCCGCTATGGATTTACTGTTTAGTTTGGTACATTTTTAATGACCAGGGTTTCAAAAATAGAAGGAAAAGGAAAAAGAAACTAAAATTTCTAAATTTACTCTCTTAAACATACAAGCCTACTTTATGCAACTTGTTCATCCATCTTTGAGTTGAAAGCTATATAATCATTGTTTATCAAATTGTTTTCGTAATTATCAAATTTAAATAAAATATATTAAGTGAAGTAATTGTGTCTCTCAGTCGGACCCTTGTAATAAAAAAAAAAGATATATATATATATATATATATATATATATATATATATATATATATACCCTTGTCTTGCTCTCCTTACATACTTTTAATATATTTCCTTTGACTTTATATGTGCTACCAAACGAGATTTCCTCATGATTAATGCGTTATGAATTATTAATCCTTGATCATCTGAAATATAAATTAGTGCACAATACTATGTTTGAACCTTAATTACATATTATTTAGGTCTAATAATGTAAAAGATATATATCCTAATCTTGTCTTTAATTTTTTATCCTAAATCTTAATTTGCATAATTTTGTTCTGATTTCAGTAATTACTTACCTTTTATTTGATAAGTGTTTTTTATTATATTTTGGAAATTAATTACTATTTTTGTGATAATTTAATTAGAACATTCTGAATTATATATGCTTGAATGATCTGAATATTGAACTTGTTCTAGTATTTAGGCAAAATTGTCAATATCAAAGATTTTGAATGAAATTGTGAAAGATGAAAACGTTTGGAGATTTTGTATCGTTAGGACTACTATTTAACATCAAATAAATGGGAAATTAATGATGTTCATATGAAATTCATACTATATATGTTGCAGTGTTAAATCAACGATTGAAAGGTACAAGAAGGCATGTACAGATTCAACCAGTACTGGATCAGTTTCTGAAGCTAATGCTCAGGTAATAGGGGCGAATTTATCAGTTTCTATACTCATGTCTTTGATAATTAAATTCCTTTTCTTTCATATTATTCATAGTGTTTTCGAGTAAGAGGAGGGAAAATAATCAAGTCTTAAAATAGTCTAATGAATTTTTCTGTAAATATGATATCAATGCACAATGATGCAAGTCATTATTCATTCTTCCATGAAATTTTCTATCTTGAATGAAAATGAAATATTGAATAATGTTGTCCTTGGTGTTATATATCAGTATTATCAGCAAGAAGCTGCCAAGCTGAGAGTGGAAATTAGCAAATTGCAGACTTCAAACAGGTAAACTGCTGAAATTTTATATATATGCTTATGATCAATTATTTAATGTTATATATGAATTTAGTTCTGTGGGTTGGTAGGATTAATTATTTTTCTTTGAAACAATGGTATTTTGATCAGAAACATGCTGGGTGAGTCTCTGGCAGCCTTGACTGTTAAGGAACTAAAGAGCTTGGAGATAAAACTAGAGAAAGGAATTAGCAGAATTCGGTCCAAGAAGGTACTCCTTTTCTAGTACTAATTCATGATACTATGTATATAATTATACATCTCTAATTTAAAAAAAATTAATGTGAATTGTTTTTTTCTTCCTTGAAATCTGTTTCCATAATAACTCTTATTCAGAATGAGCTGCTGTTCGCGGAGATCGAGTTTATGCAGAAAAGGGTAAATATTCCCTTTGTTTACACGCTATTCGAAGATGGTTAATATTGAAAATTTGACGTCTTCATGTTCCATTGATTGTTTCAACAAATTGCATATTTCAGGAAATTGATTTGCATAACAATAATCAGTTGCTTCGAGCCAAGGTCTGTTGATTATTATCTCCCTTAATATTTGCTTAATTTATTCGATGAAGCAAGCTAGAATGAATAAAATTGCAGATTGCTGAGAATGAAAGGAAGCAACAGAATATGAATTTGATGCCAGGAGGTGGGAATTATGAGATAATGCAGTCTCAGCCATTCGATAATCGCAATTATTTTCAAGTGAATGCATTACAACCCACCAATCATTACTCTCACCAAGACCAGATGGCTCTCCAGTTAGTGTAAGTTAATTATAGTATGTTTTTATGCATTTACACAAACAATTAACAAATTTCTTTATGGTTTTTATGGCAGTTAATAAGGTTTGAAAGGGCATGCATGAATCAAAATTTGTGCCTTTTCTCTGCTAATTTTCCATGGAGAGTAAGGTATTTGGCATAATGCAAGCTGCCAATTAGATAATTAATAGAGTGGCATAGTACTATGCTGCCATGCATGGTGTAATCCAACTTAAGACTTTTACATAGAGAATATTAATGTTGTAGGGGAAAGATGATATTTCTTTCTCTTTTAAATTCAAAACTTTCATTCTGTTGTGTGATATATCTTCTCATTACTTTGACTTCTTCTTCTTGTTCTGTAATATAATGTTAGCTTTAGCATGTTTGATGGAGATAGAGACATGTAGGTATCGTTAGTTCATTTCTGTTCAATTTCTCTTATTTTTATTCCATGTCATTTTCTGGGACCGCAGAAGAAAAAGACAGGCAACAACTAGTTAGTGCTATTTCTAAAGAAACCTACAATGAGTTATTAATGATAGAGATTGTATCCCTTTTTTTTCATTAATTAGTATTATTTTTTAAGGATTATATGTATTTAGTTGCGCAAAGTAAGCAAATGAAAAGCAAAGAATAATGGCATTTTTATGTTCATATTTGAAAAACAAATCATTCTGATTTCAGAAGCAAGAAACTGGAAGCCAAAACAAAATTACGATCACTCAGCTACTAGCTTATAGCCTGCAAAAGAAATCTTTGACTTGATCTGAATTAGGCAACATATGGAAATTCAACCCAAAATTACAAGATAGACTGCAAAAGAACATATGCTCCTCTTCCAGCAATCTGATAAATGATTTCAGTGGCATGGTATCCATCATAGAAGAAGTATGTTTCCCTGTGGTCGCATACTTTTTCATTAGGTACACAATACCCATAATCATTCAACTTGCAGCATGGATTAATGTTAAATTCTACACCTGCAATACATCATTACAAATTACTTAATTTCAGTTTTCTGCGCAATAGAGATATCAAATCAGAAATTAATTAATACTAGTATTTAAGAAGATGATATATATCTACCAGGAACATTAGTTCCAAGATCAAATCCTAGAGGACCGGCCTTGAGAAATTTCGCGCCGGGAAGTTCTGTGTTTAGTCTATAAACGAGCGCATTTAGCTTTCTGTTAAAAATATTAGCTGCATAGTTCATCTGGTCCACACATAGGGATCCTTCTGTGCTCATGGTAGAAGTTGCTTTAGGTGTACAACCTATACTGAAAACCGAAGTAAGACCCACCTTCCTTGCTCCGTAGCTGTATAATTGCTGTAAGGAAATCACCATGAGTAATTCACATACCTTTCCTTTTTAAGGAGAAATTACACCATAAGGAGAGGGAAATTGGTGAGCTATTCATGGGGATTTTCGTTTGACAAATAAATTTAACTAGGGATTCGCCACGAAAATAAACCGTAATAAGCAAAAAATATTTGGGTAATTTCATTCATGCTCCCTATATTTTAGATCTTATGACCAAACTGTACTTAAAGATTAATTTATAATGGTAAAATCCCAAAACTTCAATTTGCTTTCAATACATAGTCATTCTTTTGGCAAAAAAAAAAAAATTCTGTCAGCAATCTTTGGTCCTTAAAATATGACTTTTTTCTATTTAGTCCTTAAATTTTTGTTGTGCTTATATTGAGTTTTAGTAGGGATTTATAGCAAAAAATGGTAACTTAGGATCCAAAAAAGATTTAGCACACATTGGGTTACTGAACTTTTTTTTTTTTTTTTTCTCATTGAGTCGCTACTTATGAAATATTTAAAAACTCAATATTTATCATTATAAATATTAAAGACTAAATAAAAAAATATATAATAATTCAAGAACCAAATGATGGATTATCAATGGATTGATTTTTTTGGCCAAAGGGATGATTTTGGAAAGCAAATTGGAATTTTGGGACTTCAATCTACTAATTGGTCCAAGGATGGTTACGTGGTATGATCTAAAATTGAAGGACCGTAAACGAAATTAACCATAAAAATTTATGAACAATGTCCTCCTTCCTAAGTTTTAAAACATTTTAAAAAAAAATAATAATAAAATAAAATAAAAAGAAAGGAAGGAAGAAAGAAAGAACTCACTCGTAATTGCTGATTATACTTCTTGATTAGAACAGTGGCGAATTGTTGTGGGCTATACATCTTGCTGGTGTTGTATTGGTCGGGCAAGTAGTAGTTTCTAAGATAATCATCGTTTCCTATCACAACAACGTATAAACATTTGTCCAATTTACTACGAACTTGTTCATCATTTAGTCGGTAAAATCCCTTTAGTCGTTCCATGGTACTTCTGTGATTCTCTAACTGCTTATCAAAATCTATATTGTCACCCTGCAAGAGTAATATAATCTTCTTCAATTAATTCAATAATTCATAATTAATTCTACACATCTATATAAATTTATATTCGATTAATATTACCGCCTGTTTCCCAGTTTCAGGTAGGATTCCTGAAGATGCAGATGCATAGTTCATTCCTTTAGATGCTTCATCAGGATCGGCTTCTGGTGAAAAGGTCTTTATCGGCCCATCAAATCCCAATAGTTCAGCTGTTAATAGATAATTAAAAAAGGAGAAATTTCAGAAAAAAATCCCAATATTTGAGTGCTTTTCAATTTAAACTCTATTCTTTTCTTATAAATTTGAATCCAGATTTTTATCATTATTTCCAATGCAACCCCTTTGTTAACTTTCCATCTATATTTGGATGAAAATTTAATGTGAATATGCTGTCTGAATCTATATTTCATTTCAAAGGTCCACTCTCTCCATGACCCATTTTTTTACTTCTAAATGTATATATACACTACTGGGTATATATAGAGATAATATGGTAGAAAGAAAGAAGCATTAGGGAGACAGAGACATTGAAGTATGAGTCCTAGAAGCATGTTTATGTAAAATTTTCATCAAAAAAATGGATAGAAAGTAAATAGAGGCCATGCACTGAAAGTAGATATAAACATCATAATTCAAATTGTAAAGAAAAAAAAGAATATATGATTTAAATGGAAAAAGTACCCAAATATTGCGATTTTGTTTTTGTAATTTCCCATGAAAAAAATGTTAGCATATAGTAACTGCCCTGCATAAAAAAATTCAGTTATTGCAAAGAAGGTAAAGGGATTAGACCTATTATATCAACAGCAGTTTTGCCATTGGTGAACCTCCCTGTCGGACCAAGAGCATTGTCTTTCCCATATGGCCAGTAATTGGCTTTACTAGTCGTCTTAAGATTGTTGTTGTTGCCTGCGTCAACCAACGAGTCTCCGAATATGAACAAACAAGGAACCTGCGGTTTGCCATTGACCAAATGTTTCCAGTTCAAAACTATGGCCAGGGCAAATGTTAAAAATAAGTAGTGTTGTTTTTTCATAATAGCCATAACTAAGCAGGTTGAGTAATTAAGTAAGGAATTTAGATGAAAGTCAATAAATTACCATAAAAAAGGAGTTGTGTCTGAAGTGAAAGAATTCCAAAATGACAACAATATATAGGCTTAGCCAACTCAGGAGTTGTAAGGCTAAGAGTACGTGAAGGACCTACGGAGAAGGTGAGTGGTGTTGTTTTAGAAATTAAGGCATTGGCTTTGACCATATGTCTAATTTGATATTCTTTCCTATCCATGTAATTGGATTAAAACCACATATAATTAAGACCCGAATCAAATCTAAGATGCTTACCATAGATATCATAATGTCATCAATCAATATATTTTATTTTTTGAAACATACATTTTTCACCCTAAGCTTATCAAAACTATTCTATTAAGAATTTATTTGATGAAAAAAAAATGTTTTTTGAACAAATGATATTAAATAAAAAAAAATTAAAAAAATCGAATGAAAGTGAATATTTTATAACTTCTTGAGTTGTATTGAGTTTCAAATTTTTTTATTTTTATTTTATTAAGTTTTGAACTTATAATTAATTTTTGTCATACATTTTTCACCAGCGAGCTTATCAAAACTATTTTATTAAAAATTTATTTGATGAAAACAAAATTTTTTTTGAGCAAATGATGTTAAATAAAAAAAATAAAAAAATCAAATGAATATGAATATGAATATTTCAGAACTTCTTGAGTTGTGTTGATTTTCGAATTTTTCAATTTTTATTTTATTGAGCTTTGAACTTATACTTAATTTTTGTCATACATTTTTCACCCATGAGCTTATCAAAACTATTGTATTAAAAATTTATTTGATGAAAACAAAACGTTTTTTTATTAGTTAAATAAAAAATTAAAAATCAAATGAAAATGAATATTTTAGAACTATTAAGTTTCAAATTTGTCAATTTTAATTTTATTGAGCTTTGAATTTATAATTAATTTCTTATCATTCATTTTTCACCCTGACCTTATTTACACTATTCTATTAAAATTTTATTTAATGAAAACAAAACATTTTTTGAATAAATGATGTTAAATAAAAAAATAAAAATTAAATAAAAATGAATATTTCAATACTTCTTGAATTGTATTGAGTTTCGAATTTTTTCATTTTTATTTTATTGAGCTTTAAACTTATAATTAATTTTTGTCATATATTTTTCACCCTTCATCTTATAAAACTATTTTATTAAAAATTTATTTGATGAAAATAAAACATTTTTTGAACAAATGATGTTAAAAAAAAATAAAATAAAAAGAAAATGAATATTTCATAACTTCTTGAGTTGTATTGAGTTTCAAAATTTTCAATTTTTATTTTATTCAGTTTTGAACTTATAATTAATTTTTGTCATACATTTTCCACCCTTGATCTTATCAAAAACTATTCTATTAAAATTTATTTGATGTAAACAAAACGTTTTTTGAGCAAATGATGTTAAATAAAAAAATTAAAAATAAAATAAAAATGAATATTTTCAGAACTTTTTGAGTTGTCTTGAATTTCGAATTTTTCAATTTGTATTTTATTTAACTCTGAACTTATAATTAATTTTTGTCATACATGTTTCACCCATGAGCTTATCAAAACTATTCTATTAAAAATTTATTAAATGAAAAAAATATTTTTTTAGCAAATGATGTTATAAAAAAAAGTAAAAATCAAATTAAAATGAATATTTTAGAATTGTTTGAATTGTATAGAGTTTCAAATTTTTCAAATTTTATTTTATTGAGCTTTAAACTTATAATTAATTTTTGTCATATATTTTCCACCCTTGATCTTATCAAAACTATTCTATTAAAAATTTAATTGGTGAAAATAAAACATTTTTAAAGCAAATGATGTTAAATAAAAAAATTAAAAATCAATTGAAAATGAATATTTTAGAACTTCTTGAGTCGTATGGAGTTTCAAAATTTTCAATTTTTATTTTATTGAATTTTTAACTTATAATTAATTTTTGTCATACATTTTCCATCCTTGAGCTTATCAAAAATATTTTATTAAAAATTTATTTGATAAAAACAAAATATTTTTTCAGCAAATGATGTTAAATAAAAAAAATATTAAAAATCAAATGAAAATAAATATTTCAAAAATTCTTGAGTTGTATTGAGTTTCAAATTTTTTAATATTTATTTTATTGAGCTTTGAACTTATAACAAATTTATGTTATACATTTTCCACCCCAGAGTTTGTCAAAACTATTCTATTAAAAATTTATTTAATGAAAATAAAATATTTTTTGAGCAAATAATGTTAAGGAAAAAATGAAAAATCAAATGAAAATGTATATTTCATAACTTTTTGAGTTGTATTGAGTTTCGAATTTTTGAATTTTTATTTTACTGAGTTTTGAACTTATAATAAATTTTTGTTATACATTTTTCATCTCTGAGCTTATTAAAACTATTTTATTAAGAATTTAAGTGATGAAAACAAAACGTTTTTTGAGCAAATGATGTTAAATGAAAAAATTAAAAATCAAATGAAAATTAATATTTCAGAACTTCTTGAGTTGTATTGACTTTCAAAATTTTTAAATTTTATTTTATTGAGTTTTGAATTTATAATTAATTATTGTTATACATTTTTAACCCCTGGACTTATCAAAACTATTATATTTAAAATTTATTTGATGAAAACAAAATATTTTTTGAACAATTGATGTTAAATAAAAAAATTAAAAATCAAATAAAAATGAATATTTCAAAACTTCTTGAATTATATTGAGTTTCGAATTTTCAAATTTTATTTTATTGAAATTTGAACTTATAATTAATTTTTGGCATATATTTTTCACCTCTGAGCTTACCAAAACAAGTCTATTAAAAATTTATTTGATGAAAACAAAACATTTTTTGAACAAATGAAGATGAATTAAAAAATTAAAAATCAAATGAAAATGAATATTTCAGAATTTCTTGAGTTGTATTGAGTTACAAATTTTTCAATTTTTATTTTACTAAGCTTTAAATTTATAATTAATTTTTGTCATACATTTTTCACCCTTGAGATTATTAAAACAATTATATTTAAAATTTATTTGATGAAAATAAAACGTTTTGTGAACAAATAATATTAAATAAAAAAATTAAAAATCAAATGAAAATGAATATTTCATAATTTCTTGAGTTGCATTTAGTTTCGAATTTTTCAATTTTTATTTTATTGATATTTGAATTTATAATTAATTTTTGTCATACATTTTTCACCTCTAAGTTTATCAAAACTATTCTATTAAAATTTTATTTGATGAAAATAAAAAATTTTATGAGCAAATGATGTTAAATAAAAAAAATAAAAATCAATGGAAAATGAATATTTCAGAACTTTTCAAGTTGTATTGAGTTTTGAACTTAAAATTATTTTTTGTCATATATTTTCCACCATTGAGCTTATCTAAACTATTCTATTAAAATTTATTTGATGAAAATAAAACGTTTTTTGAGAAAATGATATTAAATAAAAAAAATTAAAAATCAAATGAAAATAAATATTTCAGAACTTATTGAGTTGTATTAAGTTTCGAATTTTTCAATTTTTATTTTATTTAACTTTGAACTTATAATTAATTTTTGTTATATATTTTTCACCCACAAGCTTATTAAAAACAATTTTATTAAAAATTTATTTGATGAAAAGAAACTTTTTTTTGGGCAAATAATGTTAAATAAAAAAATAAAAAATGGAATGAAAATGAATATTTGAGAACTTATTGAGTTGTATTAAGTTTTGAATTTTTATTTTATTTTGCTTTGATCCATCGACCTAAGACGAAGAGAAGGGTCTTTCTAAAGACTTGCCATGATAAGGAGGAAGGGGATAACAAGCACACTTGGAGAGCACAGTACAATCGCATACATTTCTGGAACACCTCTAACAGAGGGACAAATAGTCAATTTTGAAAGAATTTAAGTTAAGCTCGATCTTTCAATACCATGACATTTTTCTTAAGAATAGAATAAAGGATTATTTTGGTCATCTTCCCCATTATTTAGAAAAAGTGAGTCATCGGTTTAGGTACAAGATACTATAATTAGCGCTTGAACAATTAAACTATGTGATTGAATAAATCTTCATCTATTTGGCGTCAGCCTCCATACATGGTCTTACGACTTTGCGGAGACCTGTGTTTTTGGTAAACAGTCGTCCGGGCCTAGTCACTACAACCCCCTTTGTGAGGAGGCACCCTGCAACCACCCCCGAGTATATGCTTCAACAGGAATTACACAAGGGTAGTTTTCAGCCATTGTAGCTGTTCATAACCCACAAACTAATTTCTCAATGTTATACTAATCGCAATGTATCAAATCACAAAACAATGGATACCTTTTTAGGGAGAGGTGATGCTTGTTGGGTATTCTTCAATTTCTTCCGAAAGCAGATGACTATTCATCTCAAACTTGTAATTAATTTTTGTCATATAGTTTTCACCCTTAGCTTATCAAAAGTATTCTATTAAAAACTTATATGATAAAAACAAAACGTCTTTTGACCAAAATGATGTTAAATAAAAAAATTCAAATGAAAATAAATATTTCAGAACTTCTTGAGTTGTATTGAGTTTCAAATTTTTTAATTTTTATTTTATTAAACTTTAAACTTATAATTAATTTTTGTTATACATTTTTTTACCCATGAACTTATCAAAACTATTTTATTAAAAAATTAATTGATGAAAAAAAACATTTTTTGAGCAAATGATGTTAAATAAAAAAATTAAAAATCGAACGAAAGTGAATATTTTAGAACTTCTTGAGGCGTATTGAGTTTTGAAACTTTCAATTTGTATTTTATCGAGCTTTAATTTATGATTAATTTTTTTCATATATTTTTAACCCCTAAGCGTATCAAAACTATTTTATTAAAAAATTATTTGATGAAATCAAAACTTTTTTTTGACTGAATGATGTTAAATAAAAAAAAATTAAAAATCAAATGAAAATGAATATTTCAAAACTTCTCAAATTGTATTGAGTTTTAAATTTTTAAAATTTTATTTTATTGAACTTTGAACTTATAATTAATTTTTGTCATATGTTTTCCACCCTTAAGTTTATCAAAACTATTTTATTAAAAATTTATTTGATGAAAACAAAATGTTTTTTCAGCAAATGATGTTAAATAAAAAAAAACATTAAAAATCAAATGAAAATGAATATTTCAAAACTTCTTGAGTTGTTTTGAGTTTCAAATTTTTCAATTGTTATTTTATTGAGCTTTGAACTTATAATTAATTTTTGTCATACATTTTTCACCCCTGAGCTTATCATGAAAATAAAAAAAATATATTTTTAGCAAATGATATTAAATAAAAAAATAAAAAATAAAATGAAAATAATTATTTGAAAACTTCTTAAGCTTTGTACTTATAATAATTTTTTGTCATACATTTTTCACTATTGAGCTTATCAAAATTATTCTATTAAAAATTTATTTGATGTAAATAAAATATTTTTTGAGCAAATAATATTAAATAAAAAAATTTGAAAATCAAATAAAAATGTATATTTTCAGAACTTTTTGAGTTGTATTGAATTTCAAATTTTTCAGATTTTATTTTACTGAGCTTTGAACTTATAATTAATTTTTTTGATATACTTTTCACCCCTAAGTTTATCAAAACAAGTTTATTAAAAATTTAACTGATGAAAACAAAATATTTTTTTTTGAGAGAATGATGTTAAATAAAAAAAATTAAAAATTAAATGAAAATGAATATTTAAAAACTTTTTAAGTTGTATTAATTTTCAAATTTTTCAATTGTTATTTTATTGAGCTTTGAACTTATAATAAATTGTTTTCATACATTTTTTACCCTTGAGTTTATCAAAACTATTTTATTAAGAATTTATTTGATGAAAACAAAACGTTTTTTGAGCAAATGATATTAAATAAAAAAAATTAAAAATCATATGAAAATAAATATTTCATAACTTCTTGAGTTGTATTGATTTTAAAATTTTTAAAATTTTATTTTATTGAGTTTTGAATTTATTATTAATTTTTTTATACATTTTTCATCCCTAAAACTTATCAAAACTATTCTATTTAAAATTTATTTGATGAAAACAAAACGTTTTTTGAACAAATGATATTAAAAAAAATTAAAAATAAATGGAAATTAATATTTCAGAATTTCTTGAGTTATATTGAGTTTCAAATTTTTAAATTTTATTTTATTGAGCTTTAAAATTTTTATTAATTTTTGGCATTCATTTTTCACCCCTAACCTTATCAAAACAAGCCTATTAAAAATTTATTTGATGAAAACAAAATGTTTTTTGAGCAAATGATGTTAAATAAAAAAAATTAAAAATCAAATGAAAATTAACATTTCAGAACTTCATTAGTTTTATTGAGTTTCAAAATTTATTTTATTGAGCTTTAAACTTATAATTAATTTTTGTCATACTTTTTTTACCCTTGAGCTAATCAAAACTATTCTATTTAAAATTTAGTTGATGAAAATAAAATGTTTTTTTTGAACAAATGATGTTAAAAAAAAATTAGAAATCAAATGAAAATGAATATTTCAGAACTTCCTGAGTTGCATTGAGTTTCGAATTTTTTAATTTTTAATTTATTGAGTTTTGAACTTATAATTCATTTTTATCATACTTTTTTCATCAGCTTATCAAAACTATTCTATTAAAAATTTATTTGAGCAAATGATGTTAAATAAAAAAATAAAAAATCAAATGAAAATGAATATTTCAGAACTTCTCGAGTTGTATTGAGTTCGAATTTTTCAATTTTTATTTTATTGAAATTTGAACTTGTAATTAATTTTTATCATATATTTTCCATCAATGATCTTATCAAAACTATTTTATTAAAAATTTATTTGATGAAAACAAAACGTTTTTTCAGCAAATGATATTAAATAAAAACATTAAAAATCAAATGAAAATGAATATTTTAAAACTTCTTGAGTTGTATTGAGTTTCAAAATTTTCAATTTTTATTTTATTGAGCTTTGAACTTATAATTAATTTTTTTCATACATTTTTCACCTCTGAGCTTATCAAAACAATTATATTAAAAATTTATTTGATGAAAACAAACATTTTTTGAGCAAATGATGTTAAATAAAAAAATAAAAAATCAAATGAAAATGAATATTTTCAGAATTTCTTGAGTTGTATTGAGTTCGAATTTTTCAAATTTTATTTTATTAAATTTTGAACTTATAATTAAAATTTTCATACATTTTTCACCCTTCAGCTTATCAAAACTATTTTATTAAAAATTTATTTAATGAAAACAATCCGTTTTTTCAGCAAATAATGTTAAATGAAAAAATTTTAAAAAAATAAAAATCAAATGTATATTATATTTCAAAACTTCTTGAATTGTATTGAGTTTCAAATTTTTCAAATTTTATTTTATTGAGTTTTGAACTTATAATTAATTTTCGTTATACTTGCTAATAATATGTTTTTGTTTAGAACATTTTTGCATTTCCCACAATCAAAAAAAGAAAGGAAATCGAGACAACATTTATATGGTTTGACCAGTAATGCCTTCATTCACTCGCAAGACATAATAGTTTTTTACTATAATGAATGAGTAAAGTAAAATTGCAATTTAATCCTCAAAACCAAGAAAATCTGAAAATTCCAATATTTTTCCAAAGTGACTCGGAATTATATAATTCAACTGATTCAAAACCGAATGGGATGAGTAAACACAAATCTCTCTTTTTTCTCATTTTTTTTATGTCCCTGCAAACTTCTCAAATTGAATTGCAATTCAAATCTACCAAAATTCAAGTCACATCAACTAATATGTTTCCTAAGTTTCTTTTATATTTTCAATAAAATAAGTACTCACTGAAATATATATATATATATATATATATATATATATATATATATTAGGAGCTCTATATTTGAAACAATAATCTAAAATTTAAATGTTTAAAAGAATAAAAATTAAATAATAGAACAATTTTATAATTTTAAAAACCAGAAGATGCATATTCCTGTATTTATTCAATTTCAAGACTGGATTATATTTTTCTAACATGGAGTGGGTTGAGGAGTACCAAAACTGTCTCCAGCAAAGGGCTGTGTGGTTGCCAATTTTTTCTTCTTTTATCACACAAAAAATCATTGAAGGAAAAAAGCTGCGAGAAATATTAGTTTAATCTAATATTTGACCACTGTCTATGAGACGGGCACTCGACCATTAAAATTAGTCTGCTAAAAAATTGTGAGTTTAAATCATACTTGTAAACAGAATTATGATAGAGAAAAAGAGGCTTGCTCAATATAGCAACAGCCTAAAGCAAATTTCAATTTAAATTGATTTTTTTAAAGATTGAAAATTCAATTGTTTGCATCGTAATCTTATTATCCAGCACATGAGTTCTTTCTTTTTTATTAAAAAGGGAGCAGTATTATGATGTTTTTTGTTTGTTTTTTAATAAAGTCGATTTATAAATCGAAACTAATTCGGTAATTTCAACTGTGATAAATTATATAATTTCCTCAAAATTATTGTCCGTCTACCATACAATATAAGAAATATTTATTGTGTTCTTCTTATTAGATTTTTGAGCTGACACATACTCTCACTTAAAAATATTATTAGACCCACATAAAAAAAATACAGTGTTGCATGAGATGGAGAACGTAATAAATTAGGTAATGTAGTAGGTAACAAGTGCTTCTCATTCGATATATGTTTGTTGAAAAAATTAGGAAAAAAAAGGGTGAAAGCCCAAATTAAACTTAGAGAACAAAGTAAAACAGGAAAGAAAGATCAACTACAGTAATGAAAATGAATTGAAGTAGGAAAATATACAGTAAAGGAAAATCGTACAATAGAAAATTAGGGAAGTTTCCTTATTAAACCCAGAAAACTCTACGCCAATCTACATAAATATTTATGAAGAAGCCACAAAATATTTACATATGGGCTAGATATAATAGATTAGGCCTTTTGGGCTTAATTGCCCATCAAAACTTTATATTAAGATTATAAAATATGCTTCAAAAGAACAAATGCTGCTCTTGCAGTTATCTGATTCACAATTTCAGTGGGGTGAAATGCATCCCAGAAAATAGCCAAGTTCCTATTGTGGCAAGCTCTTTGGTTCGGAATGCAGAAACCAAATTCATTCAACTTGCAGCAAGTTGTAAGTGTGGCATTTACACCTGCAACAACATATATACCCAAACAAAAATATCAATTAAACCCCCCTCCCCCCCAAAAAAAAAGTTTTAGATAGTTGCATATTTGTATATTTACCAGGAATAATTGTTGCAGGATCATATCCAAGTGAACCCACTTGAATAAATGTTGCATTTTTAAGTTCGGAATTTAATCGAAGAATGAGTGGGGTAAGCCGTCGGTTGAAAAAATTTACCGCAAAATTCATGTGGTCTACACAAATGGAGTTGCTTGTGCCATATAAAGCAGTTGCATTTGGCGTGCAGCCTACGCTTGAGATTGAGTGCAACCCCACTTTCCTTGCTCCAAAATTGTATAATTGCTAAGCAAATATTCGCAAATTTTAGTCTTCAAAAAAAAAAAACACAAATTTTTGCTATATCATTTTCCAAATATATAGTTATCAAATATGCTTTTTTTTTTTAATGAAAGTTAATTAATTAGAGAAAAAGAGAACGGAAAAATCTATAATTTGATTCCTGTATGTTTTTACTTTTCTCAATGTGACCCTTATACATTTATTTTGAGGATTTGGGTCTTTATACTATTATTTTGTTAATACTTAAATCCTTTTTTGATAGTATTTTTGAGAAATAGATTAAAGTCTTAGATATAATGGCAAAGAATTATCTATAAATTGAATATAATATAATTTTAAATGTATAATTTACAAATTGTTGTTAGTTGAATTTCATTTCAAATTATACGGTTTAATTTATATAGCATTCATTCCAAATTTAAAGATACCATTAGGCTAATTTTTTAAAACTGTCAAATAAAAATTCAATTATTAATAAAAAAAAAAAGTGTAAAAGCTCGTATCATCAAAATAAAAGTATAATGAATGATATATTGAGAAAAAATTAAAAAGTAAAAGAGCCGAATTATGAGTTTTACCAACCAAAAAAAAAAAAACTAACCCTTAATTGCTGTGCAAACTGCTTAATTAGTACATTTGCGAACCGAGGAGGGGAATGCATCCTGCTTGAATTGTAATTATTGGGCATGAAATAATTGTTAATGTAATCATTACTTCCAGTCACAACAACATATAGGCATTTGTTCAAATGCTTGTAAGCTGCTGATTCATTTCTTCCAAATATGTTAATTATGCGAGATATAATAGCTTGGTGATTTTTCAACTGCTTATTCATGTCTACATTCTCACCCTGCAAGAGTAAATATTTATGAATATTGTTATTATTATTTTCCAATTATCTATATGTTACTCTTATATTTATAAATTATATATATGTATGCATAAAATAAAATAAAAAATTTACCGCATGTTTGCCAGTTTCATCTAGGATTCCTGAAGAGCCAGATGCATAATTTACACCGTTCAATATTTCAGAGTCTTTGGCAGTTAAAAATGATGGAATTATATTCTTGAACCCTAAAAGTTTTCCTGCAATACAAATAATGTTTACTTTAATAGCACTTCTACTATATAACAACAAAACCCCATTTCCCGAATAACCCAAACTCCAACTAAGAATCTAATTTCTTAAAAAATTATAACCCTTACATGCGCAGATTCACTTAAAATTTGAATTTGGCTTGATTACTAACCCAGATTTTGACTGAAAAAAAATAAAATCTAAACAAGTGAACTTAGTGTCTTAAATTAAAATTCTTAATAAATTAAATCAAACTATTTGAATAGATCGAATTGAGCTTATTGATTCAATTTAGTCAAGTTGATTGACGCCCCAACAATATTAATATTACTCTTTCCATTTCCAAAAAAGAATAAGTAGTCAATATGTTGTAATTAACATAATTGTAATATATTCATATATTAATTAGAGTATTAATTATTGGATAAATAAGAACATATAATATATATTAATTTATTGATAAGAAAACATACTAAACAGGGACACAATGAAAAAATTAATAAATTAACTATATTTTTCAAAGGAAAGTGAGGCTATAATTTAGAAATGGAACAAATAAAAAAGGAAAATGAATAAAAGGAAGTAAGGGATATAGAATAGTAAAACAGTACCAATTATATCTGCTGCGGTTTTGCCATTTGTCCACCTTCCGGTCGGACCATTGGGGAAATCGATTCCATAGGGTGAGTAATTTACTTTATTAATAGTATTAAGGTTGTTGTTGTTGCCTCCATCAACTAAAGAGTCTCCGAAAATGAAATAACAAGGAACTAGTTGGCTTCCATTGGAAAGAAAAGTGGAGTTTGAAATTTTGATCAATAGAGCAAATGCTAATAATAAATATTGTAGTTTTATCATAAACGCCATTTTCAACTAATAGCAAGAAAACATAAGATTTTTTGTCTTAAATCAATTGATGGAGTACCCAAAATCGAAATGATATATGTAGAAAGAGAGCAATATTAAAAAATGTGAATGTTTAAGGCAGAGAGAAACTAAAGGGTTATCATTGAATACGGTAAACTAAGCTGTGGTAGAGACATTGAGGTGTAGTGTTTGACCATAAGATTCCTCCGGATATAAAGAGCCACCATAAGAAAATAGTCGTCAATCCTCCTTTTCAACCTACGTCTCAAGGTAAATAATTAAGAGGCCTTATAGCAAATTAATAATGCATTAATGGACTTAATTGCTTCATCTATTTTGTCCTAAATGAGACAGATTATCAGTTGCCAATTTCTCCTCCCTATCGTCAATTTTTTAAGTGTCATGTTAGAAAATTAAACTAAGAATGTATTGATTACATTTCAAATTTACCTTGCCATATAAATTGTCTAAACGTCATTTATATATTTTCTATCGTTTAATTTTTCTATTTTAACTTATAAAAAGCTAATTTAGCAAAGTACAAGTTTTTCTATTTTATAAAACTGATATTGTTGAATTATTTTCTTAGTTTTTGTGCAAAATTTTTGAACAACACTTAAAAAGAGGGTGGAGAGAGTACTCCCTCTGTGTCAATGAGATTGTCTATTTTTAATGTTGCACTAAGTTTAAAAACAATATTAATAATTTAAGTAATTAACTATAATACACTTTGAAATTAATAGAGTTTGAACATTGTGAAGTATTTATCAAAGTAAAGGGTATGGTTAAAAGAAAACTGAAAATTTATATTATTGTTGTCATAAAATGGACGACTATTTGTGACAAATTTTTTTCTTAAAATGGACAATATGATTAAGACGGGTGATGTATTAATTTAAGGCTTTATTTTATTTTCTTTTATTTAAGATAATCCCACATTAAAAGTTTAGGGGATAGAATGACCACTTATAATTATGGTGTAATTAATTTTAAATTGACTTAAATTATTTTAAAATAATAGTAAATTCACAATTATCATGACCAACTGTTTATACTCATCAAATTCTAAAGATTGCGAAGTATTTATGAAAGTAAAGAGCAGGGCTGAAAAAAAAGCTGAAAATTTATATTATTATTTTCATAAAATGGACAATTATTTGAGACAAAAATTTTCCTTAAAATGGACAATATGATTAAGACAAGTGACATATTAATTTCAGACTCCATTTCATTTACTTTTATTGAAAAGAATACCATATTAAAAGTTTAGGGGATAAAAAAACACTTATAATTATAACGTAACTAACTTTAAATTAACTTAAATCATTTTAATGCAATGATGAATCTACAATTATTAACATCAACTATTTAAGTCTATCAAATTCTAATATGATATTGGAGGCAAGAGAAGACTAACCGATGCATAACCATAGACTTGTGGATAAAATTTGAAATCTAAGAAATAGAAAAACCTAAATTAAAGATCGAGTAAATTTATGACCCAAGAAAGGAGAAAAAGTCAAGATAGGTGAAAATAGTGGATTAAGTAAATGACAACTAAGCCAAATACTAGTTGCAGCAATTGAGTAAATATTAAAAAAAATCTCACATCTAAAGTTTGAAGGATAACATGATGATTTATAATTATAGTATAATTAACTTTAAATTGACTTAATTCATTTTAAAGCAATAATAAATTCACAATCATTAAAATCAATTGTCCAGATTCATCAAATTCTGATCATGTAAGTGAAAAGTATGTTCTGAGCAAAATTCTTTATTTGCTTGAGGTCTGAACCTCTTGGACAATTTGGAGGAAAGTCTGTAATCAAGAATCAAAGTATAACTCTCCATATTCACAGTCACTATTGATTCTTATGAGGTTTGTAGGCTGGAAACCAGATGTTGCGGACTACTGGTCCAAAGGATGTAATTGATTAGCATAGAATTGGTATAATAACGCTACGAACCTATAAGAATAAGTACTGTCTGTCCCTAGTGGTATAGTCCAAAGTGGAGAATGGTGTTTCTGTTCAAATTCTGAATGAGAAAGAGCACAACAGGAGTTTTGAATGACACATTCTCTTATCCAATTTTCAAATGTATGCAATAAATTAAATTCCCTAATAAATATATGCTACAAGACCACTGCCCCATGTTGAATAAACAACATAAAAACTGAATGGATGTACTTCTTTCTCTTTTTTTAAGGAAAAAATAGATATGATATTCCTTCAAAGATAGATATGATATTCCTGCGTCGATCTTGTTCACAATTTTCAGTAAGGTGGAAATAATCAAAAAACAAATGTAAATTACTACAGTCACATGGATCTTCATATTGGATGCACTGACCATATTCATTTACTTTACAGCACCCCTTAATTTTAATCTCCAAACCTAACACAGAAAACAAGAAAATCAACATTTACATGAAACAAAACAATTTAATTACCTAACTAAACTTAATTAATTATTAAATTAATTATGTTGAGTAAATGTACCAGGAGAGGCAGCATACTCTGACACAATCCCATAAGTGTTCAAGTAGATAAATTTTGCATCAGTTAGATTAGTGTTGAGTTCATCTACAGGTAATTGAAGCTTGATGTTTAAAATATTTGCAGCCATGTTCGTTGAGTCCACACATAAAAAATCGTTTATGTCATAGGAAGCTATAGTTGTTGGTTGTTCAGCCTATAGGAGCAATTCCAGTCAAGGCCACCTTTCTTGCTCCTTAATTGTACAACCTCTAAACAAACATTAAACATTTTAGAGTATGGTTATGCTAATTGTGTCAATGTGGCTTGAATTTTGGATATATGTTATGGGCCCGAATTATGACTAAATTTAAAAAAAAAACCCAAAGTGCAACTTAATGCAAATTTTATCATGGACTCGTGTTCACCATGTATCATAGACCTTGATTTAAAACGCACCGTGTTATTTTTTTGCTTAAATAATTCATATGTGTGATGCTTTTAAATGCAACATTTACTGTGGAACGGAATTTTTTTCCATCGTATTCTTCTTCTTCTTGAAAGATAGAAAAGAAAAAAATGAAAATTCTCTATCTATTCAACATCTATTTTAGAGAGAGAAAGACTTTTAATTTACATATTTGATTTTATTTTTAGTATTTTTGAATGTTTTAGTTATTATTATTATTATTATTATTATTATTATTGTTATTGTTGTGGTTGTTTGAGATAAAAAAAAAATCATTAGCTTTGATATACTTTGTGGATGAAAATGGTTAAAAATGAATATGTTTAAATTAAAAATGAGACATATAGAGGGAGAAAATCGAGTTGTTTGAAGTTGAAAACGATAGATTTGGTAGAAAATTGATGAATTTATTTATTTGATAAATCTGTAAGTTAAAGATAATCAACTAGTAAATTATAGATAATGAACTTGTAAGTTATAACTGATAAATATGTAAATTATAGATGATAAACTTGTAAGTTATATATGATAAACCTGTAAGTCATAGATAATAAACATTAAGTTATATATAATAAACATGTAAGTTAAAAAAGTACATTGAACTTATTGTTTTGTTCGTGTGAAACATGGAAGTTTATAGTGCAAATTGGATTTGAGAATAGGATATAAGAATTGACAACTCAAAGTGCATATTTTCTTGAGGTATGTGTTGATACGGAGTGGATATGAGTCGGTATAAATATGGTATTCTTTACCCGAATTTGGTAATGTGAAATTGGAAAAGCAACAGGGATTATAAATTTGGGATTAACCATGATTATAATATGACTAACCATGATTTATTGAGAATACTCTTAGAGAAGAACTTGTGCATATTGCTCCGGTGTATAGTGGCTAGTTGTGCTGTAAAAATGAGGCAACAAATAGTTGTTTATGTAGTCATTACTGCCAATTACAAATGATTAGAAACATCGATTCAGGTGGTCAGTTGCAGAGCTTTTACTCCTTAGAATGTCAACTATGCGAGAGATATAATTAGGTGATTTTCCAACTGAGTGATTAAGTCGATATTAACACCCTACGGAAAAAGGAAAAAAAAAAAGTAACGTATTCCGCATCAGGTTATTAAGAAATTCATGTGTAAGTGTGACACCAAATTGTTTAATTAGTTACCATATGATTGCCAGTTTCCCTTCGAATTCCTGCTGAACTGGATGCATAGTTTACACCTTTGAGTGTATCAATCGATGAGCCTGCATAAGCATTTAGAGAGGATGGGATGAAGTCCTCAAAGCCCAAGAGTTCACCTGTACATTCAGAAATTTTTCAACTAATTTAGTAGCTATAGCTTTTGTAATTTGGATATACATATATATAGTAAGACGGTGCACGTCTTGAAATGACTTTTCTATATACTTTAATTAGCTTAATATTATTGTTTAGTAGTCAAAACCATAAAATTCTTGAATTCGAACCTTAATCAAATTCTTAATAATAATAATAACAATCTTGTCCAATATTACAAGAATGAACATAAAAACTATTGAAATTGGGTTCACAAAGTAACAGGAAATTTTAGTCTTAAATCTTAAAAACATAAAGAAAAAGAAACTTGATAGATAACCTTTTGCAAAAATTAGATCAACCACAACAATGAAGATGTGGAGTTTTAAGAACATGACCTAAGAATTAGCTACATATTGCTATATATAGTATATAGTTGTAGGATAAGAAAGGTATGCAAGGGTAAATTAATGATGATAGTAATTAATTAGGAAGAAGAGATCAGAGGCTTCACCGATTATATCAGTTGTGGTTTGACCGTTACAGAACCTTCTGGTCGGACAGGAGGGGAATTCAATATCGTACGACAAATAATTGACTTTAGCGGCCGTTGCAAGATTGTTATTGTTGCCACTATACAATAACGAATCTCTCAAAATGAAGTAACACGGCACTTTTGACTCTTCATTCACCTTCAAGCATGCGATTATCAACACAAAAATGGCCTGCCATTGCAGTTTTCTCTGATCCCCCATGACCAAAAGCTTGGAGTTAATTAATTAAACAAATACAAGTAAAATATATATAAATGAGAAAGAAATCGGCTTACCATAATAATAATTAATGATGAATGTTGTAATTTAATGTAAACACGACATCAATTTCTTTACCGATTAGTTATTAGTTGTTAGTGTTAAACTTAGACGGCAACGTTCGTGTTTGTACCCAACTGAGTTCATTGCACTACAAGAAAAATGAATTTTAGCGACGCAAAAATGGATCAATGGCGTCGCCAAATGTATATAGCGAAGCAGTCAAACTGTCTCAAAAAACTGTCACAACCAAAATTTGGCGACGCTAAAGAATGTGTCGCTAAATAGTGATTCCTCTATGAGTTGTTATTTAGCGACGAATTTTGACATTACTAAATTAGCGACTCCAATTCCAGTCGCTAATTTGTGAAAAGTAGTTTAAATAATTTTATTTTTAACCTGCTTATAATACATAAATAATTTGCTTATAAAACATCTGAATATCATTTAATTCATCAAATTCAAATCATTAAACATTCATTATTATACAAAATTCATTATTTTTATCTAAAAAGTTGTTATATTAATAAAATCTCAAAATAAGTATAAAAAATAAATCAAAAAGTGGATGAAGGATCTTTGGGCGAGGAAAAGTGAAGCTGAACATCCGGATTGGGATTGCGTAGTATGTGTCCCATCACGTATGAAATCACGCATCCACTTCTTCATCATTGATTGTAGCCGCGACTCAATTTGTATATCTCTCTCTCACAAGCACTCCTTTAGTTGTTGATCACAATCCTGAATGAGCTTATGAAGCTGCTTAACCTTTTGATCCTTCTGTCGAAGGCACTCTTGAAATCACTCTTCTATCTTCTCTTTGATTGTCCTTTCCATTTTGTCCATTCAAGTGCGAATAGTTTTCTGAATTTACAATGGAATTAATAGTGGAATGGATTGAGGATCCTTAGTCAAAAAACAACAATGAAGCCTTGATGCCCAATCCATAAATGTAAAAATTCTTAGGCTGGATGCCTATAGCTTCTATGAACACACGCTGACTCTTTACAAGTAAAAGTTCAACAGACTCAATTGGAGTCTCTGATCCTTTTACAAGTGGCTATATCAACTGGGCAATGATTTGTTGAATATGTTCATACCATTAATAAAGAAGTTGTTATGAAATAACACAATATTATATAGCTTTGAAATTAATGAAAATGCATTAAAAATTATTGTTCACAGGCGTTGACCCTTCCACTATATTTCTTCATGTGGCACTTCTAAAAAAGAAGAATTAGTCTTGGATCGATGCCCTCCTTCTTAATCTGACAAATGAATAAAAAAATGTGAAAATATGTTAGGCAATTAAATAGTATACATCCATATTATGAGATTTTTCTTACTATTCAAAGCCTATGCTTCTCAATAGAAATGGATCCAGTAGTGTATCGAGAGGGACTCATTCTTGAACTAGCTTTTTTGGATAGTTGGTTTGCATTAGCTCTTGCTAACAATGCACGATATTCTAATGCACTCCACTAGTCAGTCCAATACTGTCAAATATCTTCCTAAATATAAGGAGGGCGACCTTTTTTCCTCTATTTGTACATCATATCTGAGTAACACCTCGTACCTAAGGACACCTAAGCAGCTCTTATATTGTCAGTAAGGTCAGCATTCCACTCAAAATACTATAGTGCATGTCAAATTGTAATCATCATGCCTCAATTCTCAATTAAGTTAAAACTCTTATTTGCTCGCATTTACCTGAAACTCTCCAAAGTATAAGTTTTTTTGGTTTCTTGGGACAAGCCCTTCCATGTGGATCCCCCTTCGTTTACTTGCTACTTCAAGATCTAAGATATCTGCGCAGTCGTTAAATGACTCTTTACAAACCTATGTATGCATAGATAATGATATTAATATTACCATGTAAGATTATCAATATTGATTGTCACATATTACATATTTGGAATTGTACTCACATTGCCTTAATCTCAATATTAAGATACAAAGTTCAATTTTATGTGCAATGGTAATTTCAATAATAAGAGAGTTATAAGTATCAAAAGAACAAAAAAGAAAACAAATATGATACTCACTTCCTATTTTCTAATCTAAGTCAATTCTGACTTGAAGAGAAAGATGTCTACAACTCTCCTATCTAATTATGAGTAGAATGAGCTCTTGGCTAAGTTTATGTGGAGTTAAATTGAGTATTAATGTAGAGATATCTATGTTGTGTCTCAATCGATGTATCTCCAAGTTGAGATTGAGGCTCTAGTGTCTTGATAGTCGATCCTCATCACCTACCAATGCCCTAGCCTAAATGTATATCTCCATGTCCTTAACCTCTTATCCTATAAAGAAAAAACAAGAAAATTATCATATTTGCTAATTTAAGCACCTAGTCGCACATATCGCTAAGTTGATACAACAAACTGACTATAGTCTAAATTCAAATTTTGACCAGAATTAATTAAAGTAATGATTAATAATTATGAAGTATGTTAAATTAAGCACATTAAAAGTGTAAAGAAGTTGAATCATGGTAAATGACTAAATTGCAAAATTTAGAAAGTTTTAAGATTAATTTGCAATTTATCAAAAGTTGGAGGATCAAATAAGATGATTGTCATTTAAATATAAAAATTTAAACATAATTTTGGAAATTTAAAGATGAGAGGGCTGGTCACCCCATATGAAAGGGAGATTAAGATGTTAATTAAGCCTAAATATTAAAGTATATGGTCAATAAGGTGGGTCCCATATGTGGACTTTTGCTTCTTCTTTATTTCTTCTTCTTTTATTCTTCTCCACTTTATTTTCACTTTCTTTTTATGCACACAAAACCAGCTGCATCGTTGCCCATATTTCCTCCATAGTCAAAGCTTAATCTAGAGAAAAGAAGTATAAGGGAAAAGACAAGACAAAGTCATTTTCATGCATAATAAGGCTTGGAGAAACTAAAGGGAGCAAAAAAAAGGGGAGATAATCAAGAGAAGAGGAGAGAGAAAACTCCAAAGTGTGGATTAAGAATAGAAAAGAGTAAAGGTAAGATGTTTTCTTTTCTTTTCTACAATCTTTTCTAAAGTAAGATATGGATTTGAGTTCATTTAGAGCTTATATGTGAAAAGAGAGAGTTTAGAGTTTAGGATAGAAAAGATATGGTTTAGAAATAGGTTATAAAATAAGGTTATAATTATGGTTTTATGGTGTTATAGGAAGTGTCAAAGAACAAACTTAAAGGAGCAGAGTCAAAAAAAAAATATAGAAAAGTGAAGAGAACTAGAAAAAAGTTAGTTGATAATTTAGGGCAATAACCTATTTTATTTATATAAACTGTATAATATGCATATTTGACATGATAATTAGTGATTGAAATGCATGAAAACTATAAAATTAGCTTGGTTTGAAATTAGTGATTGAAATGCATGACATTATATGCTTGGTTGTTTTAATGGCTACATGTTAGGAGGTGAGTTTTGATAAAGGTATGAGCGTATTAATAAAAACTTGTTTGTTGTGTTATTAACTTGACAATGATTATTAGTGGTGTTGAAATGGTTTGAAAACACTTGAAATAAAGAAGGGAAGTGAAAGTGCAGAATTTCAGTAGTTAGTAACAGGTGTGAAGAGTTATTTATGGGCGTGAATAATTACTCAAGGACGTGACTTTTTGCACAAAAATATTACTATTCATCTAGATTCATTCATGGCTTGAGTTACGGTTTTGGTTACGGGTGTAAACACTTAACTTGTAGGCATTGAAATAGCTCCAGAGGGGGGGGGGTGAATTGAGTTTTTAAGAATTTATGGCCTTTGTAGAATGACTCGCTTTTCAATATGCTAATAGTATTTTAATACTGGAAAGAAAATATTTACAAAAATAATTTAAAATTTCTTTTCACAAAATCAAAGTTTGTAACCAGAAATATTTCTCAACTTCTAAAATTAGTTTTAGTCAAGTAAATCACTTGTTTTATTTATAATAAAAACATCGAATAAATTTAAGCAAAAATGGACTTTTGCTAAACACCTTTTAATATAAAAATCAATCTAAGTTTTTTTTAGCAAACTAGAATATTGAAATGAAAATAAGAAAAGAGAAAATAGCTTGACATATTTGAATTTATAATAGTTCGGCCATTTACCTACATCTACTCCTCAAGACTCAATCTTGATATTTTCACTCCACTAATGATTCTTTTCAAAGGCAAGAATCAAGCCACTTACAGTCCTAGATTTCTACCTAACTCTCTTAAGATTCAACCCAAGTTTTTACAAAGTAAAACTTGAAAAACACTTTATTAGCTTTTCAACCTAAGTGCTAAACAATCTCACAATAAGTTTTAAAGCTAAACTTGCAAACTATAATAGAAATTAATTACTCACAGACTCAACAACGAATTACACAAAGAAGAATTAGAGTCAAGATGGAAGATATCTAAGAATGAAGCTCAATATAAAAGGAAAATAATTTAGGGAAAGTAGAAGACTTTTCTCTTGTGAAATTTTTGATTTTCCAACATTTAAAATGTTCTTTCAATATGTATTTATAATCTTAGTACCAAAAATTAGTCAGTAGAAACATATTCATATTTTACAAAAACTAGCCATTATTTTGTCTTTTAGTAAAAAAATGTCAATTATAAAAATTAGAATACTCGATTAGAACACTCAATTATAATATACTATTAGAAAGCTACATTTCTTACCAATGAAAAACACTATCAAAAAAATCTTTTATACTTTGAGTTTCACTTTTATACACCAATCAATATGACTTTACATTCATATCCTAATATATCTCTTTGTTGCACATATTTCTCTTTTTTGAAGGTTCACCTTGCTTCCAACTTTTTACACATTAAAATATGAAATTACAACAATAACAATATAACAAATTCTAACACTTAAATCATGATTTTAAAATCATCAAAACAAGAATTGTAGCTTTTGAGCCGACATTCTTCCCATTTTTTATAATGACAAAACCTTAATTATGCTACTTAGAATTTGTACCATGTTAGCACACAAAAATCTTCTCCTTAACCCATGCCTAAGGGGTAATCAAATGTATGAATGAAATTTCAGCAAGCATCCTCTACATGCACTTTTATTTAAATGCTAAAATATAAACTCTATCAAAATACCACTTATGAAGCAAGAAGCATTTTGTTAGAATTCAGCTCTTTTTAAATAATCTCAATCAATTCCTATTTAAATCATAACATGTTTCAGCATAATAATTTCATAGCTAAAATGTATATACATTCAATTTCAATCAATAATATACATAATCCACATATCTCTCCCCCTTTTTGTAATCAATCATAAAGTGGTGTGCAAAATAAGTTCTCAATATATTGTTTTAATCACATATAATCACAATAATTTCATGTCTCAAGGAAAGAAAATCTATCAATTTCAATTCTCATATAACTTCAATTGTCAACAAAGTTCAATTTTATCATAACATCATTCAAATCTCAAACATATTTATTTACAAAAAAAAATCAGTCTTTCAATATATCAAAGTTCAAATATGTCAATATTCATCATCTAAAAATTTAATCAATCCAATCCATATTAACTATATACAACATATAAAATTTTAACATATTATCAACAAGTCACAAGCTCAAAAATATATTTCAAATATATCATATTTAACCAAAAAAATCCAACAATTTTAGTTCAATGTATACAAAAATATTTTAGTTATCCAGTTCAAAAACCTAAAGATTTAAATAACATAAGCATAATACATTTCAATTTGTCAATAATGCATCTTAACTTAAAGGTTTAGCAATCAGTCCAATATCTCCAACACTTAATAAATTCAAACATTCCATGACATTTTTAATTTCAAATATCCAATCTGTTTAATATCATTTTAATTATCTAATGTGCTAAAAATTTTCAACTATCACATGGCAAATACAAGCATTATAATCTAACAAAGTCTATATCAAACACAATAAAAAATAAGTTAAAAGTTCGGCTTCAAATATTCATCAATCATCCAAATAAATATTCAAAACAACATAAAAATTCCAAACATATCACAAAATATCATATCAGAATATCAGCTATGTTATCTCCCATTTTTAGCAAAAGTTAAAAATATTGCATTATGCTTCACTATCAGAATTGTAATATTTCAATATCATGAACTAGTAATTAATCTTTATTTTATACCATTAAAAGTTCAAAATACATGGAAAAGCATAAAATATTTCAAGATCAGTTTCAAATACAAAATATTAAGTATTTAAAATCAAAAATCAACCTATTCAAATATATCCAACACATACATAACTTTAACTTGTTATATTACTCAAAAATAATAATCAAATATCAATCATTTCAATTAAACAATCTCAATATCATTATCAACTTACTAAAATATATTAATATTATTGAAATATTCAATTATTCAATCATATTCATCACATATATAACTTCAACTTATCTATTTTTTCATATCCGCAAATTTAGGCCTGAGTCGCACGTGTCATTAAACTGATGTGTCGGTTTGACCAGAGTCTAAATTCAGATTTTGAAAAAAAAAACTAGAAAATAAAACAAAAATAAGACCTTAAGGTTTGTCTATGGAAGCAAGAACGTGAAGGTAAGGTTTTTTCTTCTCTTCCATGTTCTCTTTAAAGAAAGGTTGAGATTAGAGCATGGTTTAAAAAGAGAGAGAGAGAGAGAGAGAGAGAGAGAGAGAAGGAGGTTAGGGTTATGAAGTTTTAAGGAAGAAAAATTTTAATGATCTCTTTTATGTATTTTTGAAACTCAAATTGACAAGGAGCTAGTCAAAGGAGGAAATGAAAAGAGAAAAAAAAAGTAAAATAAGAGGTTTGTGCATAACTTAAGGCAATAGCCTATGTTTTATCTTTAAGTTGCATGATTTGAGCATTTGACATGTTTATAACTTTAAACTAATAATATTTTGTGATAAAATCTTGGGGATGCATGTTTGCTAGACTTAGGATTAACTTTGGTAAAAATTGAATGTGATTAATATTGTATGTTCTTTGCTGAAAATTTAGGAGCAGTGAGTACTTAAACTATTATAACTTAAGTTATGAAATTCACTTTTGTGTATTGTTTGTTAGGTCTGGAAGCTAAAATATAGGGATATAAATTTTATTTAGACCATAAAATCTAAATATGTCTGTATATTTCTAGAAAAATACATAAAGTTCAGACATAAAATCTATCTAGAAAATTCTAGGCAAAATTGTTAGTGACCAGTCAGCGTTCTTTTTGTCATATATTTTGATACATAACTCCAAATTAAGTGATTCAAATTGAATATTAAATATAAGATCTAGATCTAAAATTTTTAAGAAGATCTTGTAATTAAATTCGGATCGTGATAGGACCAAAATGAAGGTCCAAAAGAGAACACAGAATCTACTAGTGACAGGGCAACATATGAGTTGAGGAATTTAATGAGTAAAATCATGTGAACCTTGTTATGTTATGAAAATACTATTTTTATTGAGTGATTATGTGATTAATTGTGTCTTTAAATGCATGAAAAATGTGAAATCCATTAATGGTATGATTAATGAAGCTGATAATGACATTATTATTGAAGCCGATAATAGCATTATTATTAAAGTCGGTAATGACACTATTATTGAAGCCGGTAATAACACTTGTATGTGGACATCATATTCTCGGGTGGCATTCCTAAGTGTCTAGATCATAACTCTGTTATCCTAGTTAGTGGTTCATAGATATTGTGGGCATAAAGAAGTTATGAAAAATAAATGAAATCATAACTTGTGATATGATTAATTATGATGGATTATATAATAATGTTTTGATTACGTAAAACAGGTATGAGATAAAAGAATATAATTTCATGTTTATGCATTCTAGAATATTATGAGATGTATATTTGCAAGAAAATATGATTGGGCATAAATTGATATATGACAATTCATGTTGCATGAAAATAGTTTATTGTCTTATTTATATGCCCCATTAAGCCAAGAGCTTAGCGTGAGAGTTTCTCTCGCGTAGATATAGTAAGGAATAAGTAGAAGATAGTAGATAAAACTAGCAGTGACCTGATCTAGTAAAGCATCTTGTTTTATACACTTTGGGTCACACAACTTTTGTATATTTTGATTTAAACTTTATTTTATAATGGTTGTGTAATAACAATACATTTTGAAATAATACTTTACTATATAAGATGTATTTTGTTTTCATATTATAATTTCTTTTGCACTATAAAGTAAATAAATAGTAAATAATAAGTAATAATAAAGAAAAAAATATACGAATGTCTCATATTTATATATTTATATGAAATGATATTTTAACCGATGAAGTCAGCATAACACTCTTTTATCTGAGCACATGTTGCTGGGGTGATGGGGTGTTATAGTTTTTGGTATTAGAGCCAGGTTTGAGCGATTTTGGTATTTAAAAAAAAGAAATGTTTTCAAAAATAACTATGACATGTGTGCATCCACAATTAAGTATTAAAGTTGCTTCTTACTGATTGGGGTCGTTACTTTATGAAATAGGTAGAGTATGGCTTCAGGATCACGACATATTGCGGTCGAAAGAGGAGTAAGTAACGAACCTACTGAAACATAGGCTTCATCGCGACCAAGTCATTGCCGAGCTACTGCATCTAGATCTGGTGCTAGCTCATCATAGAGGCAGTCTGTTGCTAGCACAAGACAAAACAGAGCTTATGAGAAACATGATAGATTTGTTACAGAGAGCATCACAGCCAGCCCCATCTGTGCTATAATTTGAGAGACTAAGGAAGTTAGGACACTCGATTTCTATGGTAAATGGGAAAATGACCCATCCATGGCAGAGTTTTGGTTGGAACGGGCAGAGAGAGTCTTCAATCAGCTGCATTGCATGGACGAGCATAAATATGAATATGTAGTGTCTTTGTTATAGGATCATGCATATGACTGGTGGCGATATGAGTCACAGTACACAGAGGCGCCTGATCTCATGACCTGGGAATTCTTACTAAAGAAATTCAAGGAACAATATATTCCTCCTATCTACACAGATGACAAGAAGAGAGAGTTTTTGATGCTAAAACAAAGGGAGATGTTGGTAACAAAATATGAAAGAGAATTCACACATCTTTGCAAATATGCTGGCGGCATTGTATCCACGGAAGATGATAAATATCGACGATTTGAAGATGGGTTAAGAGACCCGATCAAACTACAGGTATCAGCCCTACGCTTGATGAGTTTTCCTAGTTTGCTAGCATTTGCCAGAACAATTGAGAGGGTTCTAGCAACACAACAACCAACACAAGATAAAAGGCTCAAAAGACCCATATCACAATCGAGTGGAGGACCATCAAGTGGCAAAAAGGCCAAATCTTTCAGTGGCCGATTTTAGGCTGTGGGTTCCAGCAAACCTCCTTCTTATAGGCGGGGATAACCAGCGAGATCTGTTTCTTTTGCAACCAGTCATCGACACAGGCACCACGTAGGTTTCTACCTTTGCCACAATGTCTCCATTGTGGTCGTCCTTATCTAGGAGAGTGTTGGTGGATGACAGAAGCATGCTTGAGGTGTGGCTCCAAAGATCATATGAAAAGAGATTATCCTTTATTACAGTATGATCGAGGTTTGGGAAGCACTGAGTCGATACAGATATAGGATTTTGGGCAAGGCAGAGGCCGAGGTCGAAGGTAAGGCAGAAGAGGCTGATCAGGGCTCAGTCAATTTAGATCAGAGACAATTAAGAGGCTAGAAGCTTGCAGAGCTGCCCCAGCCAGGGTGTATGTTATGCGAAATTAAGAGGAGCAGAATGCACCTGATGTCATAATTGGTAAATTCCTTCTATTTGGCTCTGACATACATGCATTTATAGATCCGAATCAACGTATTCATACATATGCACACCACTATAGGGTCAAAAAGGTTTAGAACCACAGGCTCTAGAGTTTGAGATTCTTATGACTAACCCGTTAGGGCACAGTGTGAGGGTTAACAAGGTGTTTAGTAGGCAATTCCTAGTAGACTTGATAAAGTACCATTCCATGAGTTCGATGTAATATTGGAAATGGATTGGTTGGCTCATTATGGAGTGGTAGTGGATTGTGGGAGAAGACAGATGATCATTAGAATTTAAGAACAAGATGAGATAGTGGTGATGGGTGAGAACAGAGGATATCCAGACAATGTGATATCAATGTTGAAAGCTCGAAAAATCGTCAATAAGAGATGCAAAGAATACTTAGCATAAGTGATTGATATGAGAAAAGCAAGTCTGAAATTAGTGGATATACCTAATGTTAGTGAATTTCCTGATGTGTTTCCAGAGAAGTTACCAGAGTTACTGCTGGATAGAGAAATTAAGTTTGTTATCGATTTGGTACCCGGTACCACTCATATTTCTAATACACCATATAGGATGGCACCAATGAAGTTGAAAGAGTTGAAGATATAGTTGCAATAGTTGTTAAATAAGGGTTTTATACGACTCAATGTATCACTGTGGGGTGCTCCAGTTTTATTTGTGAAGAAGAAAGATGACACTTTTCATCTTTGCATCGACTACAGGTAGATTAATAGGGTGACTGTTAAGAATAAGTACCCACTACCCAGGATTGATGATTTATTTGATCAATTGAAAGGTGCATGCATATTTTATAAGATAGATCTTAGATCAGGGTATCATCAAATGAAGATCAAAGGGTTAGATGTACCTAAGACGACATTTAGGACTCATTATGGTTATTATGAGTTCCTGGTTATGCCTTTTAGATTGATGAATGCACCAGTAGCTTTTATGGACATGATGAACTGAGTGTTTAGGCCATATCTTGATTAATTTGTAGTGATGTTTATTGATGAAATCCTCGTCTACTCTAGAGACCAAGAAGAACATGATCAACATCTCAGAATAGTGTTACGAACACTAAGAGAGAAGCAATTGTATGCAAAGTTATCAAAGTGCGAGTTTTGGCTTGAAGCAGTCAATTTTCTAGGTCACGAAGTTTAAATAGAAGGTATTCAGGTTAACCCTAGTAAAATTGAGGTTATTCTTAATTGGAAACCACCATGAAATGTGATAGAAGTGAGGAGTTTCCTCCGATTAGCTGGATATTATAGGAGGTTCATGAAGGGATTTTAATCCTTAGTGACTCCTTTGACACTGCTGCTACGAAAAAATGTTTGTTTTGAGTAGACAGATAGGTGTGAAGCAAGTTTTAATCGACTGAAGGCAATGTTAACTGAAGCACTAGTGTTGACTTAGCCTATTCCAGGAAAAGGCTTTATTGTATACAATGATGCTAGTCATAATGGTTTAGGCTATGTTCTTATGCAAGAAGGAAAGGTGATTGCTTATGCCTCGAGACAGCTTAAGCCTCACGAGCTTAATTATCTGACACATGATTTAGAGTTAGCTACTATTGTTTTTGCTTTGATGATCTAGAGACATTATCTATATGAGGAAAGATGTTATATCTATACAGATCACAGAAGTCTTAAATACCTTCACTCACAGAAAGAATTGAATTTGAGACAACAAAGATGGTTGGAGTTGATTAAAGATTATGACTGTGTGATCAACTACTAGCCAGGAAAAGCTAATGTGGTTGTTGATGCACTGAGCAGAAAGATTTTAGCTGAGATGCAAGTACAATTCACCTTGATGCAGAGGATCAAAGATGCTCAAAAGCAAGATAAGAATATAGTACAATTCACCTTGACATATCGTTTAGCCTTTCCACCAGAGTTGGACCGGATTCACAATGTGTTTCATGTATCTATGCTAAAAAGATATACGTCTGATCCGACCCACGTTATACCAGTTGAGAAGATAGAAGTGCAGACATATATGACTTGTGAAGAGGAACCTGTGGCTATATTAGCCTATAAACAGAAGATTCTTCAAAATAAAAAAGTTCCTCTAGTTAAAGTTTTAGGGAGGAATCATTCTATAGAAGAAGCCACATGGGAAAGTGAGGAGAACATGAAGAGACAATATCCCTAGTTGTTTATAGAATGAACAGGTAAATTTCGAGGACGAAATTTATGTTAAGGGGGGAGAGAATGTCATATATGTAAATTTAGGCCCAAGTCGCCCTTATCATTAAACTTATGCGTCGATTTGACTGAAGTTTAAATTCGAATTTTGAACAAAAAAAATAGGAAATAAAAGAAAAATAAAACCTTAAGGTTTGGCTATGGAAGCAAGGAAGTGAATGTAAGGTGATTTTTCTTCTCTTCCATGTTCTCTTTAAAGAAAGGTAGAGATTAAAGCATGGTTTAAAGAGAGAGACGGGGAGGTTAGGGTTATGGAATTTTAAAGAAGCAAAGTTTTAATGATCTCTTTTATGTATTTTAGAAACTCAAATTGATAAGGAGTTAGCTCAAAGGAGCAAAGAAAAAAAAAATAATTGTAAAGAGAAAGAAAAATAAAATAAGAGATTTGTACATAACTTAAAGCAATAACTTATGTTTTGTCTTTAAGTTGCATGATTTGAGCATTTGACATGTTTATGATTATAAACTAATAATATTTTGTGATAAAATCTTGGGGATGCATGTTTACTAGACTTAGAATTAATTTTGGTAAAAATTGAATGTGATTAATATGTATGTTCTTTGCTGAAAATTTATGAGCAGTTAGTACTTAAACTGTTATAACTTAAGTTCTGGAATTCACTTTTATGTGTTGTTTATTGGGTCTGGAAGCTAATACATAGACCTATAGCTTTTATTTAGATCATAAAATCTGAATATATCTGTATATTTCCAGAAAAAATAAAGTTTGGATATAAAATCTATTAAGAAAATTATGGGCAAAATTATTAGTGACCAGTCAGCGTTCTTTTGGTCATATCTTTTGATACAGAACTCCAAATGAAGTGCTTTAACTTGAATATTAAATGTAAGATTTAGATCTAAAATTGTTAAGCAAACCTTGTAATTAAATTCAGATCGTGACAGGACCAAAATGAAGGTCCAAAACAGAGCACAAAATTTTTCGGTGATAGAGCAGCATATGAGTTGATGAATTTAATGAGTAAAATAATGTGAACCTTGTTATGTTATGCAAATAATATTTTTATTGAGTGATTATGTGATTAATTGAGTCTTTAAATGAATGAAAAGTATGAATTTTATACTATGAATTTTAATGACATTAACTAAGCCCTAGAACACCCAACTTGAAACTGGACTTAGGATAGTTTGACATGTCAAGCAAGGGGGAGTATGATAAAATCTATTAATGGTATGATTAATGAAGCCGGTAATTATACTATTATTGAAGCCAATAATGATACTATTATTGAAATTGGTAATGACACTATTATTGAAGTCGGTAATGACACTTCTATATGCACATTATATTGCTCGGATGACACTCTTAAGTGCTTGGATGACAACTCTATTATCCTAGTTAGTGGTTCATAGGTGTTGTGGGCATAAAGAAGTTATGAAAAATAAATGGAATCATAACTTGTGATATAATTAATTATGATGGATTATATAATGATATTTTAATTAAATAAAACATATACGAGATAAAAGAATATAATTTGATGTTTATGCATGCTAGAATATTATAAGATGTATATTTGCATGAAAAGATGATTGTGCATAAATTGATATATGACAATGCATGTTGCATGAAATATTTTATTGTTATATTTATATGCACCACTAAGCGAAATGCTTAGTGTGAGAGTTTCTCTCGCGCATATATAGTCAAGAATAAATAGAATATATTAGATAAAACTAGCGGTGACATAATCCAGTAAAACAACTTGTTTCATACACTGTGGGTCACATAACTTTTGTATATTTTAGTTTGAACTTTATTTTATAATGAATAACAACACGTTTTGTAAATAATACTTTACTATATAAGATATATTTTGTTTTCTTATTATAATTTCTCTTATACCATAAAGTAAATAAATAGTAAATAATAAATAATAATACAAAAAATATACGAGTGTCACATATTTATATATTCATATGAAATGATATTTAACCGATGAGGTCAGTATAACACTTCCTTATCCGAGTATGTGTTGCTGAGGTGAGATGGTGTTGCAATTTTAATATTCTACAAGTTTAAATAAACTCAATTATATTACGCTCTAACCTTTTCATAATTTCAAACATATAAAAGGCTCAATTATATCACATTTCAATAATCTCAACTCAAGAATATCCATTAAGAAAATGCAACGAATATCAATCATAATTCAAATATCCAAAATAAACTCAAATTTAATTCAAATTCATTTTTCATATTTATAAAAGTTAAACATCATTGAGAATTTTGAAAATTTGGACAAAATCTCAACAATCATCATATCTTCACAATTTCAAAATAATCGCATTGTTTCACACATATAACAATAAGTTCATATCATGTTTAAGTATCTGAATAATTTTCATAAAATATGTTCCAAAATATATTCCAAATCAGTTTATACAAGCATCTCACAAGCATCAAATCACATATAAATACAAGTTCAAATACTAAACATTCATCAAATTTTCATCTTAAAATTCAGAGTCCATAATCAATTATCTATAACTAATACCAAAGAATGCTTCAATATCAAATTGGTATACTTCAATCTTATAAATCAACACTTTATCTCTACTTTATACCAATTTATATAAACCCATTCAGATACATAGAGTCACTTCAATTCAAGCTATTTACCCATCACATTTACGTTTATATTTGTTGCTCTAAAGTGAAAACAAATTTTTGATTAGAACAAGATATTTATTTTCTTCACTCTTAGCAAATTATTTTACTCCAACTCCAAATTTTTAGAATACATTTCCAACAAGAGTTAAACTTTAAGACCAAAATTAATTCCTATAGAATTATTTTTATCTTATACTCAGATAACCATTCACTTTAAAAAAAATCTAACTAACATTTTATTATATCTATCCAACTTTTAATTTCTATGCAACCCCATGCATCAAAGATTGTTTTTTTAAATTTGTAAACATGAAATCAATGTGTAAAAGAGATTATCTGGTCAGTGACTGTACTTTGATTCTCTGATTTTTCAATCTTTAAATTAGACCCATTTTCACTTGCTTCACTAGATATTTTTCTCTATGTTTTCATTTTCTGAAATCATCATTTTGATCACCCATTTGAGAGCCATTTTCATCTATTTTATTTTGTTAATTAATATTTTATTTACTATCCATCCCATCACTTTGTAAAGATTTGTGGCTGAAATGGGTTTCTGGAAGTATCTTCGACACTGGAGAAATTAGATGAGGTGGCATCGCTAGTCGGGGGCAAAATTAGCAAGTTGGTGGCATCGTTGTCAAAGGAGAAATCCAGAACAAGTGGCTTAGCTGTCTGAAGGGAGATTTGGGGCTGTGTATCACTGGTTGTGTTGGACGACAAAAAGGAAATAGAGAGCTAATCTAAAGTTGGTTAGAGATAAGTCTGGTAATGGTGGCAATGCTGGGTATGACACGGGTGAAGGTGAGATTGCCAGTAGGAATGGAGTTGGTGATTTCTTCTCTGTTGCTTTTGTTTGCGCCATGACTTGAGCTTTGGGTGAGCTTATTTGGGCAGAGAATGAGTTTTGTGGCTTTGGGTAAAGTAGAGGTAAGGCTGATAATTCATGTCGTGTCGTGTCTAATCGTGTCGTGTCTTAATCAGATATGACACAATTATACCAAATACGAACATGACACGATTAACTAATCGTGTAAAAAACTTGAAACATGAACACGACACGGTTAAAATCTGTGTTAACACAATTAGACACGATTAACTTAAAATGTATAAATTATACGACATGACACGATTAGACACGATCTACTTAATATATCTAAACGTATACATTTTATACGACACGACACGATTATACACGAGTATACTTAATACGACACGATTATATACGAATATTAAATTAAAAATTTAATTTAATCAAGTGAACCCTCAATTTAATTAATTTACATTTAATTAATAATTTTAATTTAATTAATTAAACTTTAATTTAATCAATTAAACTCCAATTAAATATATAGAAGTTCAATTGAATCAATTTAATTCATTCATTCATATAAAAATATGTATTATATATATTTATAATATTATAATATATATTTGAATTTTGAGTAACACTAAAATAATTAGTCATATCTTTAAATTGATAAAATAACATATTTTTAATCGTGTCTTAACAGGTTAGATAGGTAAAATCCGTTTATAACACGATTTTTCTCGTGTCACAATCATGTTGACACGGTTATGACCCATATCCGTTTAACTTATATCTATATACGGTTAAGTCCGTGTTGTTTTTTGTCGTTTAATCGTGTCGTGTCTAAAATTGTCAGTTCTAAGTAGAGGTAAAAGATGGACTTTCAAAGAGGAGATAATGTAGATGAAAGAGAAAATTGATCTTTGAAGACAAAGTGATGGAGACATGTTTCATGCTTTTTGAGACAATTAAATTAAATGTATTTTAATATATATAAAATTCTTAACCAAAAGTTTGAAGGATTTTCTAAAAAGTTGACATAATTTTTAAATTTGAAAAATATTATTAAAATCCATCCCCATTTTAGGACCTATAAAACTTAAATTTTTCAGAAAATTTGAATTTTATCTCTAATTAAGAATTATTTGCAAAAAAGAAATACTGTATACATGTTGCAATGGAGAGAGAATATATGACAATAAGCTCAACTAGTCAAAAAGACTGTTTTATGTTAGAAAGATTATTTTATCCCTAATATTAAATTTAACTTTCTCCATATAAGGATAGAAATGTACAAATACAAATATTGAATTTTAACTCAAATAATCATAACAAGATTCATGTAAACTCAATCGATTCGAATTCCAGCTAAAAGAGTATTCTAACAGAATTCTAATAATTACGCAAAACTACAAAATCATGTACAACAATTAAAATTCACACATATCATGCGATTTTCACATAAATATATTAAGGACGGATTATCAGGAATACATCAACAGATTAAAATCATTTTGATGCAATATTCATACAAAAAATCCTTCTAATTTTGCAAGATTTTCTTTTAATTATAGCTTTAAGCCATAGATATGCTCATGTCATATATCTTGAGCAACCATTATCCAAATAATCACTAATTATACTTGAGTTGCTCTTTAAACAAATCTACAAGAAATTAAAAAGATTTTGATACCCATTTTACTTTGGGTCCTTGTTGGTTAGTAGATAAAAAAATTTCCAAATTTTGATGGCTGTTTTGTGAAGGATATGTTCCTTTCACAACTCATAATTTTCAACCTCTTTAATAAAATCATCATGTTTTTTCAAAAGATCATCATGCAAAGTTTTCAAATTAGCATATGAATTTTCCAAAACAATATATTTTTAATTCAACTTCTCATATTTATAATGCAACTCTTCAAAACACCTCCAAAGGTCATCATCACTAGAAGAGTTAGAATCACTTACCTCTGAGTTTTCATCAAAATTGAGGCCCAAGATCTATGTTTTTTTCAGTTTTTTCAATGTTAGCCATCAATGTCATATTTGTGGTTTCTTTATCTTGTGATTCAGTTGAACTTAAATATGATTCTTCACTATTGCTCTAAGTTGCAACCATAACTCTTTTCTTTTACTTTTTTCCTTTACATTTCAACTTTGGACATTTTGTTTTAATGTGCCGAGACTAGTTCCATTCATAGCACACAACATTATTTGTTGTTCTGAGTATTCTGATGCTTTTATGATTTTCCAGATTTTCTCTTGTTTTTGTGCTTCTTGTGAGACTTTCTTTTTTCTTTCTTAAGCATTCTTTTAAAGCTTTTTGCCATCTTTTCTAGCTCCTCATCACTTGAAACTAATATGCTACTATCACTTGATGAAGCTTTAAGTGTGATTCCTTTATCATTCTCTTTCTTCTTTTTATCTACATCAACAATTTGATAATTAATTAGTATTTCATGGGATAATAAAGATCCAATTACCTCATCATATGATAGATTGCAAATGTTCTTATCTACCAAAATTGTCACTTTTGATTCCCATCTTGGAGTCAATGATCTTAAGAACTTCTTGATTTGAAGAACTTCATTAATAGGTCCACTAAGAGCTTTGAGTGCATTTGTGAGATTCACAAATCTATCACTTGCTACAAAAATGCTTTCATCTCGCTTCATTCGAAATGTTTCATAGTCATTCATCACCACATGAACCTTGAGTCTCTCACTTCTTCGGTTCCTTCATATGTTGTCTCTAATTTATCCCATATTTTCTTGGTTGTGTCACATTCGAATACTAGGTTGAGTTCATTTGTATCCATCCAATAAAATAATAAGTTCATAGCCTTTAAGTTTGCTCTTCTTGCTTTTCATTTTTGGTCATCTCCTTTATCTTCTTCTTTGTTCCATCTTCCTTTGTTGGATATGTATAACATTCCAAAACTGATTCCCAATAATCTAGATAATTAGATTAAAGAAAATGAGTCATCATTGCCTTCCAATATGCATTTGCTTTTAAAAATAGAGGAGGCCTTGTGATGGATTGACCTTATTAAAAAAAGTGGCAAAGAATGGGGAATGTTGTTTGAGGTTGATGCCATAGTTTTAGATCTCTCCAAGGATGTGAAGCCTTAGTTGAAGCGAGAAAGACTCTAATACCAAATGTAGGTCCCAAAATAGCTCAAGAGGGAGGTGAATTAGGTTTTTAAGAATTTCTGGCCTTTGCAAAATGACTTTCATTTTTCAATATGCTAACAAAATTCTAATACTAGACAAAAAATATTCACAAAAACAATTTGAAATTTCTTTTCACAAAATCAAAGTTTGTAACCAAAAATATTTATCAACCTCAAAAATCAGTTTTTGTCCAGTAAATCAGCTCTTTTATTTATAACAAAAAAATCAAACAAATTTAAGCATAAATGGACTTTTGCTAAACACCTTTTAATATAAAAATCAATCTAAGTTTTTTTCTCAGCAAATTAGAATATTGAAAATGAAAATAAGAAAAGAGAAAATAGCTTGACATGTTTGAATTTATAGTAGTTCGGCCCCTTGCCTACATCTACTCCTCAAGACTCAATCTTGAGATTTTCTCTCCACTAATGATTCTTTTCAAGGGCAAGAATCAAGCCAATTACAACTATAGAGTTCTACCTAACTCTTTTGTGCCCTAACTCAAGTTTTTACAAGTAAAACTTGAAAAACACTTGATTAGCTTTTCAACCTAAGTGCTAAACAACTCCACAACAAATTTTAAAGCTAAACTTACAAACTATAACAAAAATTAATTACTCACAAGCTCAACTATGAATTACACAAAGACTAATTAGAACTAAGATGGAGGATATCTAAAAATGAAGCTCAATATGGGAGGAAAATAATTTAGGGAGAGTAAAAGACTATTCTCTTGTGAAATCTTTGATTTTTCAGCATTTGAAATGTTCTTTCAATAATTATTTATAATCTTGATGCCAAAAATTAGCTAGTAGAGAGAGATTCACGCTTTACAAAAACTAGCATTTATTTTGTCTTTTAGTGAAAAACTAACAGTTATAAAAATTAGAATACTTGATTAGAACACTCAATTAGAATACTCTAATACTACATTTCTGATCAATGAAAAACACTTTATCGAAAAAATCTTTTATACTTTGAGCTTTACTTTTAGACACCAATGAATATGACTTTACATTCATATCTTAATATATCTCTTTGTTGCACATGTTCCTCTTTCTTGAAGGTTCACCTTGCTTCCAACTTTTTACACATTAAAATATAAAATTACAACAATAATAATATAACAAATTCTAACACTTCAATTATGGTTTTAAATCATAAAAACAAAAATTATAGCTTTTGAGCCAACATAACCCACAGTCTTAAGGTTGTGTGACCGACATTATTCACAGGCATGAGTAAGAAGTCACGGCCATAAATACCCTATTTTTCATAATTTCATTATTGAATGAATGATAAAGATACCAAATGAGGATTGAAAGGTAATATTATGTATATGAAAACATGGTATGAGCATAGAACAAAGAACAAAAGAGATGTGAAATTGATAAGGAAAAACATGAAAATGAAAGAATAAAGAAATGAAATAAGCTCTAGGACACCTTGCTTAGAACTAAATTTTTGATAGTTTGCATGCTAATCAAAGGGTCAATTTAAGCCAGTGATGACACTATTATTAAATCCGGTGATGGTACTATTATAAATGTCGATGATGACACTTGTATCTGCACACGATAATGCTCGGGTGGCACTTATATAATGTCTGGATGGCCAACCCCGTAATCCTAATTAGTGGTTCCTATGTGTTATGGACATAAATGAGATGAAAATAGATAAAAAAGAATTGAGTGTGAATGAATGAATTGTTTGTTTATATATAAGAAAATATAAAAGATAAAGTAATTTGTACAATTGATTGTATGATAAATATATAGGTAAAAGAGAACAATGTGTGAAAAAGAAATAAATGTTTTAATTTTAGAATAAGTAGAATGCTTGAATGATGGCATATATTTACATATTGTATAAAATAGTATATTACCTTAATTATATGCACCACTAAGTTTCAACCTTAGCGTGAGAGTTTTCTCTCGTGGAGATATAGAGAAAAGTGAGTGGAGACCAATAGACAAAGCTAATGGTGACCTGATCCAACAAAGCAGTTGATTTTGAAAACAGTGGGTGACGTTCTTTTGTACTTTTGTTTCTTGTAAATTAATTTTTTTATATAGTTTTATAAATTAATTCTATGTTTTGAAACAATTTTTTTATAAATAAAATATGTTATTTCTTTTATATTTTGGGAGTTTAAAAAATGTACTATTTACTTATATTTATTAAATAAAAATTTGAAGAAGATGACGTCGTGCTCCCTTGTCTGAGTACGCACTGCTGGGATGAGGGAGTGTTACAAAAATATGGTTAACTAGCATCCATTGCGTCAAATCCCATGAAAACTTCAAAGTCATAAATAAAAACCTTTATTCATTATCACTATCATCCTCATCTTCAAGTTTTGATTCATCAGTATCAGATTGTGACTCAAAATCATGTTCTTCTTCTGATTCCTCCTCTGAATCCTCTATTTCAATGAAATCAAGAAGCACATTTAGGTTTGGTTAATGATAAAATAAATATGACAATTTCTTTAGCTATGGCATTTGATGAATACAATCTGCCCAAGCATGATGTCAAATAAAAATAATGCATCTTTTTGTAGGGGACATATTTTCTTCTCTAGCCATTACTATCATATTCTTGGTTCCTTCTATACAGTGGATATTTACATATCTTACATTGACTCAATTTTGAGTTTTTCCCTCAAAATATCATGCAATTGTTTTTACAACAATGAATTTTCTCAACCAGTAGACCAAGTCTTTGTAATAAGCATTTGGTTGAGTAGAAATTCTTAGTAGCTATATTTTCAGATGGCAAGACTTCCTTTACCAATCCTACTACTACATCAAAAGCCTTTTTCAATAGGTAATATTCTGCCTTAATATTCAGTAGTCTAGCAACATAAGAAAGTTACGAATGATTCTCACACTCAGGCCACAGTTCAGCATTAGTAGCATTAAGCATATCATAAAATTTTTGGGCTTATGGATTTAGTTCTTCTTGACATGAAGACAAATTGTATGATGGATTTTGCCACATCCATCATCATTTCATGCTATACATTTCCATAATTTGGTATATCATCTTGGTCAACCCAATGATTATGACTCAGCCCAACTATATATGTTTCACTATGTCTTGTCCACAATAAGTAATCTGACACAAAATCATTCCTAAGTATATGATATTTGACTATGTCAGTATCCCTAAATATTGTGTTTTAACACTTCTTTAATTGGCATGGACACTAAATATTTTCACCATCTACCTAATATGGTTGACTGCATACAAATTTCATAAATTCATCCAAATTCCTAACAAAATCAGGGCTCAAAATACCCTCTTTAAGCCTAATGTACATCCACTCACAAGGGTGGCCCATTCTTGGATATTTGTAAAAATAAAAAACAATCGAGTTAATTTCTTTCAAATTCCAAAAGGTTAAAAAAATATATAAAGTTGATTACAAACAAATAATTCATAGTTCATATACTTATTTATTATGTATGTCAGCAACATTATTATAAAAAATAAATGTAAAGTTTTATAAATTAATCTTATTTTTATAGAAAATAAATACTTGTTTCAACATAAGTACAATATTGATAGTTTTAAATAAGAAATCCAAGAGAAATATTTATAACTGTAAGGAGATTGATGTTGGATATACAAGTACAATATTGACAGCATTATCATAAATACTTATTCGTCAAAAATAAAACAACACGCTATAACTGCCATGAGATTGATGTTGGATATACTATTAACCATTTATTTCTAGGGTTTAATATATTTGATGGCGCTAATGGATCATAAATTATCTTATTTGACAAAATTGAAAACTTAATTGGATATTCATTCAAAAATTATGTCAAATCTAATATATAAGAGAGGTATGTTATAATCTTTAAATTTATATTTCATTTAATTTTATTATAAGAGATATATATTCAATTTATGGTTATAAATTTTAAATTTATTTTAAAATATTAAATGTTAATGTATATATAAATTAATAAAGTAATTATGTATATATTAATATATAATAAATTTATAATAATATTAAAGAAATAAATTATTTATGTATATATAAACTAATTCACTTATAAATAATTTCTTATTATTACATATATCTATGCCTTTCAAAAAAAAACATGCATATTAAAAAAAAACCATGCATATTAACAAAAAAAAACCATGCATATTAACAAAAAAAACCATGTGTATATTAATAAATTTTATATATTTGGAAAATAATTAGCACAATAATTTTTTCCAAATTAAAATTTTAAAAATACCCATAATTTACTAAAAAGAGACAACATTAAGTAATGTATACTAATCTCAAATGGAAGAATTGAAATGTTTTTTCCCTTTTAGTGTCATTTATCCACCTTTATACTATTAAAAAAATCCACAAATAGAAGAAGAAGAAGAAGAAGAAGAAGAAGAAGGAAAAGTGCTTACCGACAAATGGATGGTGATTGGAAAGAAGCAGGGTCGACCGAAGTTGGGGGTGTAGCAAGGGGCGTAGGGTCTGGTTTACTTGAGGGGTAGGGGGCATGAGTTTGTCTACTAGGGATTGAAAATCACATAAATGGGGGTAAGAAAGGTAATTTGGAAAATTTTTTTAAAAATATAATGATGTTGTGTTAACGTCATTGCCCATGTTGTTAAATGAAACACACCGTTTCACTTATGGCACAATGATGCAATTTTGGCATCGCTAAGTTGCAGCTGAAATGTTGTGTTTCAGTGATAGCAAAATGACCATTTTTGCATCTCTAAGCCATAGATGAAATATTGCATTTTAGCAATGCCAAATGGAGCCACTAAAAATTTATGATGCCCTTTAGAGACACTTATGCATCGCAAATATTGCAGCCAATATTTGCCACCATATTTAGCATTTTTTGCATCGCTAAATATGGCATTGCAAAAGCATCACTAAGGCCTCATTAATTTTTTTTTAATGGACAGAAGATGGTTTGCAAACCATCTAGAGAGTGTCACGGTGAGTCCTCTTCGAGCCATCTCAAATAGGAAGAGTTCCGATTTTCTGATGTTCCCATTGCTTTCTCCCCTAGCGAATATGCTATAGGTCATGAACCTATGCAAATACTTGTGCACTGGGGACCTGAGATGAGTGCTCTTGGTCTTCTTGACATCCCAGTTGCAATCGGTGCCAAAATGAGTCCAAGCTCGAGGGGCGGAGAATTCTACTTCACTGTCATTTAGGATGCCTTTCTGATGGTAGATTGAATAATTCCCTGAATTCTGTGGCATTGAGGGTGTTGGGATTGTCACACAGTTGAAATTTCACCACTCCAGTATGTGACACTTGCAAAGTGCTGAGGAATTCCAGTGTTGGCTCCCTCAAAGTTGGCTGGTGAATCTCCATAAATTCCTTTAAATGACATGCCTAGAGTTGCTCTGTCATAGCTGTTTCAAGCCCAAGACTTCGGACTGTTTGCCATTCGAATGACCTCGATGACAGTAGAGGCCTCTTCTTCAAAGTGGAGTACCGGGGATGGCATTGCTCCGGAATTCGGTTCATGAGGTAATCTGCATACCTCCTAGGAGCATGAGAATTCTTTCTCTTTCCCTTTGATGAGGCAGTCTCCATTTGATTTGAAGAAGTGAACTTGTGAGGGATTGAGACAATTTTTGATAGAATTTTTTTTTTAAGGAAACCCTAAGAATGTATGATTTTTGATGAAGAATTGAACTTTTGATGGTATTTCTAGGAAAAGTTTGTGACTTGGGGGCCGGAATCTTCAATGTTTCATTGAATGTGTGTAAATGAGAGATGTTTAAAGAGTTGAAGAGTTGAAATGAGAAAAATAACTGGCAGTTCTTTTATATGCACGATGCATTCACAGGCGTTAAAACGTGTGTTCACGGACATGAATGGTCGTGTTCACAGTTTGCTGAAGGAGTGTTCCACCCGTGAATGAAGGCGTGAATATGTTCACAGTCACGACCTTTGAATGTCACTGGCGTGAATGATGAACTGTCATGGGGGTGAAACAATAGTCACGGGTGTGAAAGGTTGAATTTCACTACTTATGCCCGTGAGGCAGGTCGTGACTCAAGGCGTGAACGCCTCTGTTAGTTTTGGGGTCAAAAGTTCACGGGAGTGAAAATTTGTCACGGGTGTGAAAGGGTCTTTTCACGGGAGTGAATGAAGCCGTGAAAATAAGCTTCACCGCTTGAAGCCAAGAACCATGTCGTTAATCAAGTCGTGAATGACACTGCCTCTTTTGGCTATTTAAGTCAAGGGTGTGAACATATGTCACGGGCGTGACTCCCCTTAAATTTTCATCAAATAAAATTAAGTCCTAACAACAAGACTAAATCATTTTAATAAAGATTTTATTCCTTATAACATAAATTTTTATCAAAATTACTACCTTATATCTAGTGATATGATACAACATTAAGATCATCAATTAAGATTTCAAAATTTAGCAATCACAAGGTTAATCCATCAATCATACCAAGTTCTCTTCTAATGAAATTAAATCTTTCCTCATTTAGAGACTTAGTGAAAATATCTGCTAATTGATTTTCTGTGCTTATAAATTCTAATGCAACATCTCCATATTGAACATGATCTCTAATAAAGTGGTGTCTAATGTCAATATGCTTACTTCTTAAGTGTTGAATAGGATTCTTTGAAAGATTTATAGCACTTGTATTGTCACATTTAATAGGTATGTGGTTCATTTCATGACCATAGTTCTTAAATTGTTGTTTTATCCAAAGAATTTGAGTACAACAATATCCAACTGCTACATACTCTGCTTCAGCAGTTGAAAGAGCAACTGAAACTTATTTCTTGCTAAACCAAGAAACTAAGCATTCTCCAATAAAGTGACAAGTACCTGAAGTACTTTTTCTATCTAAAAGGCTACCAGCATAGTCTGCATCTGAATATCCTATAATATAAAAGGATGAATTTCTAGGATACCATAAACCTAGATGCAAAGATCCATGTAAATATCTTAGAATCCTTTTTACTGCATTTAAATGAGATTCTTTAGGACATTATTGAAATCGTGCACACAAACAAACACTATACATTATATCGGGTCTAGAAGCAGTAAGATATAAAAGTGATCCGATCATACCTCTATAAAGCTTTTCATTAATGCTTTTACCCTTTTCATTAATGCTTTTACCATTTTCATCCTTGTCCAATTTTGTTGATGTGCTCATAGGAATCTTGGCATTCTTGCATCCTTCCATACCAAATTTCTTAATTAAATCTTTGGCATATTTGGATTGGTTGATGAATATGCCTTCATTGCTTTGCTTTATTTGTAGACCAAGGAAATACTTAAGCTTTCCCATCATGCTCATTTCAAATTCCCTAGTCATACACTTAGCAAATTCTAGACAAATCAACTCATTAGTAGAACCAAATATTATATCATCAACATAAATTTGAACAATTAGTATATCATGCTTATGCTTTTTAATGAATAATGAGGTGTCAATATTTCCCTTTGTAAAACTATTTTCTAATATAAAAGAACTTAGCCTCTCATACTAAGCTCTTGGGGCTTGTTTCAAACCATACAAAGCTTTTGAGAGTTTAAAAACATGATTTGGCAAATCATAGCTTTCAAAGCCTGGTGGTTGTTCTACATACACTTCTTCTTCTATATAACCATTTAGAAATGCACTTTTCACATCCATTTGGAAAAGTTTGAAATTCATGTGACATGCATATGCTAAAAGTATTCTTATGCCTTCTAATCTAGCTACAGGTGCCCATGTTTCATCATAATCTATACATTCTTCCTGATTATATCCTTTTGCAACTAATGTAGTCCTATTCCTAGTTATTAAACCTTGTTCATCTAGTTTGTTTCTAAATACCCATTTGCTACCTATAATTTGATGATCCTTGGGTCTAGGTACTAGGGTCCATACCTTACTTCTCTCAAATTGGTTGAGTTCCTTTTGCATGGAAATTACCCAACTTTCATCATTAAGAGCCTCATCAACATTTTTAGGCTCAATTTGAGAAATAAAAGCAATTTTAGTTACTAACTATTTGAAATGAGATCTAGTACTTACTCCCCTTGAGAGATCACCAATGATTTGCTCTTTTAGATTATCTTTCGTCATTCTCCATTCTTTTGGGAGTTCTTGTTTGTTTTCTTCTTGAGTTTGAGGTAGAGAATCATTTTGTGGTGAATCTTCTTGATCATTTTCTTCTTTCCCATTTCCAAGTTCAAGTCTTTCCATATTACCTACAACATCATCAAGAGCACTACCTTTCACAAGATCAAGTCTACTAGATTCATTAAAGACAACATGCATGGATTCTTCAATAGTTAATGATCTTTTATTAAATACTCTATATGCTTTGCTGGTTGTAGAGTATCCTAAAAAGATACCTTCATCAGATTTAGAGGCAAATTTTCTAAGATTGTCCTTGGTGTTCAATATAAAACACTTGCATCCAAATACTCTAAAGTATGATATAAAGGGCTTTCTTCCATTCCATAGCTCAAATGAGGTTTTGTTTAAAAAAGGCCTTTTGAAAACTCGATTTGAAATATAACATGCAATGTTTGTGGCTTTTGCCCAAAAATAAGTTGGTAAATCATATTCATTGAGCATTGTTCTAGCCATTTCAATTAAAGTTCGATTTTTCCTTTCAACTACCTCATTTTGTTGAGGTGTCCTAAGAGATGAGAAATTATGTGAAATGCCATGGTCAAGATAAAAACTTTCAAAGTTTTCATTTTCAAATTCTGAACTACCTCATTTTCAAATTATGTGAAATGCCATGGTCAAGATAAAAACTTTAGGAGTTGAAAAGGTTTTGAGGTACTTACTATGTTTTTGGCTTTGAAGGATGACTTGTGTTGCTTTCCTCTTTAGCAAGGTTCACATGTCTTGCCTTTTACATATTTTACTCTTGGCAGTCCTTTTACTAGTTCTCCTGTGCTGAGACTTTGTATTAAGTCCATGTTAGCATGACCAAGCCTTCTATGCCACAACCAAGATTCATCATTAGTAGTCACAAGACACTTAGAGGAATGGTTAGATAGTTCATATAAGTTTATTATGTATATACTGATATCTCTATTTCCTTTAAATATCTCTTGACCATCGATAGAGATCACAAGACATTCATTTGAAGTAAAGATTACTTTGTTTCCTTTATCACATAATTGACTTATACTTAACAAGTTATGTTTCAAGTCATCAACAAGTAAGACATCTTTAATAAAAGTAGTACCATTAATACCAATAGAACCAATGCCAATTACCTTACCCTTTGCATTGTTTCCAAAGGTAACTTTACCTCCATCAATACTCTTGATTTCATTGAAAAGTTCTTTGTCTCCTGTCATATGCCTTGAGCATCCACTGTCTACTAGCCAAGCATTTTTGTTTATTATGGACTTGAGGCATACCTATAGAATCACAATTCAAGTATGATTTTTAGGTACCCAAATGAGTTTGGGTCCTTGGGGGTTAGCACATGAAGGTTCCCAATGAGCCTTCCTTATCCAACAATATTTATTTATGTGACCCATTTTCATACAATAATTACATTGTTTTGGTCTAAATTTGTTTTTTGGTCTTACAATATTTTTGAATACCATTTTTCTATCAAATTTATTTTGAGAATTATGACATGCACAGTTATGATTAATTGTAGATTTTCTAGATGCATGCTTCATATATATAAAGACATGATTATTCTTTTTATGAATAGAGGGTTTAATATGCTTATTTCTTGGTGTTGTTCTAACAGGTGTGGAGATGTGAGGTTCTCTAGACTTAACAAAGATGGTTTTATGAGAAGATGATGATGTGTCCTTAAATCCTATACCATGTCTAATTAAGTGTGATATTTGAGATACGATGAGAGTATCTAAGCTCTCTTTACCTTTGTGAAATTTAGAAATGGAATTTCTAAGTTCCTCAACTTCATTTTTCAAAATATTATTTTCTTTTAGTAAGGAAGCTGTTGAGGGTCTTGATGAGTATTCATCTAATGACTTTTGGAGAGTTTCATTAGATGATTTAAGCTTTATGTTTTCTTTTTCTAAATCATCTATCTTATTTTTTAAATTAGAGATGTTATTTCTATAAGTACTAAATTTACTTTTATATTTCTCTAATTCTATATTTAATTCTTCTATTAGGCTTTGCTCATCATCATCACTATCATCATCATTATCACTGATATCATTGTTCAAAGAGTATGAGTGTAGTGATCTTACCTTATTTGAGACATGATCCTCAATAGCCATGAAGCATAGGTTGACTTCTTCGTTTTCATTATCATCTTTTTCACTTGAAGAGCTTTCGTCATCCCATGTGGCTTTGTGACCTTTCTCCCCATTGTCTCTTAGGTATTTGCTCTTATGCTTCTTGAGCCTTAGACATTCTGGTTTGATATGTCCTTTCTTTCCACACTCATAGCATTTTACCTCTTCCTTACTTCTTTGTGCATCATTAGAAGTTTGTTTAAGGTTTCTTTGCCTGAATTTTCTGGAGCTGCTCATTTTCTTCTCAATGATTCTTTTTAATCTTCTTGAAAGCATAGCAATGTCCTCATTTTCATCATCACTCATTTCTTCATCATCTTCACTTTCTTCTTGAGATTTTGAAGTAGATGCTTTGAGTGCTAAGGGCTTTCTTTTCTCTGGGTCTGCTTCAAGCTCTCTATCTTTTTTCACTGCCATTTCATATGTGAGAAGTTTGTCAATCAGCACATCATTATTCATGATGCTCATATCTTCATTTGCTTCTTCTATGCCAGCAACTCTTGAGTCATAGTCTTTAAGAGGAAGACTTCTCAGGATTTTGTTGTTTACATCCTCCAAACTCAGATGCTTCCCAAGTTTCCTCATTCCATTTATAATGGCTAGAAGACGGTTGGTCATGTCAGTGATTGACTCATTGGTTTTCATCTTGAAGAGCTCATATTCTGATGTAAGAAGTTGAATCTTCTTGGATTTGACTTGCTTAGTTCCTTCATGATAATTTTTCAATGTCTTCCACATGCTGTATGTTGTTGGGCAGTGTTGTATTCTCCCACATTCTTCAATAGATAATGAGCTTGATAGGATTTTCATTGTCTTCTTGTTTTTGAAATTTGCTCTTCTTTGAGGCTTTGTCCAATCATCTCTTGAGGGATTTCTTCTTCACCATCAGCTCCTCTTCTGGTTGGTGGTGTCCATTCTTTTCGTACACTATCCCAGACTTCAATTCCTTCACTATCTAGATATGTCTCCATCTGAAACTTCCAATGGGCATAATTTCCTCCATCAAAGTAAGGTTTGAGACTTTGGAATCCTTCACTAGCCATATCTTAATCTTTATTAGCGCTTTTTAGGCTTAGATGCTAGACTAAGCTCTGATACCAATTGTAGCCCAGATATTAAGCCAAGAAATGGGGTTGAATTGGAGTTTCAAAAATTAAACTTTAAAGTGCGAAGATAAAAAATTAATTTTAGGAGGGATAGAGAAATTTGACACAAGGATTTTTATAGAGGTTCGGGTGTTAACAAACCCTACTCCTCTCCCCAATCGCAATTGGGAGTTTCACTAACACACTAAGTGTTACAATGGAGTTTTACAAGCTCACTCCCAACTATGGTGTTTCTCACAATGACTCCCAACTATGGTGTTTCTCACAATGACTCACACCTAACCCAGAAATCCCTTGTGTTTTAATGGCTCACACAATAGCCAATTCCTTGTGTTTTACAGGCTCACACAAACAACCTTCACTTTGTGTTTTTATAGGCTCACACAAACAACCTTCACTTTGTGTTTTTACAGGCTCACACAAACAAACCCTTACAAGTGTTCTACTCTTGACCCAGAAATACCCAAATCTCACTTGAGTAATGATTACAAAGAGAAACACTCACAAATCTTAATTGCTCAATAAATGAAGAGCAAAAAGATTTTTACAGAGAATAGATTTTGGTTCTCAAAGTATTGAGTGTACAAATAGATTGTAATAAGATTTTGATTCAAAGTATTTGCTATCCTCTTGTACTGAATGAATAAATGACTTCCATTTATACTCCTTTGGTTGATTATAGCCATTAGGGTGCATTTAATATGAAACTAGTCATTGTACCAATCAAATAATTGCGTCTGACATTTCATTCACAGGCGTGTCTCTGTTCGTCATGGGCGTGACATTTCTTCCCAAGCCGTGACTGAAGTAGTAACATTGGTCGTGAAGCTCTTTGGAATGTTTTGAAACATTGGGTCACGGGCATGACATACATATTCACGGGCGTGACAAACTTTCCAGCCGTGATCCAAGTGGTGACTTTGGTCGTGAAGCTCTCTGGATGAAAATGTCATGAACATTCACGGGCGTGGCATTTTGATTCACGGGCGTGACTTAAATGTCCATTTCACGGTTTGTTCTTCCTTCATGGTCGTGAACTTCAAATGTTGGTTTTGGTAACAGTTAGCTCTTTCACGGGCGTGACACATAGAGTCACGGGCGTGAACATGCTACTTCCTTAATTTTGTCTTTCAAGAATTATTCTTCCAATCTCTATTCTTGCTATTTTATTCCATGTCCTATTTAATAAACTTAAAAAACAAGTATGTTAAATACAATATTGCTATTTTATTTGTTATCATCAAAATGATAGAAATACCCCCTCAAGGTTTAACAAGATTTGATTAAACTAGGTATGTTTTAAATCATTCAGCCAAATTGTTTCCGAAATTGAGATTATTACTACCAAAAATGAGTATGGATGGAATTAGTGAGTTGTACGAATGAAATTTGATATATTTGCATGAGAGCTATCTTATAATAAATGTTAGTGATTTTTAAAATTAAAGATGGTTGCTTTACTTTCTTTCCCTCTTTCAAATTTCCTTATGTTGTTTTCTTGACCTCCATCTCTTAACATTTGAGACAAAATTAAAATAGCAAAAGTAAAAATTAGTTATGCATTATTAAATTTTTCCAGAATACATATCCAAAATCTCATGTTGCTTGAGTTCAAAATTCTGCAATAGCAACATGAAATAGTTCTAAAAATCATGCAAGAGGATACATGAGACTGTAAAAGCTCAACATGGTTCAGCTGGAAAAACATAGTAGCAGTATCGTAGGTATGCATTTTATTCATTTTTCCAAATATAAAAAATTTAATTAAGAAGTAATTAAACATAAAGATGTTAGCCCAAATCTGGCTAAGTAGACGTTATAAATTTATTACAAAAAACAAGGAATCATGATGATAAGAGAGACTAGTCTTTCAATACATAATTCATACAAGTTTTATTAATGTTTGAGCATAATTTCCTTCATGATTAAACAGTTTCAACTTGTTGATTGAACCTAACTAAACTTTTGATATCAAATGGATAAGAATCTGATGACTCCAATGCTTTGTAAGCTCTTCGAGCAATATATTCGTTCAAAATCTCAGTGGGATGAAAAGAATCCCAAAACACATAAGCTGTCTTATTCATACATGGAATTTCATTTGGAAGACATTGTCCATCGCCTCTAATTGGGCAACACCCCGATGTCGCATTTGTGAAACCTGCCCAATCAAGCATAATAGGATGTTACTATATATATCTTAATCTTATATTAAACTTAAGAAAATTATATAATAACAAGGAACAAGGGATGTGCAAGGCCTTAAAAATTAAGAAAATTATATAGGTGAATTTGAAAAAGAAAAGTGTAGTACATACCAATTACAGAGGAATCTTCTCCAATGGCATAATAGTTAATGTAAGTAAAAATAGCATCGGTAAAATTATGGTTGAGTTGATCAATAAGTGGAATCAACATGCTATTGAAAAGAATGGACGCATCTTCCATAGTTTCCACACAAGACCCATTTGTGCCATACTTACTTATTGCATTTGGGGTGCAGCCCAGTGATCCCAGACCAAATATTGCAATTTTTCGGGCTCCATAGTTGTACAATCTCTGAAAAATCATTTTAAAGAATTTCAGCAAACCCATAGGCGAAAAAGAAAAGGAAAAAATAAGATAGGGGTAATTAACCTTGATTTGGTGTGTATATTGTTGAATGAGAAGTTGAGTAAACTGTTGGATGGAATACTCTCGGCTTGTATTGTAATAATCTGGTAAAAAGTAGTTGTTGATGTAATCGTTGTTGCCTAATCCAACAGTATATAAGCATTTGCTGAGATACCAAGAGGCCGACTCTTTTGTTCCAAAGATTTCACCAAAATAAAATACTACTCTTAGGTGATTTTCTAACTGTGTATCAAATGGTATACGCTCACCCTATAACCACAAATTTCATCAACTTAGTCAAGTTCTTAGAGCTTCAACCATAACGTAGCCAAAAAAATGGTTGCATTTATTTAAAATTGATTACCAATTGTTGCCCACTTTCGTTGCGAATTCCTGCTGAGCCGGATGCATAATTCACCCCACAGAGCATGTCGGCTAAATCGGTAGTTGCATATGGTGGGATACAGTGATGAAAGCCCAAAAGTTCGGCTGTAGAGAATATATAAGACTTATAATGCGAAGTTAGCAATTAAATTTTGCATATTAAGTTCATTAGTTAAGTTCTAAAAAAATGGGGATAGTTTAAACAAGACCCTTAATCCATCATCTATTTTGCAATTTCACTCCTAAAGTTTTTTCATAGCAATTGGATTCAAAATATTATCAAAGTTTGCAATTAGATCCTTCCATCTATTTTTCCATCAATGACATTAAATTATGATGTGAGAGTTAGCTGTGGACCCACTAACTCATATGATGGCATACATGCTCGCTATTAAAAAATTGTTGTTTATTGCCTATGGTTGTTTATTGCCCAAAACTTCTTCGCTAGTGACGTATGAAAATTTTGTCCTTTATGAATATTTCGGGTTTGAGACATTTCTTCCACGAGACATTCCTTCCACGAATAGTTGGTAGGAAAAAAAATTGTTTACAATAAATAAATTCGTCCTAAATTTTCACATATGTCAATAAAAAAGTGTATATGTTTTTTTGTTTTGCAAGTTATGCCATTTCTAGAGCAAAATTCATCATAAACTCCAACTTTATAATAGTGTAAATACATATAATTTAATATGAAATTAATGGGTTCTACAACATATTAGAATTTAGCTTAATTCTTATAAAAATAAATGAACAGACCTAATTCCAAATTTTGAAAAAAATCTTTTGTCCAATTTTAATAAAAAAAATAAACTATTAGGAGTTCTAGTGTGTAAAACTGAACCGAATTATTTTTGTCTATTTGGTTTGATTTATTCAGTTCGATTATTTATAAAATTTCAATTCAGTTCGGTTGAAAATGTTGAAATACCAATGATCAAATTTATATATATAGTAATTCATTATAATTTTTCAGTTATAAAATTATAAATTATGACAATTTATTTTAATTTTATTAACTAAATTTAATTCATAGTAATTAATAAATTTATACTAATTTTTATACTGATTTATAAAATTTTAATTTTAATCATACTAATTTATAAAATTATAATAATTAATTTAATTAATAAAATTTTTTTGATTAATTTTAATTTTTGTAATTAATAAATAAATTAATAATTATAGTTTTATAATAATTAATAAATTAATTTATAAAATTAAAATGAATTAAAATATTTCAATTTAATTAAATTCGGTTATAAATATATTTCATTTTATCTATAAATAAGTTAGTACCGAGTAAAATGGTCAGAAAGCATGTTGCTTGGAACCTGTATATATGACAACCACATCTAACACGTTACTGTCGAATTTAATTTCTTTTGTTTTTATATATCTAAGCCCAAAAGGCTAACCCGGACAGTTGCACAGGCAGTTAATTGCCCATTTAAAAACTATCCCTTCAAAAATTACATCATTTCAATTCAAGTCAGAATGCATATTTAATTAAACCCTTAAATTTTATGTATTTTTTACATTGAACCCTTAAATTATAATTTTTTGATATTGAATTTTTCAATTTTAGTTTTATCATATTAATCCCTTAAACTATTATGTATCAACATTAAGCACCGACGTAGCTAAGGCTTTAGGAGTAGAGTCCATTGACCCCACTTAATTTAAGAAAAATAAAATTATCATATTAATTTTATAATTTGTTTTTTCAAATTGACCACATTAATTTTTTCAATTGTGAAATTCTAAACATATTTATATATACTATGACCAGTTTTAAATAACTTTCTATTATTTCAATTTCAATTCAAGTCAGAATGCATATTTAATTAAACCCTTAAATAATAATTTTTTGATATTTAATTTTTCAATTTTAGTTTTATCATATTAATCCCTTAAACTATTATGTACCAACATTAAGCACAGACGTAGCTAAGGTTTTGGGAGTGGAGTCCATAGACCCCACTTAATTTAAGGAAAAATAAAATGATCATACTAATTTTATAATTTTTTTCAAATTCCCATTAATTTATTTTTTTCAATTGTGAAATTCTAAACATTTTCGTATATATTATGATCAATTTTATATAATTTTCTATTATTTTGATGTAAGTAAACTTTTTGTTTGATTATGGTAAATTTTGATCCCACACAATAAAAATCTTAGCTATGTCCCTCACATTAAGTCTCTTAATCAGCCATTATTATTCAAGTTTTCGCAGTGAAAAAGTGAAAAAAAAATGGAATTTGAAATGTTGTGCAGAAAATATAGAACTCTAGCTAGTATTATGCGAAAAATGAAGCATTGTAATTGCAAACTTTTAAATAGACTATGAAGAAAAGCATTTTTTTTCAACAGATTGTAGAAAAATATAAGATTTAAAGTGTAAATGAGTGTAAAAAGTGCATAAGTTCGACTAGAGTACTTCAAATAAAAATTACAATTGAAGATGTTTTAGTTAGAGTGAAAGAAACTCTAGATTTTTAATTAGATCGCAGAAAATTTTATTTGTTAACTTAAAAACTGATAATTAACTTGAATAAGTATAGATAAATGAAGATCAAAAGGCAAAAAAAATTGCTTATGTGAGAATAGGAAATAATACAAAAAGATTAATGATTGCATTCCTTGGGACAAATAACTACTATACACAAAATATTTAAGAAAACAAAATAAAAGGGACTAAAGCATATTGAACTTAGAGAAACTAAAGCACAAATTAAATAAAGCATAAATAGAAGGGACTTAATATTAGCAAATAATAATTCAAGAGCTAATATGTGGTATAAAATTGAGATTGCAGATTTTATATATTGAGAAATAATAATTTAAGAGTTAGTTTAATTCAAAATACAAAAAATTTTGAAGTTAATTTTAAATATGGGTTTAGCCTAAAATTTAAGAATTTTTTTTGGGTACGAATAAACTAAAACAAGAAAAAGTAGTATAAAATAAAATTGTGTTTTCTTTTTAGACAATATTATTAATATCATTTCCATTTATTTAGAAAACTATTAGGTAGCCTGACAGTAAGTAAGAAATTAAGAATGGACTAAATAGAAATAGATGCATGAAATGGTGAAGCATAAATGGAGAAGATAGTGTTACCTATGAAATCGACAACGGTTCGACCATTGGTGAATCTTCCAGTAGGACCATAAGGAAAATCGATCCCATAAGGTGAATAATCGACTTTAGCCAGAGTTTGAAGGTAATTATTATTTCCATTATCGGCCAACGAGTCTCCAAAAATGAAGTAGCAGGGCACCTCTGGAAACCCCTGTGCACATTCTGGAAACTTGGGATAAACCAACATGACAATGGTGACACCCATAAGTCTCCATAGTTTCAGCTCAAACCCCATTTGCCAAACAACCCGGAAAAATGTTCTAGAGGATGAAAGTTGAAATGAGGCTCAGAAGCAGAGGAGAATAAATATAAGCCGCACGTTGAAAGTTAGAGGATTGATACACGGCGCCGTACTACTGTTCCATGTAAATACATCAGCTCTCGAAACCTACTCTCTTGTAATAGAACGTCAATTTTCATCATTTGCTCTCCGCTTTAATCATGGCTTTCATAAAATGATCTGGCCATTTAACCGAAAAGGATAGTAGATCATGTCTCCTCCGGAAATTTTTTTTATTTTTTAATATTTATTTTATTTTCAAAAAAACTATTTTTTAAATCAGTAAAATATATGTTACAACTTTCATTTTTAAAATGGAAAGTTATTTTTCAACATTTATTAAATATAAAAAAAATTAAATTACCACTTTATTTTTTTATTTTTTATATTTTTTTAATGTTGCAGTCAAATATAAAAAAATATTATATTTTTTTAAAATAAATTATTTTATAGAAACAAATAGAGTCTAAAGTAGTTCAACTAAAATTCAACAAGTCAAAATAAAATTATTTTAAAATATAATATTTAACTTAAAAATATTTACACCGCAATTATTTTATGTATAATAATTTTCTTAAAAATACTAATATCATAATTCAAATTAATATATAATCATTTTAAAAGACATTGTTATAATTATTTAATAAATAATATATATATATATATATATATATATATATATATATATATATAAACTTCTTGATTGTTAAAATATTAATAATTTCTAAGAATTATATTACAACATGTATTCATTTCTCAATCAAAAATCAAAATAAATTTTAAAAATTATTTATATGAAAATTTTATTATAAATATATATTAATAATGAAAATATAAATAATTGAATTTAAATTCATTAATTATATAATTCAGTTATATATATTCAACTTTAATAATTATATGTTTCATAAATAATTAAAATCAACTTTATCAATTATATTAAACTTTTATAACTTATTAATTACCTTATCTTTCCTTTTTTTTTTTCTTTTTGAGAAAGCAGGATTTTTTTTTACAAATATCAATATTATTAAGATTTTGAATATATTTTGTTTACTTATTTGTAAATTGTAATATATCGTCTTCCTTTCTAATTAAATAACGGAGAAGCCAAAAAAATAATAATGAAGAAATCCGCAGCAGTAGCCCAATTAATCATTTCAATAGATGGAAATCTTTTTTCTTTTCTTTTCTTTTCCTTTCTTTATAAAAAAAGATAAAGAAAAAAAAAGCTAATAGATGGAAATCTTTAACAGTGTCACACTTCATCCATTTTGATATTTATTGGGTTGATTTTGTTAATTTATAGGATTATAATAGATAACAGCTATTGATAGTAAATGAAATAATAATAATAATAATAATTGGCAAAAATTTACTGAATTGTTCATAAATTAAATTATGTATTAAAACTAATATTTAATTTTCAACATATTTTTATAGATATTATGATTTTTTTTATGTCCATATATTATTATAAAAATGAATTTTAATTTCAACTCATCTAACGCATTAAGGGGACATATGGTTCAGGTGTAGTATGCAGTTGGTAGTTAGTAGCTAATTAACACTAGTATTTAGTAAAAATAATTAATTGAGTTGTTGTTGTTAGGATATAAAATTACTAATAGGTGTATACTATATTTATTATGAAAAATATATTTTTATATGACGTATAAATAAATAAAAATAAAATAAAGTGAGTATTTAATATAAATATATATTTTAATAATTAAAGTATTAACAATAATAAAACATAATTAATTATAAATAAAAATTTCTACAAATGTATATCTACAATTTATAAATATAATCAATTAATTTTATATATTTTTAATATAATATATTTTATTTCAGAGAGACTAATTTTGAAGATGTGTATTTTATTTTTAATAAAAATTTTCAAAAATGATATATTTTTATTTTAAAGTTGCTAATTTTGTTATTTTATTAAAAAAAATTCAACTGTTTAAAAAAAAACTCCAAAATTGATATTTTTCAATCAGTAACTATTTAGATTTTTCATCAGATATGAGTTGTTATTATCAAATATTTTACTTAGTTGTATTGTTGCCCAGACAATCATCAAAAAGGGAGATGAATTGATAGTTAATTAAAATTTTAATTAAGGCAATAACAAATAAATTATATATATATATATAAGAGACACAAGATTTATAGAAATTTAATTATTAATCAACCCTATGTCATCTCCCCAATCGTAATTAGATATTTTACTACCTCAAAAGAGTTATAATGCATAGCTCACTGTCAACTACGATATTTTTCACTCTTGGTTAACACCTAACCCAAAATCCTTATATTTTAATGATTAACACAACAACCAAATTCTTGTATTTTGATGACTCACATAAAAACTCTTACAAATCTATTTCACTCTCAATCAAATTCACTTAATATCACTATTGAGTAATTGATTATAAAAATAAACATACTCAACTACCAGAAAGCTCAACAACACTTTAGCAATAATAGTTTACAAAAGAAAATAGATGAAGGTAGTTGGAGATTTTAAATACACAAGGTTTTACAAAGATTGAATATTTGATAATTAGTTTTCAAGCATTTGGAAATCATAAATGTGTAGCACTTATATTTCTTCTATGAAATAAAACTATTTAGGGTGTATTTATTGTAAAAATAGTTGTTCAACCACTTTTTTACTTGTGTATGATAACTCTAATTCTCCAAGTTCAATTGCGTAGCTATGTCTTCAAAGGCGTGAATATTCTTAGCAACCTATGAACCAAGTGGTGAAACTGGTCGTGAATGATTTTGAAGGTTATTTGAATTTCAGCGCCGAGTCTTTAAGGCATAAAATGTGTAGTCACAGGCATAAAACTTAATGTTAATTGCGAAACAAGTTGTGAAGCAAGCCGCAAATGGATTTGAAACTTTTTGGGATTATTGGAGCTCAAAATTTACAAGCATGATTGATTCTTCATGGGCATGACACTCTTGTTTTACAAGCATGAGACTTTGCTGAAGTCGTGAATGGTTGAACTTTTAATCTTTTGGCACTACAAGGACTTCACAAGTGTGACTTTTAACTTCATAGGCGTGACAAACTTACTTCATAGGTATGACACTTTTGTTATGGGTGTGAATTAAAAGAAATTATAAAAAAATTAAAGTTCAAATTGCTAAAAAAAATATAATTAAAATTGAAAAGGTATCTAAGCATTACTACTTTTTTTTGTAACTTTTCCTAAAAATTATGTTGATAAATTAATAAAGATAAAAGTGAAATGAAAAGGATGATCTAACCTCTTACTACTTTCCATTTAATTAAAGATAAGTGCTAGCTACCTTCTGTACATACTACATTTTTACATATTTAGTTTTTTTTTGTATTTATATGTGATGATGATAGCAAAAGTAGTTATTGATGGTAGAATTTATGGCAAAAGTATTGAAAGGATCAATAATTGATCTCCTGGGCATTAGAAATCAATTATGGGCTTAAGAAATTGGTGTTTCAAGTATATTTAACCTCTCGTGATCTTATTTTAGATTTTGAGACCTAAAATAAATATTATGAGCTTAAAAATATGGATTTGGAGTAAAAATATATGAGAAAGGACTAGGTTGGGCATAAAATATGCTCTTCAAGGTTATAGGACTAGACTAAGCTCAATTAGGCTCACGTCTATAGGGTTATTGCCTATAGGCACATGATTGTCATGTTGATACTTGTTTTAGCCCAAAAACTGTCCTTGATATCCGTGTGGATGTACTTTTGTACCGCACGACTATTATCAAATAATATGTTTTGTCAATCGAACGCCAGATTGTGGTTCCTAGAAATAAGAAAGTCTTCTAAAAACTCTATAACTATGAAAATAACTATGATTGTGTTTTGAGATAAGGATGGATTTTAGGGCTTCCAGAAGCTTTCCATCCATATGATCTCTACATATATGAGAGATCAAATAGACTTTAGAAGAGACCTTAGAGTGGTCACCATTCCACTTTAAGGGCTATAAATAGCCTCCCCCCCTTCCCCCTCTCCCCCATTTCCATCACCAACAATTTTCAAAAGTGAGTTGAAAATTAATTAGAGTAGGACATCCAAATTAGGGAGATTTTTGAGAGTTTTTGGAGAGTTCTTCACGTTTTCTTGAGTTAAGAACATAATTCTCAAGATTTGGGAGGTTGGTTTTTGATCAATTCAGTGTTTCTACAAAGATTTTCAAATTTCAGTCAATTCCAATTTAGAGTAAGATTTGAGGGTAACAACTATCAATTTAAAACCTTATTTTGATCTATAATTCCATATTGTTATAATGTCAATTTTTTTATGAATTAATGGCAAGAGATTGCCATATTAATTTGATTATCCAAGGTTAATTATAGTTAATTTCATATTATTTTCTCATAATTATCATTATAAGATTATTCTAATCCTAAGAAGTTGATTAGTAGTTAATTAATTATGTTTTTATAGTGGGATGGTAAAGTTACATGATTAACCTAGAATGCTGACTATTTTACCTTGTGTTCGTACAGGGTTATTATTATACAAATTTATTTTATATTTATTATTATTTTATTTTTTGTGTTATTTTATTTGTCTGCATTCATCCTACATACACCCTTTTTGACTTTAATCCTCTTATGTGAATTATCATACTTGAATTACTTGACATGGAGAAAAATAATAATGGATCAAATCTTTAAAGATCAATGGGTTGGTCCTTATAATAGGGTTAAAATATGTATGCTAACTTATTGATTCTCAGTTGTACTGTGTTGACTTATTATAATGCACATTAATTTAAGCATCAGATCACAAATGTGTCATAGGACACAACCGTGCTATTCAAATTCTAAATTTGGGAAAAAATAATAATTTAGATATTCAAGAAAATCAGTAAGTAATTAAAGATAGTTAATTAAAAAGTGAAAAGTTAATTAAAGACAATTATGGAATAAGCATATGGGCTATGACATTGTTGTAAATATATACTTACAAAAATTTTATATTAATTGTTTGACTTGGATGAAAATAGACTGGTAAAAGAGATTTGTGGTGGAGAATTAATGGGTGATACATCTCAATATGAACCTTTAGATTATGAAGTATCAAAATGGTAATTTCACATAGAGCAAGATAGTAATTCATCATGGGTATAAAAGCAATATTCTATTCTTCTCTCTTCATTAATTTCTACACACCCATTCTCTCTTACCTCCTTTTTCATGTCATTCTCTTCTTCTTTATTTTTCTTCATCACCTCAACACATGTCTAGCCAAAAATTGAAGTAAATATCACCTATATGAACAAAAACTAAAGGAAAGGAAGAATGGAGAGAGGATCCAAGATAAAGAGGGCGGATTTGAGAGATTTGAGGAAGATATAATGGAAAAAGGGTTGAAAAAGGATGATCCGCATATAGATTTTGGGTATTTTGTTAAGTTTGAGATTTTTTCCTTATTTTTCTCTTTTCTTTTCATCATTTTCATTTTTTTTAATGAAACTCATTTTTGTTAAGTTGAAAATTGAGTTCAAGTAAATATTTTTAGTTGAGAAAATCCAACCTTGATGTTGATAGATGAGTAAAAATAGAACCTTGAATGGTTTTGTAGCATAAAAATGAGATCTTGAGCTTAAACCTAGGGTTTCTAGTTCAAAAGATCAATTTTGAGTTATTATGGGTATGAGAAAGTAAAAAGTGTTGTTTTTGTAATATCATTCGATATAATTTGGAATAATTCTAATTAAACCAAAATATGCTACGACGCAAATAAGTTAAAATATCATAAATTTAAAACTTTGATGTACCATAACCATGATGACTTAAAATAAAATAAAAACATTCTTAATATCATGAAATAAAGCTCAATATAATAAAAGTTTAAATAAAAACTCATATGAGCACACATAAGCCAAAAGTTTTATAAAATGAGTAGTTACAAAACTATATGTCTCAAACATAAAAGCATGTAAATCTACAACTACCCAACCCAACAAAATAACTAAAAATATATAAAATGATTGTATCACCCACCCCGAGTATATTCCTTGAACTCTAATCACTGGGTGTCGTCCTTTGTTGCTCAACACCTAACCTTCAACCTTGTGCATGGAAAGTCCACACACTAAGCAACTTGTACCTAGTAGTACATAACAACATGAAAGACATACAACAAAACATATATAATATGGATGACATACTTACCAACCTACCATGGTGACTTACCTCAAAGCCTGCACATGCATCATATCATATTCAATATGACATATCATCATGCTATCATGCATTCAACACTCATCCTACATGGCATGCTAAACACCTCATAGGATACATACAAGTATATATCACACATAAAAATAATAATTTATCTTACATTTTTGCCCACCTTACTCATAACTAGAATAAAATGGATATGTGTAACTTAACCCACTGAGAAAGCTCTACTTGCTAACCTATACACTTTTAAATATATACCTCACCGAGAAAGATCTACCCATTAACTTCTGGGCCTTCAAATGTATAACCCACCAAGGAAGCTCTACCCGCTAACCATTAGGCCTTCAAGTGTATAACCCACCTATGAAGCTCTACCCGCTAACCTCTGGGCCTTCAAATATATTACCAACATAGGTCACTTGATATTGAACTCCTCTTAATGACATGCCATATATTCTAATTCTAGTCCTAGTTAAAGAATTGGGCTTAACTGTTATTTCATATACCACATAGGTTTCATATTAACCATGTTCTATATTTTATATACATATGTCATCTATCCTAATTCTAGTCCTAGTTAGAGTATTGGGCTTAACCATTATTTCACATATCACATAGGTTTTATATTAACCATGTTCCATATTTTATATACGTATGCCATGAATCTCACCATCATTATCGTCACATGTGTTTCCATACCATACTTTAATCATATAATCAAGGTTTACCACCTCACAATCAAATCACATTGATTCATATGAAATTTACAAATTTTTCCAAATTAAGCAGCTTCACGCCCATGAATAAGCTTTCATGGCCATGAAACACTACTTTACGAGTAATTCACCCATGAACCAAGCCGTGATTCATCCAGTGAATCAATACACATTCACGTCCGTGATCACCCTTTTATGGGTGTGAACCAAACCGTGAAGCAGCCTGTGAATGGGTCTACCTTAGGAACAAAATCCATTTTCACGACATTCACGCCTGTGAACCTTTTGTTCACAGTTGTGAATATGGAAATTTTTCCAGAAAATAAGAGTATCACAACTTTATGCCATTCTCACATACAATAATCTCTATAGTTGACCAATGTTAGTCACCGTATCAACATTCCAACATGCATTTTAGTCATTTATCACAAACATATACTTTCTAATCATGTTCCTTAACTAAATTAATTCATCAAACATTTCAATCTAACCATGTTTACCTAATTTTTCCATCATGCATATCAATCACACATTTTATCATTTAACAACCCACTAATCATATAAATTATGTGTATAAGGAATTTTACATAGAAACATAAAAATAAATACCTTGGGTGTTATTATGTACAAATCTTACACCTAGGATGGAGATTAGCTAAAGCTTGATCTCTTCAAGCATGTTCCCTCTATTCAGATGGACTTCCAGCTCTCTCTCAAGGTCCTAGCAAGATGAAGAAAATTTTCTTAGTCTTTAGAAAATGACTAAAACCCAGAATGGTATAAACTAAACTTTCCCTTTGTATCCCACAATTCTCTCTCTTTCTCACTTTGTCCCTCACTTTACTTATAAAAACAAGCTTTCTCTAATGGAAGAAGAAGAGCTCTAGAGAAAGGAGAAGATGCAAATGTCATGTTAGGTTGGTTAATAGGGAGTGAGGAGTGGATTTAAAGGAATGGTCGAAAGGAAAATATGACTGCCTCACCTGCTATACATATCCAGCCTTCACGGTCATGACTCATATCTCACGGGTATAAACCTTTCATTCACGATCATAAAAAAACTCTTTATGATTGTGAACAAATCTATCACGACTATTAACTAAAATTTGATATTCACGACCATGACACTCATTGTCACGGGCGTGAAACATCTTATTTCAGTTACTTTCAAACTTTCCAAAACTTCACTAAACCCCTATTTCTCACTAACCAACAACATAACTTATAGGCTCTAATTATGGTGTTACAATTCTCTCCCCCTTAGGATTTTTCATCCCCGAAATTACCTATTATGATATCTCGGAACAACTGAAGGTATTGCACCCTCATCACTTCCTCATTTTCCTATGTTGCTTCTTCAATGGTATGGCTCTTCCATAAAACTTTCACTAGTAGAACTCTCTTATTCCCGAGTTCTTTTACTTCACAATATAAGATCTTGATTGGTTCCTCTTCATAAGTCAAGTCTGGTCTAAACTCTATGCTCTTAGCTATGATGTGAGAATGATCTAACCGATGCGTGCTCAACATATATACATGGAAGACATTGTATATCCTACTCAACTGTGGTCGCAAGGAAAGTCTTAATGTAACTGGTCCAATCCTCTCTAGAATCTCATATGGTCATATGAATATAGGGCTTAACTTGCCATTTTTCCCAAATCTGAGACACTTTTTCTTCGAAGATACATTGAGAAACACATTGTCTCCTATTAAGTACTCCACCTCATTTCTCTTGAGGTTTGCATAGGACTTATGTTTGTCGGAAGCTGCTTTTAGTTGATCTCTAATGATTTTCACTTTTTCTTCTGTCTCTTGTACCAAGTTTGGTCTCTCTAACTTTTTTCTCACTGAGCTCAGCTCAACATAACAATGTCCAACACTTTCTATTGTAAAGTGCCTCATACAAAGCCATATGAATACAAGATTGGTAACCGTTGTTGTTTGCGAACTCCATTAATAGTAGATATTTATCCCAACTTCCCTCAAATTCGATCACATAATGCCTCATCATGTCTTCCAAGATCTGGATAACTCTCTCTAACTGACCATGTGTCTAGGGATGGAAAGACATGTTGAAGTTGAGCTTGGTACCCTAAGCTCGCTGTAGACTACCCCAAAACTAAGATGTGAACTAAGGATCTCTATCCGAAATGATGGAGACTGGAACTCTATGAAGACATACTATCTCATTCATGTACAACTCTGCCAATCAGTTCAAAGGATAGTCTTTAGGAATAGGTAAGAAATGAGTTGACTTCGTTAACTTATCGATGATCAACCATACGACATCGTACTTCTTTGATGTCAACGGTAATCCAATCACAAAATCCATAATGATTCTCACCCATTTCCATTCTAGAATCGTGATTAGCTGCAACAAACTTGAAGGTACCTCATGTTCAGCCTTTACCTATTAACATGAAATGCATCTAGTCGTGAGCTCTGTAATGTCTTTCTTCTAGTTGTGAACTGTATAATGTCTTTCTTCATCCTCAACCACCAATACACCATTTTCAAGTTTTGATACATCTTGTTACTTCTAAGGTACATTGCAAATCTAGTTTTATGAAACCTATTTCATAATCCTTTGTCTCAACTCTGAGACATCTAACACACATATCTTGCCCTGGTAATGTAAACTACTATCTAGCTCGACTGAGAAATCCAGTCTCTCCCCTTTAGAGGCCAAAATGACTAACTCCACTAACTTGTCATCAAGCTTCTATGCATCTTTAATCTCTTAACCCAAGGTTGGTCAAAAGTACAACTCTGCAAAAGTCTTCCTACTAAATGCATTGACCATTACATTGGCTTTTTTCCTAGATGATAATCAATCATACAATCATAATCCTTTATCAACTAACCATATTCTTTGCCTCAAATTCAAATCCCGTTGTGTAAGAAGATATTTTAGACTCTTGTGATCCGTGAAGATATGACACTTCTCCTTGAATAGATAATGATGCCAAATCTTTAATGCAAAAACAATGGTTGCCAACTCGAAATCGTGTGTCGGATAAGTCTTCTCGTGAGGCTTTAACTGCCTAGATGCATAAGCGACAACTTTCCCTTCTTGCATCATAATGCAACCTACTTTATTATGAGAAGTGTTATTGTAAACCACATATTCCCGATCCAAAGTAGGTTGTGTCAACACCAAGCTTACATCAATAAGCTTTTAAGTTCATCAAAACTGTTATGGCACTGGTCTATCCATTCGAACTTGATATCTTTCCATAAAAACCTAGTCTACAAAGAAGATATCATAGAAAACACCTTGAAAAACCTTCTATAGTATCTTGCAAAGTCGAGGAAACTTGTAATTTTGATCGCATTTTGCAGTGGTTTTCAATCCAAGTTCACCTCTATCTTTCCTAGATCTACTCTAATCTCATTGCTCGATATCACATGGCCAAGAAAGGTAACCTCATCTAGCCAAAACTCACACTTAGAGAGCTTAGCATATAGCTTCTGCTCCCTAAGGGTCTGCAAAACTATTCTCAAATGCTACTCATGTTCATTCTTGTTTCTTGAATACACCAAGATGTTGTCTATGAACACCACAACAAACTTATCCATAAATGGTTTGAAGATCTAGTTTATTAGATTCATAAAAGTTGTCAGAGCATTGTTCAACCCAATAGGCATAAACATAAACTCGTAGTGACCATATCTGGTTCAAAAAATGGTCTTTTCCACATCACCCTCATTGATTCTCAATTGATGATATACTGATCTTAAATCAATCTTAGAGAACACTCTTGCACCTTTCAACTGATAAAAAAGATAATCGATCCATGGTAATAGAAACTGTTCTTAACGGTCACCCTATTCAATTGTTTGTAGTCTATGCACAATATTATAAGCTCGTCTTTCCTCTTGATAAACAGTACTGGTGCACCTCATGAAGATACACTCAGTTTTATGAAGCCCTTATCTAACAATTCATGTAACTATGCCTTTAACTCTTTCATCTCTGATGGAGCCATCCGATATGGTACCATTGATATAGGAGTTGTACCTGGGGTAAGCTCAATTGAGAACTCTGTCTTTCTTTTTGGAGGTAGCCTTGGTAACTCATTTGGTAAATCCTCCACTGTCGGAATATTCTTAAGATCTAGACTCTCCCTCTTACTGCCAGTCACGTGAGCCAAATAGGTCTTACACCCTTTTCTGATCATCTTTCATACTTTCATTATAGACATGATCCTTGTTTGTTGTAAAGATATCTCCCTCTGAACAACAACTATTCATCTTCTGATGTTTTCAATTCAACTGTCTACATTCTGCAATCCACTATTATACCCTACTGAGAGAGTCAATCTAATCCATACCTAGGATAGTGTCATACTCATGAAATTGCAATTCAATCAAATCTTCCATGAACTCATTCCCTTGAACCATAACAAGACAACTCTTATACACTCGGTTCATCACTGTGCTATGCCCCAAAGGGCTAGTCACCTTTATCTCGTAATCTAATCTTTCTGCTAATATGTTATACCTCTCAGCTATGTTGGTACATATATAAGAATGTATAAAACCTGGATTTATCAAAGCAAACTGAGTCAAAGAGAAGAAATATACCAACAACCAGATTTGATGCACTCGGGTCCTCTCTAGCCCTCATAGCATAAGCCCTTACTGGTGCTCTCCTTGATCCTGGCCTATTCATTATCTCTGATACGACCAGTCTAGATCCACTTTTACCTGAATTGACCTGTCTCTGACCCCTAGCCTGTATCAGCACTGAACCCTGAGTTTGAGTGGGAGCCTTTACCATCTATAAAGGACAATCTCTCTTATAGTTATCTCGAAACCCATATATGTAACAAGCTCTTATCTTTCCCCAACACTCTCTTTTGTGTTTTTGACCATAAGATGCATACTCTAGTACTGCCTCTCTCCAAGTTTAGGGCTGACTACTGGCAGCTGCCGAGACTATGCCTGATGATGATGCCTACTTAGTATACCTGGCTTGACCCCGACCTTGTCCCTGTCCTCTAGACTGGAAAGATTTGGAACTAGTGCGAGCCTTCTTGCTTGATGTCTATGTAGCACTGTAGGATGACCCCCTTAAGTCTCTCTTAAATGACTCATCCAATCTCTTCAGCTTCACCTCTTCTGAATACTGATGGCAACAAATACCAACTTTAAAAAGTCTTCTAGCTGTAGTGAAAATACATGAACACCAATTTCATCTCTCAAGCCATCATCAAAGCGGTGACATTTGTCCGCCTTATCCCCTACAATTCCATATGCATACCTGCTCAATCTAGTGAACTCTTTCTTGCACACTACCACAATCATGTTCCTTTGTTGTAGGTTCAAGAACTCTTTCTTCTTCTCATCGATGTACACTTTCGGTACATACTATTTATTGAATTCAACTACAAAGAAAACCCATGTATATGGCTCTAGAGTTTGAGGATTCTATAAAATAGACTTCCATCAGTCGTAGGCATGCTCTTGGAGAAGTGAAACAACATACCTAACCTTGTGCTCCTCAGCACACTCAAGCTCCTCGAATACCCTCTCCATCCTCTCCAACCAGTACTTTGTAGCCTTTGGGTCATCATCCCTCTTGCCTATAAAATCAGTGGCCCCATACTTATGAAGCCTGTCAATCTGTGATCTCCAACTCGTTGGTGAAGGAGAAGGTGGTGGAGGCGATGGTGGTGAAGGTAGTGATAGTGGTATAACATGTACCAACTGCTGTAATAAAACAGCTAGGTTATGCATCAGAGGATCCAAAGCTTGATCCTCATAACTAGCCATTGGCTGCTGTAAAGGAGGTGCGCCAGTCGACCCTTGAACACTAGTTTGGCTCAGCTGATTCTGAGCCTATACATCTGGAGGACTGTTACTTTCGGCCATGTCATACAGTTCGATCTCTATACTTGCTCATTAGCCTACATATTAACAAATAATAGGGCACATCAGAGTCATAAAGGATAACACTTGCACACATGATACACCCATCCCACCTAGGTTCAGAACTGCCTAAACATAGGCTTTGATACCACTAAATGTAACACCCTTCGATATAATTAGGAATAATCATAATGAAACCAAAATATGCTATGATGCAAATGAGTTAAAATATCATAAATTTAAAATTTTGATGCACCATGGCCATGATTACTTAAAAAAAACATTCTTAATATCATGAAATAAAGCTCGCTATAATAAAATTTTAAATAAAAACTCGTACGGGCATACACAAGCCCAAAGTTTTACAAAATAAGTAGTTGCAAAATACCATGTTGCAAACATAAAAGCATGTAAATCTATAACTACCCAACCCAACAAAATAACCAAAAACATATACAATGACTATGTCACCCACCTCGAGTATATTCCTTGGATTCTGATCACTGGGCGTGGTCTTCTGTCGCTCCACACCTAAGCTCCAACCCTGCGCATGTAAAGTCCACACACTAAGTAATTCATGCCTAATGGTACATAACAACGTGGAAGGCATACAACGAAATAAATATAATATGCATGATATACTTACTAACCTACCATGGTGACTTACCTCAAAACCCACACATGCATCTTATCATACTTTATATGACATATCATCAAGCTATCATGCATTCAACACACATCGTACATGGCATGCCAAACACACCACATGATACACACAAGTATATATCACACATAAACATAATCATTTATCTTGCCTTTTTGCCTTTTTACTCATAACTAGACTAAAATTGTCATATCCACTAATTTAGGGCCCAAGTCGCACGGATTGTTAAATTGACTCGTCAGTTTGATTGAAGTCTAAATTTGGATTTTGACTGAAAAATAATTAAAAAAATGGCAAATAATTATGGAAAATATTTAATAAAGTGTTTAAAGTATTTAAAGATGTTATTTTATGATGAATGACCTAAATGCTAAATTTGGAAAGTTTTGGGGTCAATTTATAATTTATCAAAAATTGGGGGATCAAGTGAGATATTTATTATTTAAATGCATGAATTGGACATTAAACACATGTGATGGATGGCCAAGCCAATTTTCACACATTAAGAAGCTAATTAGATATAAATATCTAGATATTTAAGCTTAGGTGTCCCCATCCTTAGTGAATTTTGTCATTTTCTCCTTAATTACTTATTTTTCCTTGCTTATCTCTTTCTATCTAGAATTTTCTATTCCCTAATTCAGCCCATGTTTCCCCCAATCCACCATAGCCAAACCTTGTTCTAAAGAGAGAAAATGAAGAGAAGAGCAAGAAAGACATGGAAAAATAAGTTTTCATGCACATAAAAACTTGAGAAAGCTTAGGGGAGCAAAAAGAGAGACAGATAAGCAAGAAATAGGAGAGAGAAACCTTTAAAATTTCAACCATAGAGGAAAAAAAAAACTTGAAGTGTTCTTCATATTTTCTTTAAGTTTCTCTAAAGGAAAATGATGTTTGAGTATTTTTCATGTAAATGATTGTTAATTAAAAGTATTTTGTGATGAAATTTTGAAATGCATATTTGCTAGACATATGATTAATTTTGCAAAAAATTGAATATGGTTAATGTGTATATTCTTTGCTGGAAATTGTGGAGCAGTGAGTACATAAATTGTTATAACTTAAGTTGTGGAATTCTGATTTGTGTGTTATTTATTGGGTTTAAAAGCTAAGACATAGTTATTTAACTTTTATTTAGGCCATAATATCCAAATATGTCTAAATTATTTTAGAAAAATACATAAAATTTAGATATATAATCTGTCCAGAAAGTTATGGGAAAAATTGTTAGTGACCAGTTATTATTCATTTGACAATATCTTTTTCTACAAAACTCAAAATTTAGTGATTCAAGTTGTATATTAAAGATAAGATTCAAGAATTTATTAAGCAGACCTGTTAATTTAATTCTGCTTCTAACAAGTTCAAAATTAAGGTCCAATATAGAATATTGAATATGCTAGTAATAGGACATAATATGAATTGAGGAATTTGATATAAAAAATAATGTGGACCTTGTTATATTATGCAAATGATATTTTTATTGAGTAATTATATGATTAAATGAGCCATTAAATGCATGAAAAAATGTGAAGTTAATAATTTTGAATTTTAATGACATTAAGTAAGCCCTAGAATACCTAACTTAGAACTTGACTTAAGATAGTTTGGCATGCCAAGCAGGGGGGAGTATGATTAATGCCAATAATGGCACAATTAATGAAGCCGGTAATGATACTATTATTAAATTCGATAATGACAATATTATTAAAGTCGGTAATGACATTATTATTAAATCTGGTAATGACAATATTATTAAAGCCGATAATGACACTTGTATGCACATATCAAAATGCTTGAATGACACTCCTAAGTGTCTGAATGGAAACTCTGTTATTCTAGTCAGTGGTTCATAGGTGTTGTGGGCATAAATAAATTATCGAAAGTAAAAAGAATCATGATTTGTGATATGGTTAATTATGATGAATTATAAAATGATGATTTGATAAAGTAAAACAAGTATGAGATATAAGAATATAATTTGATATTTATGAATGCTAGAACGTAATAATAATAATAATAATAATAATAATAATAATAATAATAATAATAATAATAATAATAATAATAATAATAATAATAATAATAATAATAATAATAATAATAATAATAATAATAATAATAATAATATACAAGACAATGCATGTTGCGTGAAATAATTTATTGCCTTATTTATATGCACCACTAAGTTTAGAGTTTAGCGTGAGAGTTTCCTTCTGCGTAGATTTAAAAGGGTAGTTGAAGTTGTAGATAAAGGCAATGGTGATCCTAGTCCAGTAAAGCAGCTAATTTCTACAAACAGAGGGTCACAAATTTTTGTATCTTATATTTTGTATTTGTATTTATATAATATATTTTATGGTTTTGTAAAATTAACTTGATGTTTAATAAACATTATCTTATGTAAATAAAATGTACATTATTTTTTTTATATTATTTGAGAGAAAAAAAATGAATATGGATTGTTTTCAATAAATAAGTTAAAGATGAAATAAATTGGTGTAGCGCTCTCTTATCCGAGTACGTGCTGCTGGGGTGTTACAAAAATGGATATGGATAACTTAACCCACAGAGGAAGCTCTACCTGCTAACCTCTAGGCCTTTAGATATATAACCCATCGAAGAAGCTCTACCCGTTAACTTCTAGGCCTTCAAATGTATAACCTATCAAGAAAGCTCTACCCATTAATCTTTGGGCCTTCAAGTGTATAACTCATCGAGGAAGCTTCACCCGCTAACCTTTGCACCTTTAAATATATAACCCACAGAGGAAGCTTTACCTGTTAACCTCTAGGCCTTTAAATATATGACCAACATAGGTCACTCGATACCGAACTCTCTATAATGGCATGCCATCTATCCTAACTCTAGTTGTAGTTAGAGTATTAGGCTTAACCGTTATTTCATATATCATACAGGTTTCATATTAACCATGTTCCATATTTTATATACATATGCCATGAATCTCACCATCATTATTGTAACATGTGTTTCCATACCATACTTTAATCATATAACCAAGGTTCACCACCTCACAATGAAATCACATTGATTCACATGAAATTTATAAGTTTTTCCAAATTAAGCAGCTTTATGGTTTTGAAACACTATTTCATGGGTAATTTATCCGTGAACCAAGTCGTGATTCATCCCATGAATTAGCACACATTCACGGCTATGATCACCCCTTCATAGGCATGAACAAAACTATGAACCCAACCTTAAAGCTGCCCATGAATGGGTCTGCCTCAACAATAAAATCTATTTTTATGACATTCACTCTTGTAAACCCTTTCTTCACGATCGTGAATCTGGAAATTTTTCTTCACGATCGTGAATCTGGATTATTACATTTTAGCCATTTATCACAGACATATACTTTATAATCATGTTTCTTAATTAGCTTAATTCATCAAACATCTTATTCTAACCATGTTCACCCAATTTTTCCGTCATGCGTATCAACCCCACATTTTATCATTTAAAAACTCACTAATCATATAAATCATGTATATAAAGATATTTACACATAAACATGAAAATAAAAGTCTCGGGTGTTGTTATGTACAAAACTTGCTCCTAGGATAGAGACTAGCTAAAGTTTGATCTCTTCAAGCTTATCCCCTCCCTTGAGATGGACTTCTAGCTCTCTCTTGAGGTCCTAGAAAAATGAAAAATGTTTTCTTAGTCTCTAGAAAATGACTAAAACCCAAAAAGGTATAAACCAAGCTTTCCCTTTGTAACCCACAAGTCTCTCTCTTTCTCACTCTTTCCCTCACTTTACTTATATAAATAAGCTTTTTCCAAACTTCAACAATAGAATAAGAAGAGTTCTAAAGGAAATAGAAGATTCAAATGGTGTGTTAGGTTAGTTAATAGGGAGTGGGGAGCAGATTTAAAAGGAATAGTAGAAAGGAAAATATGATTGCCTCACTTGTTTTGCCTGCCTAGGCTTGACAGTCGTAACTCATATCTTATGGGCGTGAACCTCTCCTTCACGGACATGAAGAAACTCTTCACAACCATGAAGAACCCTATCACGACTACTAACTAAAAGCCTATATTCACTACCGTGACACCCATTGTCATGGACATGAAAATTTTTATTTTAGCCACTCTCAAACTTCCTAAACTTCATCAAAACCTCTATTTCTCACTAACCAACAACATAACTTATAGGCCATAATTACGACATTACAGTTTTATACCTTAAGAACACTTAGAGGTGTTGGAAGTAATCCCAAGAAAGAGATTAAGCTTGAAATCAAGCTAAAAAGTGATTTGATTGAGGCTTCATTAGAGGTTAGTACATATGGGCATTCAAACCATTTGTGTGTTTTATTGTGTTGCTTGATGTTTTAATGTAGTAAAAATGCAATCTTAATGGTTAATAATGTGTGAATGATGACTAAATAAGTATTAAATGTGATAGAAGAACTAAGATATAATTTTGGGCATGAACTTGGTTGTTGATGTTTTGGAGTGATTAAATATTGAAAAATCTTATAATTGGTATTAAAAATATGAAATAAGTAGAGTATGTTTATTACTATGAGAAATGCATGTTGACATTGTCCAAGTTGTGATTTGGATGTTAGAAAAGTATGTGAACTATAAAAAGCACTTTTTCTACACAATTTTTACCTTGAATTCACACCCATAAAAGTGTGTTCATAGTCGTGAAGGCACACTTCATAGACATGAATCATCTTTTATGGTTGTGAATCATAAGATTGTAAATTTTAGAAAAAATGGATAGACTCTTTCACGATCATGTTCATGAATTTTTTTCACTATTTGAAGCCATGAAGTCAAGCTTCACACCTGTGAAACACATATTCACAATAATGAATTCAAAACTTGTATCTTTGTTTTCAAAAAAAGCCTTCATGAGTAGATTCACAACATGATTCATGAGTGGCAACCTGTGATAAACATTTTCACTACCATGAATGAATCTTCATGATCGTGAATCTAGACTTGAATAAAAGCATGATTAATCAAAGTTACATGATTCAAAGTTAATTTAAAGTATGTTGTGCCATGTTACAAGAAAATTCAGAAATATGATATGAGTATGAAAACACATATAATCACATGATTTGATATATGTTATAAACATATGAAAGACTTATCACAAATGTATGTTATCTTATGGTGATACAAGTAGTGTATGAAAATGAATGCAACATATAAAACATGAATTAAGAACATGAATACATTGGCTTATGAGATATAAATGTGATGATGATGACATAATGAGATAAATTCTAAAAGTTACAACATATGATGTTTAGACATGATATGGATATAAATGATATGAATTATGTGAAATGTGCTTGAATGTTCTATTATAGAGAAGAATTAATACATGATTATAATGAGATACATATATACATATAAGCATGATACGTGCTTAAATGATGATAGCTTGTGTGAGCATATATACATGTGTGCATGATGATGATACTAATGTGGGATATGTTATATGGAAGTTTAAACAAGATAAGCTCATTGTTCTAACCTAGGACTATAGTTAGGATAAATGATATGCCATTAAGGGGGTAATAGTACCATATAATATGAATGATTAAACTTGTGATTTGAACATTAGGACAAGATGGCTTAAGCTCTAAGAGTGTCGTTGATCCTTGAATGCATGCATAATTGATAAAGAACACATGCATCATTTATAGATAACTCAGTCAAGGTGACTTAAGCTCTAAGAGCACTCTTGACTTGAGAAGCTCAAATGAATATATACAGATAGTGGACAAAGTAGCTTAAGCTCTAAGAGTGCTCCTAATCCCTACTCTATGTCTAGTTTAGAGTGATATGGGGTGAACCAATTAAATTTAAAAGAATTGATACTTCATAATAACTATATTATAAAAGCATTAAAATAGTTATGATTTCAGTATGTATGATGACATATATTTTATTATGATGTATGATTTACATGAATGATTTGATGTAACATGTTTGGTACTACTATTGTATCATAAAAATGTTATGATTAAACATATATGATGTGATATGATTGTTGTAATAATGTAATGGATGAAGTAATATAAAAAATGAGAAAAAGGTACATTATATGATTTGGTTATGATATTCAAAACACAACGAATAAGTGAGTCTTTGTATGTTAATGAATTTAGATGCATTCAGCTTGCCATGATAGGATTTATTATCAATATAATTGCTAATTAAGATTCACATGCTAATAAGTACCTAAGCATGTATCAATATCTTTGTATGTCAATAGCTCATAGAAGTTCAAATATGTCATAAATTTCGGTTATTATCTTCTTCCCATGGCCCTTTCAGTTCCATTATCAACCATGCACTAGTATTGTTGACTCAAACCATCATAGAAGGACTAATTACTTACTAGAAGAGAGTACCCATGGTAAGGGCACTATAAAAGAAATATTTTGAACCTATCCTAAGCTTTATGGAATGTTTCAGAGTCTTTTTGGTAAAAAATGGTAATTTTAGCTCTCAACTCTTTTGTTTTCTAATAGGAATATAATTTTCTCATGAATTTGTGATACACTTCTGTCTAGTTATTTAGAGAACTAGGAGATAATGTCATCAATCACGCATTGGCTTTGTCTTCTTGGGTGTAAGGAAAACACATCATCCTCAATTGATCATCATTAAGCCCGTTCAAAGGGAAAGTGTTGATTATTGCATAAAATTCTCTTATGAATGTCAGAAGGTCTTCATTAGTTAACCCTATAACAAGATGGAAACATGTTCAAATTTATACTTTTCAGCTCATAATTTCTGGCTACTTCTCCTAACACAATCCAAGAGGTTTTGTTGCTAATTATTGGTCTGGCATAGTCCTTCAAGGATAATTGCTTTTGTTCACCAGCTGCTCTTGGTGGAATTTTCATTTCTTTAGTTGTTACTTCTTCTTCTAAATTTTTAGGATTTTCAAAAAGCTATTCTTTTTCTTTAAGGGTTTGTTCTTTTTATCCATGTGCTTTAGACTTTAATTCATAATTTCTCTGAATGGATATTTCTCTTGATTTTGTTCGTTTACTTGTACCTAGCATAAAAACCAAACTTAGAAACTAAAAAAATAGGAAAAGAAAGAAATAGAGTAAAAATTTCAAATAATTATTTGAAATTATCTAAAAGACAAACATTGGAAATTTAATTAATTAAGAATTTAACAAACAGTGGTTCCTCGGCAACGGCGCCAAAAACTTGATGTATCTCAAAGTGTACTCACAACTGCATGAACCAATGTAATATGACAAGTTTACTCTCGAGATCGATCTCTTAAGGAACTATGTAGTTCTAAATGCTTAATTAGTTTTAAATTACCAATAAACAGTAAAATAAAAACCTAAACATTCTAGCCAATTTTAATAAGTTAATAAAGAAAAGAAATTAATAACTAAAATTTTAATAAAAAGGAATAAAGAAATCAATAAGAAAAGAAATAGGGACTTAGCTCACAACTCTTAATTTGCATATCCTTTAATGAATTAAGTACCAATGAATGAAGATTTTATGGCTCTCACTTTTAAGCATTAATTAATTAACCAAATGAATTAACTAATGTTTAGTCCGAGTTTTAAATTAAATTACAGTTTATGTGTCTAATAATCTAACCTTAATATATCTATTCAAAGTTAGATAATTGGTGATCAAGCAACTATTAAACCAAAAACTTATGAAGATTAATTGAAACTGAAGAAATCGTATATTCATTATAGATAAAAAAGGAACAATACAAATTGGGGTTGCTCACTAAGCACCCATTAAAAAGTTTAGCCTAACATCATAATAACAATGATCATGTCTATTAAGATGGCTAAATTAAACATAAAAGAAAAGATGGAAAGAAAACTTCTTGGAATACTGCCACAGAGTTCTTAACTTTCTCTGTGTGTGAATACATATCTCTACTCATAAAAGAAAACTAGAATATATAAGTTAAGAAGTCCTACTTAAACTCTAATTCTAAAGATACAATGATTCCTATTTAAGAGATAATTTCCTCCATAGATAATCTTCAAATCAACATTTATCTTAAAAGTCTGATCCCCACTTGATTAGAAATAAGAATTGGAATTTGACTCAAACTCTGCAGACAACATGTTTGCGTTGATTTCTCTCGTGTGTGACAGGAACTTCAAAGCATTGATGTGCTCGCAACCAAATACACACTTTCGCTATAAGAAGTTGAGCTCTAGGAACTTCGTGCTTGCAATAAAACCTTACATTAGTTATAGCAATGAAGGAAGAAAACCATCATGACTATACACACTCCTCAAGTCCGTGACACATTGTCATGTTCGTGAGGCTTCAATCTTGTCATTTTCCCTTCACGTGTGTGAGGCTTCCTCACACGTGTGACAACTTGGCTTATTTCCTTGCACTTCAACTTTTTTCCTACAATCATAAAGCAAAACAATTAAGTACCTAAATATGATAAAATCCTATAATTAAAAATGAAAAACACTAAAAAAACTATAAAAAAAGAACACATCATGATCCCCGATCTATTAATATAAGAATTTAGAGCCAAAGAAAAAGAATTTACCCATTATGACATCGAATGCATCCTACTCCTCACGGACTCACATGGCATATGCCTTACTTGGAGTAGCACTAATTCCTTCTAGTCTCTCAACTATCTTTGATATGAACTAGTTAGGCTCTACTCGACCTTTTTTGCCTTGTCCTTTCCCTCAAGCTCTGCCTTGTCTAGAAGCCTGCATTTTTACTGGCTCAACACTTCATGAGCCTCTACCATACTGTAGTAGTGGACAATATCTTCTCAAATGATCTTTGGAGTCACATCTCAAATAAGCTCACATCGTCCATTAAACACTCTCCTAGGTGAGGATGACCACAATGCTCATACATTGTTAAAGGTGCACATTTGTGTGGTACCTATGTTGGTGCACTAGTTGCTAATAAAGCATATCTTGATGGTTGTCTTTGCCTATATGAAGGTGGCCTACTAGAACCCCTAACCTAAAATTGACCTATAAAAGATCTCGCTCTCTTGCCATTTGATGGTCCCCCACTCGAGTATAGCATGGGTCTTCCGAACCTTTTTTCTTATGCTGGCTGCTATATTGGTAGAACTATTTTCAATGTTCTAGCATACATTAACAAATTGGGGAAGTTCATCAAGTGTAAGGCTGAAACTTGCAGCTTAATCGGATCTCTCAACCTATCCTCAAATCTTCAACACTTATCTGCCTCTATAGATACTACGCCACTAGCATACTTGCAGATATGTGTGAAATCTCTTTTATATTCAGATACTGACATATCCTCCTATTTTAGTATTAGGAACTCTTTCTTTTCATCTATATAGCTATGGGGAATATATTGCTCTTTGAACTTCTCCAAAAAGAATTCCCAAGTCATAGGATCAGGTGGTGTTGTACTTTGTGACTCTGACTACTACCAATCATATGCATGATCTTGTAGCAAAGACATTGCATATTCATACTTTTTCTCATTCTTGCAATGTAATTGATCAAAGACTCTTTCAACTTGTTCTAATTAGAACTCTGCTACAAAAGGATCATCCTTCCTTTTTCCATAAAAATCTAGTGCTCCTAACTTTCACAGTCTTTCAAATTATAGCACTAGTGGGACTGACTATGTTGCTCTTTATGGCAAGTCTATCATGTTTCTCATAAGCTTTATTAATAGTTGACTGCCTATGTGATGAGCTAGCACCAGATCTCGATGTTGTAGCTCGATGACAACTTGGTCGCGATAAAGCCTATATCTCAGTAGGCTAATTACTTTAGGCCTATTCGACCACGATCTGTCATGATCTCGAAGCCATAACCTACCTATGTCATAAAAGTAACAGCCCCAATTAGTAAGCAATGACTCATATTCAATCATGGGTACACCTGTGTCATAAATATTTTGAAGACTCCCTTTTGAAATTCCAAAATTGTCCAAATCAGACTTTGATACCAAAAACTATATAACACCCTTCACCCCAGCACATGTGTCTGAACAAGAGAGTGCCACGCCACCTTCATTGGTTAAAATATCATTTCATATAAACATATATATGAAGGGAGCACATTTGTTTATTTTTTTTATAAGAAATCATAATAAAGAAACAAATTACATTTTATTCACATAAAGTAAGATTTACAAAAACATAAAGAACAAAACATAGAGTTATTTTACAAAACCATAAAAGAAAGCTTGAAATAAAGATACAAAAATTTGTGTGACCCATGCTGTCTAAAATATGTTACTTTACTGGATCAAGCTCGTTAACTTTATCTACTATCTCGCTATTATATATGTACAAGAAACTCCCAGCTAAGCTTAAAGCTTAGTGGTACATATAATTAGGACAACAAATTATATCATGCATCATGCAACTTTATGTTTTTATAATGTGTGCCAACCTTTTCATGCATCTCTATATTTTCGCATCTTACCTCATTATTTCGTACTTATATTTTGTTATAATAATTTGGTTAGCATGTATATATAATTATCAATTATAACCTACACGATAATTTTATTCTATCATTCTCCTATTTATGCCCATAACACTTAGGAACCAATAATTATGATAATGCAGTTGTCCATCTAGGCATTATAAGAGTGCCACCCTGGCATTATGGTATACACATATAAGTACCATCAATGACATTAATATATAGTTGTCATCATTGACATTAATAATAGTGTCATCACTGACATTAATATATATGCCATCATCGACAATAATATATATGTCATCACTAGCATTAATATATGTTATATCACCGATATTAATAAGACCTCCTGATTGGCATGCTAAACAATCCAAAATTCTAGTTCTAAGCTAGGTGTTCTCAGGCTTAATTCATCTTATTACTTATTCATTTTTATTTCTTCTTCATTAATCTCATAATTTTTTGTTTCATTCCTCACATACTTTTTCTCTTTATCAACCTCATTTGTTGTTTTGTTTTTGTATCCTCATTACATCTCCTTTTTATATCATATAATACACAATATATATCATTCTTACTTGTTCACACATACAAATATTCCCATTTCATCGAATGCAATATCTCATTTAATTTAATTTGATATTCTGGAATAATTATAAAATATACAAATTATTAAAAATAATGCATTCATGGCCATAACTCCTTATTCATACATATGAACAATGCTTGACACATTGCCTTATAGTCGTGGTCAAAATGTTCATGCCTATGAATAAGCTCATGTCTGTTACTCAAGTAGTGTTTACAATTAAGAATGCTTTTGGAATAAATAGTATCATTTCCAAGTAAAAGTCATGCCTGTGACATCATTTCGTCACACTCATGAATTTAACTCTTCACGTTTGTGACCAAATTGTCATACCCATGATTGATTGCTGGAGATTTGCACTTTCATTTTCCTTAAACATTTCAAGCTCCTTCAAGCCATTTAGATACCACTAATATTCATTCTCAAGTTTTTAACATGACATACAATGTTTTGATCAAAATTTTCATGCTTCTATCAAACTCAAATCCTAACATGTGACAACCAAAACAACAATACACACAATATCACCTTTCTCATGTAAATTGTAGTTTTCATGCAATAATTCATAGTTAAATGTACTTTAGTTATTAATTAACATAATAAAGATGCATACCATGCAATCATATAACAAAGAATAGGCTATTGCCTTGAATTATGCACAAACCTCTTATATTTGCCCTTATTCCACTCTCTATGCTTCTTTCTATTGTCTTTTACTTCTTTGAGCTAGTTCTTTGTCACCTTGAGCTTTTATAACATCATAAAACCATTATCAAAATCCTTCTTCCTCATAACTCTCTAAATCCTATTTTCTCTCTCTTGAAACTTTAATCTCTCTCTAACTTCCATCACTAGTTCTAAATGAGCTCTAAACTTGGTCATACTTTAGAAAAGATAAAAGATAAGGGAAATAACATCTTACCCGTAATTTTTTCTTTCCTTGATCAAATCTTTAGAGAATCCTCTCTCATCTCCTCTTGCTTATTCTTTTTCCGTTTTACTCCATTTAGCTTTTTTATGTCTTGTTGTGCATGAAAATTCCCTTATCTTGCTTTTCTCTATCTATTTTCTCTTTTTCTCTCTCTTGATAAGCTTGAGCTAAGGTGGAATGGCGAGGGACATGGTTAGGGAAGATAAGTTGCAAAAATTGAATATTAAAAAGATAAGCAAGAAGAAGAAAAAAAGAAAGAAAAAGGAAGAAACCAAAATTCAACACTTGGGTCCCACCATATTTGACTTTATAACACCATATTATGCTTAATTAACATATTAATTCCTTCCTTCCTTAGGGTGGCCAATCATTCATTTTATTTTGGGTCCAAAATTATGTTTAAATGGCAAATGTCTCATCTAGTCCTCCAATTATCGATAATTTACAAAATGATCCCATAACTTTCCAAACTTTTCATCTAGGTCCTTTTACGATATTTTAACCTCTTTACACTTTTAATATGATTCATTTAACATCTTTCATAATTGTAAATCAATATTTTGATGAATTTCAGTCAAAATCTGAATTTAGACTTCTGTTAGTCTGATGTGTCAACTTAACGACACATGTAACTTGGGATCTAAATTAGCAGATATGACAATACAAATATTTGTGGAATTTTAATGACTATGATTATAAATTATTACACCACTAAGTAGTTTTACTCAGTGCGAAAGTTTGCTTTCTCTAACGCAAGTATAAGAGAAGTAGGTTGAAATAGGTTGAAGTAGTTTTACTCAATGCAAGAGTTTGTTTTCTCTGAACATGTATAAAAAAAGTAGATTGAAACGGCTATATTTGTGATTAAAATGCCTTAGACTAGTAGGACCCACGAGATGGAGCCAAGTAGCAGTAGCGGAAGCCATCTGGAGCTGGTTGGTCCTTATTGTATTTTGTTATTTTTAAATTTCTGAAAAATATGAGTTTTTAAAATTTTTTTATTCTAGCATGTATATATAATTTTTTTGAAAAGTTGTGATTAGAGTGCATATGCACAATATTTAATTTATATGTTTTAAATTAAATGAATGTTTCTTAAAAAGGTTTTATAACTTGTTGCACTTCTTATCCATCTGGTATACGATGGGGTATACAAAAGGGTAAAGGGTGTCACAATTTTATTAGTATCAGAACGAGGTTTAGACAGTTCTAGGACATAATATGGTAGAACTAGGATTGTTTTCTCTTGCATTGGTTTTTGAATATGAAATTTTTTTTGTTATTGCTTCCTAATATGGACCACTATTTTGTTTTATAGGGTGAAAGATTGCAATTTCGAAGAGTCGGATAAGAAACTCTCGAGGAATATGAGCCATTACAATACGATAGGGAGGAGACTCGTGAGTCGTATATACCATTAAGCATGGATGCTTCGTATCTTTCCCAACGATAAAGGGCAACTAAGAGAAGTACATCTATTGGTAGATCTAATAGATCATATAAATCAGATAGATGAGATATGAGAGATAGATATGCCTCGATTATAGATTCAACTGTAGAGGAGTTGTGAGAGGATATGACAAAGATCCTATGATGTTATATTAGGCCAACCACTATAGAGATGAGGTTTGAAAGTCTTCAAAGGTTGGGAACTCCAAATTTTTATGGCTACAAAGAGGGCGATGTTGCGACTGCTAAGTATTGGCTGGAGAGGATGAAGAAAATTTTCCATCAAATGGATTGCACATCGATGCATAGGTATAGATATGTTGAGTCACTACTATAAGGGAAGGAATACCATATTACAATGTCCATAGACTCACGATCCACCATCATAGAAATTATTTGTAAAGTAGTTCAAAAAAAGATACATCCCCAAGGCCTATATTAACTAAAAGAGGTAAAAGTTCATAGATCTTAGATAGGGGATATGACTGTTAAAAAGTATGAGAAAGAGTACACTCACTTTAATAAGTATGTAAAGGGTGTCATTACTAATGATGTTGACATATACTAAAGGTTTGGAAAAGGACTACGGCCCCCTATTATGGCTAGATTATTAGAATCACAAATTAAGGAGTTTACAACTCTAAGAATAGCTGTCAAGCTCATTGAGAAAGTCATTGTTAAGGAAATGAAGACAATACTTTTGAGCCATAACAAGAGACTTTTCTTTCAGTAACATTTAAGGTCCTCAGTCAGTAAGGTTTAAGGTCCTTAGTCAGTAAGAAGACCAAGATTTCTAGGAAAATATATCATACTGGGCCTAGAAGTTTAGGTACATAAGTCTATCAGGGCTAGCCTACAAAATCAGTATCATCAGTGGCCAATACCCCAAGTTTAATAGGGGGAAGATCTCATACCTATCTTCAGTGTCTGTACTGTGGCAGAAATCTCACATATGACTATTGGATACCTTCTAGAGCATGCTATCAGTGTGGGGTGACATACAATATCCGAAGAGACTGCCTATATAGGATCAATCAAGCTAAGTCAGGGATTGTAAGTAGGCCAGTTGGTAGCCATACTGCATATGCCAAAGCATATGATATGAGAGCATGAGAGGAGTAGGATGCTCCAGATGTCATCATTGGTAATGTTTTTTACATGTTTTAGATGTGTATCCTTTAATAGATTTGAGTTCTATACATTCTTACATATTCACTACACCATTACTTAGGAAACATTTAAATACTGAGACTTTAGATTATGATATAGTGGTGACAAATCTCTTGAGTCACAGTGTGAAAGCATTAATAGAGTGCATCAACAATTACCTTAGTGAGTTAGGATGAGTTACACCCTATGGATCTTATCGAGCTAGCATTCCATAAATATGACATCATACTAAGCATGGATTGGTTAACTCATCATAAAGCTGTAGTTGATTGTGCAGCTTGAAAAGTTATTCTTAAGAAGCTCGGAACTAAAGATTAGATAATAGGAGATGTTAGGAGAAAGGTACCATATAGTGGAAATTTTCCTATGAAGGCCTAGAGATTGATTAGGAAGGGAAAACTTATTTGGAATATGTGGTGGATACTAGAAAGGAGAGTTTGAGGCTTTAAGATATCCCTACAGTTTATGAGTTTCCTAATATTTTTCTAAGGATTTGTCAGGTTTTCCTTCGAACTGGGAAATAGAGTTTGCTATTGAGTTTCTACCTAGTACTTCACCCATATCCAACACATCGTACCGAATGGCACCAGTTGAGCTGAATGAGTTGAAAGTGCACTTGCAAAAGTTGTTAGATAAGGGATTCAGTAGACCCAATGTATCTTAGGGTGTGCATGTGTTGTTCATGAAGAAGAAAGATGGCACTCTACAGCTATGCATTCATTATAGACAGTTGAATAAAGTGACAGTGAAGAATAGATACATATTACCATATATAGATGATTTGTTTGATCATCTAAAAGGTGCAAGGGTATTCACGAAGATTGATTTGAGATCGAGGTATCATTAATTGAAGATTAAGGCTAGTGATGTGCCTAAGACTGCCTTTAAAACTTATTATGACCACTACGAGTTCTTAGTCATGCCATTTAGGTTGACAAATGTGCCAATAACATTTATGGATCTAATGAATCGCATTTTTAGACCTTATTTGGACTATTTCATGGTAATATTCATTAATAATATCTTAGTATATTCAAGGGATAGGGAGGAGCATGATTGACATCTTCGAATTATGTTTCAAACTTTGAGAAAAAAATAGTTGTATGCCAAACTATCAAAGTGTGAGTTTTAGCATGAGGAAATTAGTTTTCTAGGTCACGTGGGATTAGCGGATGGGATCAGAGTTGACCCTAGCAAGATTGAAGCCATACTCAACTGAAAATCACCTCGAAATATAATTAAAATATAAACTTTTCTTGTGTTAGCAGACTACTACAAATGATTTATGAAATATTTTTCTTCTATAGTCACTCTCATGACAAAGTTGTTCTCTAAGGATGTGAGATTTGAATGGATAGACAAATGCCATGCTAGTTTTGATTGGCTGAAAATGACATTGATAGATGCATTAGTTCTAATGCAATCCAATATAGGAAAATATTTTATAGTATACAGTGATGCATCTCTTAATGGTTTAGGTTATGTATTGACGCATAAGGGTAAGGTGATAGCTTATACTTTTAGACAATTGAAACTATATAAGAGGAATTATCTTACGTATGATCTGAAGTTGATAACTATTATTTTTGCCTTGAAGATCTAGAGACACTATCAGCATAGAAAGAAGTGTTATATCTATACTGATCACAAAAGTTTGAAATATTTACCCTCACAAAAAGTGTTGAATCTCTGACAAAGGTGATGGCTGGAGCTTATTAAAGACTACGACTACATCATTGACTATCAACCTAGAAAGGCTAATGTTGTGGTCTATGCTTTGAGTCAAAAGACTCTAGCAAAGTTGCGAGTCCTACTTACATTAGTTCAACGAATCAAGGATGCTAGAAAATAGGATCCTAGCCTTATGATGATTAGTGAAGTTATTTTCAAAGGTGAGAGACCTAAGTATTCCGTGGAAGTACATGGTTGTATTCACTATAGAGGCAGATTATGTGTGTATGATATGCTAGAGTTGAAGCAAGAGATTCTTAAGAAAGCTTATGAGTCAGCTTATGCTATGCATTTCGATAGTAACATGATGTATCAGGATTTGAAGCTTTATTATTCGTGGTTGGTGATGAAGAAAAAAATTACAGATTTCATTACTAGATGTTTGACATGATAGTAGATGAAAGTAGAACACCAGTTGCCATTAGGGTTACTACAACCTATCGTCATGCTGGAATAGAAGTGGGATAGAGTCACCCTTGATTTCATATTAGGACTACCTTTTTCTTAGAGAAGCATGACATGGTATGGGTAATTTTCAATAGGTTGACAAAGTTTTGCACTCTTTTTACCAGTTAAAATGGACTTATTTATGGATTGGTTAGCAAAGTTATATGTGTAGAAGATAGTCCGACTACATGGTGTGTCACTGTCCATTTTCTTAGATAGGGATCCCAGATTCACCTAACAGTTTTGGAAGCGTTTACAGGGATCTCTGGGTACCTGACTACATTTCAGCACGACTTTCTATCTTCATAAAAATGGGCAATTGATATGGGTAATCTAGTGATTAGAGGATATGCTGCGGAGTTGTGTGATTGAGGTTACTTGAAGTTAGGATCGGTACTTTTCCACTGATAGAGTTCATGTATAATAACAGTTACTGGGCAAGTATTGACATGACTCATTAAGAAGAATTGTATGGTAAGAAGTACAAAACTTTAGTGTGTTGGACAGAGCTTAATGAGAGAAAGATATTGGGACTTAATTTTGTTCAACAAACAGAAGAGAAGATTAAAGTTATCCAGGGCAGGCTCAAGGCAGCCAAGGATAGACAGAAGTCTTATACAAACTTTAGACACAGGGATATAAAGTACGAGATTAGTGACAAGGTGTTTCTAAAAATGTCTCTTTGAAATAAAGTACTTCATTTTAGAAGGAAAGGCAAGCTAAGTAACATATTTATTGGACCTTATGAGGTGATAAAGTGAGTGGGACCAATAGCCTCTAGGTCGGCTCTACCTTTAGAGCTAGAGAAAACCTATAATGTGTTTCATGTATTAATACTCATAAGGTATAGATATGATCCATCTCATGTCATTCGAGTAGAAGAGATAAAGGTACAACCAAATTTGACTTATGAACAACTGGTAGCTATTTTGGAAAAAGAAGTGAAATAGTTATAGAATAAGTAAGTACCTTTGGTGAAAGTCCTTTGGTAAAGACACTCAGCCGAGGAGGCAACATGGAAAAGTGAGGAGATCATAAGGAGTCAATATCCTCAGTAATTCAGCAATGACTTACCAGGTATGATTTCGAAGATAAAATCTTTTAATGGAGAGATAATTGTCATGTTTGCATTCTAGACCCTAACCGTATATGTATATTATTGTCATCTATACTACAGTATAAAAATGTGTCAGTCAGAGTCTAAATACGAATATATGAATGAGAGAAATTAGTTTTAATATAATAATATGACGCTTAATATAAATATTGAGTTGATTTGATAAAATATTGTGATTTTTGCATCGTACATGTAAATCGAAAACATATTGAGCAAAAAATACAAGACTTTCATCTCGCTGTGGAAATTTGAGTTAAGCACGTCAAAATGTAGAGAATAATAATTTAAGGTCATAGATTGAGTTATATGTGAGATTTTAAGGTTAAGGACTCTGATTGCAGAAATACAATCCTTGGTGAAGATTTACAGTCCGATTTTTTTACTGGAAGTTAAAGATATGCATTCACTATCGCAATGGTGTCCATGTGATCACAATTGAATTTTCATATTTTTAAAATTGATAATTTAGGAATCAAATTTTAGATAAAATTGTATAAACATGATTTAGAAAAAATAGTAAATCGTAAAAATATAATTTTCGCAATAGTGGTCATTTTGCAAAATTGGAAAGACCATTTCGAAGACAAAAATTTTCTAAGAATATTGATATTTGGAGAGGTAAGTCATTTGGAATATGAAATTTAAGAAAATAAATTTACTTAACTACTAAATTGAAAATTTGGAAAATTTGGTGGAAAAAGTTTAAAGTCAAATTTTTTTCGAATTAATTTTGATAAAAGTAAAAATATATTTTTGATTAATTTTAATTGACCAATTGGAATAAGAATTAAGATTAATTAAGTATTAACCAAGTATATAAAGTAAAAAACGGACAAAAATTAAATAATTTGATAATATAGAAAATATCATCTTATTCCTTTGGACAACCACTATAGCCATTTTACTTTATTTCTTTCAATTTTCTATCACAAATTTCTATCATCTAAGTATAAAGAAGTATAAGAAATTAAGTAAGAGTGAAAAAAAAATATTTTTGAAGTAAGATCATATATTAGCCAAAAATTCCAAGAAAATTAGAGGTGAGATTTTCTTCGCTTTTGTTTCAAATTTATATGGATTTAAGTTAATTTGAATGATTATTGTGAGTATATTTTAGTTTGGTGGTGTATTGGATGTTGAATTAGTGTTATGGAAAAATTAAGATTTTATAGAAAAATTATAAAAAAATTTTGATAAAAATAGAAAATGAGTTTAATGAAGCTTAAGGATGAAGATATGATGAAAAACTTATAGGAATAATTTATAGAAATTTTTGTGGAATTTTTAGAAATTTGTAATATTTTATGGCCAAATTTTTGAAAGATTATTTTAAAGGATTTGTGTCTTAAAATGATGAAAATGAAGTTAAATTGAATGGTTATAAATAGAAAATAATTTTTGAAATGGAAAAAATATTTATTAATTTTTTTATGAATTTGTGGATTCTTGGCCTAATTATTGAAAAACTTATTTAATATAATTTTAGCAAAATTGGTAATAAAAAATGAAAGAAAATGGGTTAAAATGATTATAAGAATTTATTTGAAAATTTTGAAGTATTTGTTGAATTAATTGGAATTTTTGAGTGGAAATGGACTTTTGGAGAAAAATATAAATTAGAGAAAAACTGGAAATAAACGAAGAAAAATAGTTATGGAATAGGAAAATAATAAAAAAAATATTGCAAAAAATAATAAATGAAAGCGCAAACATGGGTCCGAGGTTGAGGCAGGACAGAGGCAATAAGTCAGTGGACTCCAATAAGCTTTAATTTCGAGGTTTGTATAGTAACTTATAATACTGACTATAAAGATATTTAAATTTATTTTTATATCAATTTATATATAAATGAATTATTAAAGGATTTGTCCGAAAAATTTAATATTGTTATAGTTTGAGATTTTTGTTTATAAATAGTAAAATATTGTTTTGGCTTGAAAAATGAGTTTGACAAGGAAATAGAATCAAGGAAATTGTTTTAATGCATTATTAATGAGAAATTTTACTAAATGAAAATAATATTGAGTATATATTTATAACATTTACGGTTTTTAGCCTATATAAGAATATAAATATTGATATAGGGATTGTTGGCATGTCAATAAAGTAGAAACTCTATGACCTATGTTATCTTAATCATGAGATGCATTGTATGGATCATATAATTATCTTGGACTATACATATTATTTGTATATTAGTCATATGGTTATCTTAGATCGGGTCTAATCATGTAGTTATCTTGAATAAAATATTATTGTTTAGGTCATATGATTATCATTGATCATGAGATTTTTGTTGTTCGATGACACCCCTTAATTCCTTGGGGATTGGTATTTGGTGTGTTATATGGGTAGAAAAATAAGAAAATTATTATTTTGATATATGTGGATGTGATGAATACCAATTTTTAAAAGTTTAAATTATATGTTTTAAATGAAATACAAATATTTATGGAAATGAAATTCTCTTTTGAATTTTAATGACTATAATCATAAGTTATTGCACCATTTAGTAGTTTTACTCAGTGCAAGAGTTTGTTTTCTCTCGCGCAAGGTATAAGAGAAGTAGGTTGAAGCAACCAAATTTGTAGATAAAGTGATGCAAACTAGTAGGACCCACAAAATGGAGCCGAGCAATAGCAACGAAAGCCACCCCGAACAGGTTAGTCTCCTTATTGTATTTTGTTATTTTGAAGTACTAAAAACTATATGAATTTTTAAAACTTCATTCTACCATGTATATATATATATATTTTAAAAAAGTTTGTGACTAGATAGTGAATGCATAGTATTTTACTTTATACGTTTTAAATTAAATGAATATTTGTGAAAAATATTTTATAACTTGTTTCACTTTTTATCAGTCTAGTATACAGAGGGGTATATAGAAAGGTAAAGGGTGTCACAACAAATCCTCAAGGAACAAAAATTTTATTCCAAACTCTACAAATGTGTGTTTTGGCTAGATGAGGTGGTATTCCTTGGACAAATTGTAACAACATAAGGCACTAGAGTGGATCCTATCAAAGTTGAGGCAATCTTGAATCGGAAGCCTCTCTGGAATGTGACCAAAATCATAAGTTTTCTTCGTCTAATAGGTTACTACATGAGGTTTGTGAAGAGTTTCTCCATAATTGCTTCCCATTCGACTAGATTGTTGAGGAAAGATGTCAAGTTTGAGTGGAATGACAAGTGCCAATATAGTTTTGATAAGCTCAAGAGTTTGTTTACGGAAGCTCTAGTTCTTACGTAGCTAATCCCTAACAAAGAGTATGTCATCTACAATGATGCTTCTTACAATAGATTGGGTTGTGTCTTGATGCAAGAGGAAAAAGTTATTGCTTATGCCTCCAAGCAGTTGAAGTCTCATGAGAAGAATTACCCCATGTATGATCTTGAGTTAGTGGCAATTGCATTTGGTTTAAAGATATGGCACCACTATCTATATGAGGAGAAGTGTTTCATCTGCACTTACCATAAGAGCTTGAAGTATATTCCTAAACAAAAGGAACTCAACTTGAGACAAATATAATGGTTGAAGTTAATCAAGGACTATAATTGCATTATTGATTACTACTCAGGCAAGGCCAATTTTGTGGCTGATGCATTAAGCAAGAAGACCATAGCCAAGTTGCACATCTTCCCTACTCTTAACTACAAGATAAGAGATGCACAGAGGCAAGATAGCAAACTAGTTGAGCCAAATTGGTCTTAAAGAGAAGAGACATGAGTACATAGTAGAGCCAAATTGTCGTTTGTATTATTAAGGCCGATTATGTGTTCCTAAAATAGAGGATTTAAAATAGAGGATCCTAAAGGAAGCACACAAGACCATATATACCATTAACCTAGGGAGTAATTAGATGTACCATAATTTGAAAAGTAAGTATTAGTAGACATGTATGAAGAAGGATATCACAGAGTTAACTACCAAATGTTTGACATGTTAGCAATTAAAGGTAAAACATCAGGTACCTTCATGGTTGTTGCAACAATCACAATACTGGAGTGGAAATGGGAAAGAATCACTATGAACTTTATGATAGGGTTGCCTTTCACACTAAGAAAGTATGATGTCTTGGGTCATTGTGGATAGGCTAACGAAGTCAGCTCACTTATGACCTAATAAAAGGGGACTACCTATTGAATAGTTTAGCAAAGCTATATGTGAACAGGATAGTATGACTTTATAAAGTGACAGTCTCCATTGTATCTGATAAGGATCCTAGGTTCACATCTCAATTTTGGAGTAGTTTACAGTGAGCTTTGGGTAACAAACTCAATTTTAGCATGACTTTTCATACTCAGATAGATGGACAATTAGAAAGGGTAATTTAGCTATTGGAAGACATGATAAGAAATTATGTAATAGACTTCAAAAGTATCCAGGACAAATATCTACCATTGATGGAGTTTACCTAGAATAACTTCTATCAGGCCAGCATTGAGATGACTCCTTACGAGACATTTTATGGCAGGAAGAGCCAAACACCATCTTATTGGATAGAGTTAAGTGAAAGCAAACTAGTGGAGCTAGATTTAGTGCAAGAAATAGAGGAAAAGGTGAAGATCATACAAGAAAGGTTGAAGGTAGCTTCAGACAGGCATAAATCATATGTTGGCCTCAAAAGGAGAGAGATAAAGTATGAAATGGAAGACATAGTGTTCCTTATGGATTTCCTATGGAATAAGGTCTTGAGGTTTGTAAAAGAGGGCAAGTTGAGCCTAAGGTTTATTGGACCTTATGAGATCTTAAAGAAGATTGGACCAGTTGCTTATAGGCTTGATTTACCATTAGAGTTGAGCAAGATCCACAATGTCCTTCATGTTTCTATGTTGAAAAGGTATAGGTTAGATCTTTCTCACATCATTCTAAAAAAATTATAGAGGTTGGACTAGACGTAGCATATGAGAAAAAGCCAGTAGAGATTTGGCTCAAGAAGTCAAAGAGCTTAAGAACAAGCAAGTACTGTTAGTAAGATTCTATAGAGGAATCATGCAATAGAAGAGGGTACGTGGGAAATCAAGGAAGTTATGTTGGCATAGTACCTACAACTATTTTGATATAACACATCAAGAAAATTTAATGCATGCTAATTAGGGCTTAGTTAATAAGACAAATTAAAGGAACATAAGTTTATTATTAAGATTAAGATTCTTGGTATGTAAAAATAAGTTAAAAGAGATAAAAAGTGGGGTGTTATAGACTCCACACACGTGAAAAGAATGACACAACCATGAATAGCTTAGTTTAAGTGTTCATGCTCATGAAATTTCTTATCACAGTTGTGCATGTCATGATTGGGTGATTCACGTCCGTGAATAATGTCCAGTATACAAAGAAATCAATTTGTTCCTTCTCTCTCACTCACTCATTTTACAGAAACCTTAATCTCCATGGTTTTTTCACACACTAAAGACATTCCTTTGCCATTTTCTTTCGATTCAAAGCTTATAACACAAAATCTTGAGTAGTAAAGCAAAGAATTACCAAGTTTTACAAAGAGATAAGCTTAAAAAACTCCATTTTCTTTTAGAGGTAGATGTAGAAAAAAAAGAAGAAACCCGAAAACCCTAACCCACATGGTTTTCCTTCAAATTTGATAAGGGAAATCTCATTTTTCCTTCCTCTTTTACATGTTTCATGCCCTTTTATTCCATTATTTATGTGTTTTGGGTGAAAACCATTTCAAATGTTTTAGAGTTTGGTTCAATATTGAGTTTTTATAAGTAAAGACTCTCATTTAAGCTTGAATAAGAGTTAAGGCATGTTTTTAATGGAAGGGGGGGTTATATGATTAAAGAGTTAGCTTAAGGAGTAAAAGTTGAGTTTTGTGATGAAAAGGTTTTAATAGAATATGTTTATATGTGTTAGGAATTGAATAAGTGCAACACCCTCTTATATAATTAGGATTAACTTAACTATAAAAAACAATATTACAATGCACATGGATAAAATATGTTAAAACTTTTATGCACAATGACCATAATGACTAATTTAAAACACCTAATTAAATAACATCATTTTAATACACCACTAAAGTAAATACAATAATGTTGGTCTTTACTAGCCTAAGAGTTTTAAAAAAGTGAAAAGCTATAAAACTATAAGTTTTTCAAACTCAAAGCTTGTACAAATGTTATTGCCCAAAACTTAAAAGAACAACCATAAACAAAAAGTTGAATGGTGTATTACCAACCTCTCAAGCTTATCCTCAGACTTTTAACTTGAATGTCCATATATGTTGATCTATCTTTTAGGCTCCAAACTTGCATATGGGAAACACCCATAAGCTAAACAACAGAATGCTTAGTTGTACATAGCAATATGCAAATTGTATAATCATATGCATAACATGAATCATATAGTTACCATAATGTCTTACCTCATATGACTACATATATAACGTCCATTTTACTAATGTTGTCATGCCCTAAAGTAATCATACAAAAAAACCACAAACTTGAACATGGAATATCATGAAATCAACCAATAAGCAAACATGTGTATACCACACTTAATAATCATAAAAAGCATTTGCTCGATTTACTCTTAACTAGACTAAATTGGATACGAGAATATAATCCATGGCTCTCATTCAAGCCCCTCAAGACATTTGCATGAGTCCCTCAAAATACCAATATAAGATAAGAGAAGTATGTGCATGTATCCAACTAAGGGAGTTCATTAGAGCTTTAAGCCTTTGTCCTTAAAAGATAAACCAGATTGCCCAAACTAAGTCATCTAGTACCGATATTCCCTCAATGACATGCCATATATCCCAACTATAGTCCTAATTAGAGTATTGGGCATAACCATATCCATATCACCTACCATAACCATATCATCATTAAGCATGATTTCCATATATCATAACATACCATATAATAAGAATAATAGAGGTATACCATATTAAATTAAATCAACCTTAATTCATGCTTTAAAATATAGACTACCAAAATCAAATAACTTCATGCTTGTGAACTACCTTTTGTTGGATTTTGAACATGCATCTTATACATATGGTGGTGGAATTATAAAATTTAATCAAAACCAAAACCCATGGAAGCCCTATGTAATTTAAAAATAGATTAAACCATTCAATGAGAGAAGTTGATTACCTTTATTTGCAAATTTTGATCTTCCAAGTTGTGAGCCTTTCCTTATTTGTTAGGTTGTTATTGTAGCAAACCACAACAATCCAAAGCTAGGATTGTCTCTAAGAGTATCCGTGCAAAGGAAGAAGAACAAAACCTCTAAGAGGATTGTGTGTCTTAAAAAAGAAAAGGGAGAGCAGAAAAATAATTCTTATTTTTTTTAAGGGGGCAGCTATGAAATTGACTCCTTAGAATAACTATTTATACTATTTCTAATCCCTTTTAAGGTTGAAAAAGGAAAAGCCCTAATGGGCCCATTGTCCTAAGGTATATGACCCAATGTTGACTAAGTAAAAAATCTTAAACTAATTTGGATTTGGCCCATTGTTATAACTCTTTTAAAAGGACCAATTCTCTTTCTCGCTCACTTGGATCTTATCCAAAACCCATTATATATTTTCTTCATTCCCTTTATGTATGTGACCTAATAGGTTTTCTGGTAATGTTGGCAACTCAAGTCTCGGGAGGAATCCTAATCCAATTAGGATTCTATAAGTCAAACTCTATTGACCAACATTTGAGTTTTAATTAATTCCTTTGAGTTGAAGATCATTAGCGGTATCTAGTAATAAATCATGACCACCCAATTAACCAGAAAGTCAGTGGTTCGGCCTTTAACCTTTCCATAGACAATTATCGTGCAATTCATTCTTTCACCAAACTATACCTCATTTGGTTCAGAGCATGGACTGTGTGTCAACTCCCATTAGACTGACTATATCACATCTAGTCCAAATGATATTATTTGTTATCTATGAGACTCATTACTCTGTTAGATATATCCCTGAAGACCTTCTTCAAGACATGTCTACCTTGGTTAAAGATTTCTGAGTAATGATCTGTATAAGAGATCATAGATATACTCTCCTTCTATCAGGAGTGGTGAATCCTTTATTGACTACTTAACTACCCTTAAATATCTTATGCTATACCCAATCACTACCCTATGAGCGACCTCTAAAAGGCAACAAGAAATGGAGTTAAAGAATAGGATTTGAAATCCAAGATAACCTTGGGCATCTCATGTCTAAGGATACTTGCACTATTGCTTTGATGAGAGTATCATTAACATTGAATAGATATCCATGTGATTGTTTCATATCATGTCATCTAATGTACTTGGCTACTCTAGCAAGCATCCACATATTAACTCTAAACATCTCATGTCTTCAGTTTATGAGATCAGTTATTTGTGATAGTTTATTCGGATTAACAACATCCAATCTTGTTAATCCTATGACCAAAAATAATTTAGGTATAAACACAATTGCACATTATAGGAATCTCACTATCATGATCTCATCAAGGTTTCCTTCATGTTGTGTTACATGCCAATGACTTCATTAGATAATCTAAAATCTATATCAATTCATATGTAATGAATACCATATAATGAAAATATCTTTTTATTAATAATAAATGAGTACATCAAGTGCCTAAGGTGATTGTCTTGAGGGCACCATTCTAATAACTTTCATGAATGTGGAACAACTCTTCACGGGTAGTTTACAACAAACCACATTGTGATTCAATTCTAGGTTTCACAATGTGACTTAACCTTCATGGGCATGAACAAGGTTGTGCACCCAACCATGAAACTTCTCATGAATGGGTCTACTTCTCTAATAACACAAACAACACGACTTTTCCCTTAACATTGACTAGTTTCTAGAAAAATTTCGAAAAAAAAATCCAAAACAGAGCATACAACTTTCACATGCATTTTCTCTTGAGATTGACCAGTGTTAATCACCATATCAATATTCCAACATGGTATTCCAACAAAAACATGTCATAGACCATTTTTAACATCAATAATGAGTAAAAACAACATTTTCACTAAACCAAAATCTATAACTTGTTTAACATAACCTTTAAACCCCAAAATGCTTTAAATATTCATCTAACCCTGCATTATGCATTGATAACACTTAAATATCAACCCAACATGCATTTATGGCATACCCAACATTCAAACACATTTAAAAACTTTGAATATAGTTATGTAGATACCTTTTACCAAAATGGAATGAATGATTGTGAGAATTTGTTGATTAAGGGTTATAAATGTTTGTATATTAATGATTGGTATAGGTCAATAGTTAAATTATGATATAAAGGAATGAATTGATGGTGAATGAACCTTTGACATTTATGTTGGTTGTAAAAAGTGTTAGGATGGCATAAATGTTGGTTTTGTATTATAAATGCATGTTATGGGAATTATTGAGCATAGAAGGGGGATTCTTGATGTTTATGTGTTCAATTATGATTGAATAATGTTATATTGATGTTGAGGCATATTTAAGACATGAAATATTGAGAATATTGATAAGAAGATTTTGCCAATGGTCAACCATTAGAGCTTGCATGTTTTTTTTGTAATAAATGATATGTTTTGTTCCTTAAATCTATTGAAAAACCCAAATTCATACATGTGACAAGAGTTTCATGACCGTGAATCATTCCTCATAATCCAAGTCATGCATGTGATATTTATTCATGCCTATGAAAGTTGTGCACTTCACAACTAGTAGCATTCACGAGTATGATCACAATTTGGCTTATAGGTAGGGCACCCATGAATGACACCTTCATGACCTTGAACATGGGTTCACATCCTTAAAGCCTAATGACATAAGTATATGCATATTTTTCTACAATGTTATATGATGGTTTTGCATATGTTTTTCTTATGATGTGCCACAAGTATGAACAACATGTTTACATGAACTTTTACATGTGATTAATATATGGAGATGATTTATATTATCAAAAGGTATATGTGATAAAAGGTGTTATATGATAAAGTACATGCTAAAAGGGATATGATCAATTAAATGCTCTTTTCTCTAATCTGGGACTACCTATAAGATATATGATTTGTCATTAAGGGTGTTTATGGTATCATAGGATTATATGATAAATGGAATATATATATTACATGGAAAAGGTGGTTGAAGCTCTAAGAGTGCCCTTGATCTAATTTTCATGCACTAGTTATATACTCAGTCAAGGTGGTTGAAACTCTGGGAATAGACTTAATTTAAGGAGCTTGAATGAGCATGCACAGTTAGTTAACAGGATGGCTAAAGCTCTAGAAATGTTCCTGTTCACAACATGTATCCAAATAATCCAGGTTTAGAGTTTTGGGCTAAATGTTAAAATGGAATATGACAATTATGGTTCATTGATTATATATCACAACAAATTGATATGATGATATGATAATACCTATGCATGGATATAGAATCTAATACAGATGATCATATGATGTTATGACTTCTTTCATAATATGAAATGGGATAATAAGTGCTTGTATTGACATGCATTAGTATAAATGATTATGAACATGACATAAAAGAATGAACAAGGATTTATATGATATGTATTGTTTGAAATGCTTGTATGAATTTTTATGTTTATATGTACTATTATACTTTCAGTAACTTAGTGTGTGGGTATTTCCTGCATTTAGGTTAGAGCCAATCATTAGTGGAAGTCGACGCCAATAGAAGAAAGTCGATACAGAGATTCAGAGTAAGCCCTTATAGCATTGGTGATATCATGACATACATTTTTTTATTTAATTCATATGTCATCCGGATATGGGAATAAATATTTGTATTTGTCTTTTTATTTAAGAACATGTAATTTTGTTATGGATATATATTTTGTTAACATTGGGTTAGTTTAGCCTAAACACAATTTTTATTAATATGATGATGATATTTAGGGATCAAGAATTTATGCATGCTATATGGTTTTATGTGATGGATTAACATAGTAATATGGAAAAAGATGATATGAGATAAGGTTTTTAGTAAAGAAAGAAATTTTTTTAATTGCACAGGTTTTTAGTAACAAGATCTTGTAGCATCCGATTATATAGTGAGATATAGTCATATTATATGAGAGGGTGTTCATAACATGCTACCAATCATAATTAATGTTGAAGCATGCCCATCATGTTATATCATTATAAAATCTACACATTATAGCCTTTCTTTGCTTTATGGGAGTGAATGCCCATTCATAGTCACGAAGGTGTCTTTCATGGGTGGTTTACCCATAAATCAAGTCATGAACGCTATAGTATGTTAAGTGCATCATTCACGGGCATAAAGTATGTTGTGAACTCCACCTTAAAATAAGTAATGGAAGATTTTGTTCAATTTGAATATTCCCTAGTTAATGATTCATGGTTGTGAATCCCTTGTCATGGGCATGAATATGGATTTCTCATGAGCAAAATTTCATCCCAAAATAGAGCAAAAACCACAACACATGCAAGGGCTCTAAATACTAACTAATATCAATCACTCCTATGAATATTCAAATCAATTTCTCAAACCAATATCATATCATTAACTCATTAGAACACTTTTAAACAATAAACTTACCAAAATACCATCTTAAAACCCATCAAATTCCATAGTTAGCATTTATGACTAAATCTCACAATAATAAAGGAATTTTCTCATACTTTTATATTGCTGTCAAATATATCGAGATGCATTTACTTTATTAATCATACTTTCAACACATTTCATCACTTAAACATGCAAAATGACAAGATTTGGGAAATTAAAATGTCCATATGTGCATACCTCTAAAAAAGGAGACTTAATAACTTTTAATTTATTCAAGCTAGTCCTCTTCCTTGGGGTGCGTTCTCAAACTCTCTACCAACACCTAACACAGCAAAACACTTTCTTATATCATAAAACCGAAAATCAAACTTTAAACCCACTTTAAAACATAACCTTAACCCAACCTCTCAAGATCTCTTCCTTTCTTCTTTGATAACAAGCTTTTACTAAAGTTCAATCTTTGAAAATCTTATGAGTTTAGAAGAAGAAAAGATGGAGAAGATGGAAAAGGAGATTATGGCCTGTAAGGATAGATAAAAGAGACAGAGGAGTAGGTATGTGGTAGAGATAAATAATGGAAAAGAGAGAAACTAATATCTTTCCCATCTACTTATGGTTGACCAACATTCACAGTCGTGGTACTATATTCACGGACGTGAATCCTCATACCACACTATCCACTAATATGTCTATATTTAGTATAGTTTTTATTCATGTTTAATTATAGGGTTTTGGCATATTTTGGGTATTTAGATGTGTGTATTTTGTGTTTGCACCTGTGTGGAGCAATTGTAGAGAAATGAAGCCCTTCATATGCTTGACAAGGTGTCACGTGCATAAAGGAGGGGGAAATTCAAGGCCTCACATACGTGACACCATGTCACACCCGTAAGGGTCGTTATGTGCCTCTTTTGTATTCTCCTTTGTCACGTACGTGAGGATTCAACACATACGTGAAACATTTCCAGTTTAAGTTTTTGTTGTGAGCACGCGGATTCAGCGTGGGCGCATTGAGGTCAAGTTCCAAAGTTCCTATCATAAGTGTGTTGTGGTGTTACGAGCATCAAGTAGATGTGCCTTCCTAACCTATAACATGCATGACACTTCATCATGCACATGTCGATCAGTGATTCTGCAGAGTCCAATATTCGATGAAAGTTTGCCTTTTCCAACTCGACCCACATTAAGGAGATTTAATTATGGAACTTATTTTTGGGAATTTTATTGACATATTTAAGGGAAAATATTGTATCTTTAGAATTATAATGCAACTAGAACTCTAAGTAGTATAAAGATAGTTTTTTTTTACTAGAATTAAGAGAGTTCGTTCTCTAAAACTTAAAAGGAGTCATTTTTTAGAGTTTTACAAAGACATTGAAGGAATGTCATTCAGTAAGTCTTTGAGAATGGTGGCAGAAGAGAACTCATAAGTCATCTTTCTCTTCCTAATCTAGAATATTTATTATCATTGAAGGAAGTTACTTTGACACTAGAAGATTGTTTTGGAGTTTAGCTTGAAGGTTCAAGAACCAATTGGTCTGAGGTTAAATTTGTAATGACCCAAATATTGGGTTAGTCGGAAAATATAGTTTCCAAAATTGATCAGTATACCCGGGGTCAAAAATATACCCTTTAGTGACAATATTTTATTTGCTCATTAGAAAATATAGGTTATGACTAATTCGGAGGTAAAATTTGGAGTACAAATGAGGTCAAATAAGTCTTCAAAAGTCACAATTAAGAAAATATAGGAGACGGTTTAATTAATAAATTGGTTGACCATACTTTGATTGGGTTATAAAAAATAGCAAATGATATCTAAAAATTTATTTCAAGACATGGATTGATTCTAAATAATATTTATAATTATTTGACAATGAAAAAGAAATTTTATGGTAGCACCAAAATTTGACTAATTAGTCCGGTTTGGGTGAGCTACACAAGAAACAGGCTCCGATTGAGTTAAAAAAATTATGTGGGTATATATAAATATTTTATAAATTATGGAATCAAATTTGGGATATATTGAGTTTGGGAAGTGAGAGAAGTAATTTAGAATTGCTAAATGGACCTTAATTTTACAAATGGGCCTAATGAGGTTGGATCACTTGTCTTGGCCAAAGCCTAGCCCATTCCAGCCACTTTTTTAAGCTCAAAATATCAGAATTCTCTAGAGAATTCTACACTTTCTTCAGCCCTCTCATGCTTCTCCCTTGGCCAAATGGGTTTTCCATTTTTCTACACCAAATTTATCTTCTTTTTTATAATTCTTACACCAAAATCAAGCACTCTAATATTATTTTAGCCCCTCTATTAGCTACTGGAAGTCTCTAAACTTCATTTGAAGGGTTAGAGTAGAAGAAAATCAAAGGAGACAAGTTAAGACACAAAATTGAGGTAAAAGAATTTGACAGTTTTAAATTGTTTAAGGTTCAAATAGAGAGTTTAGGGTATGGAGGTGATATTTATCAAGTTAGATTGAGCCATGGAAGAAAAATGATGGTGAATTAATGGTGTATATGTTTCATCCATGGTAGGTATTCAATGAGGTGAAGGTTCTTCAAAGGAAAAAACCAAGGAAAAGGAAGCCTAGGAAGGCTAAAGAAAAGAAATAAGGTTAGTGATTTCAAAATCTACCTATTTCCATTGTTTAAGCTTCAATTAGGGTTATGGAAATTAGGAGATTTGTGTGATTTGCATGTAAATGATAATAGAAACTTAAAGCATGATTAAGGGAATATAAAAAGTGGATTAGAATGGTTAAATTTGATTAAAAAATTATTTAGTGAAACTTTGAAAAAATGACATTATTATGTGTAAAAATGCATATAAAGGCATAATTGTATTTTAGTGTAATATTATGGTACATATGTAGTAATGGATGTATAAATTAGTGAAATAAATTATTAAAAGGTGAAAGAAAAATTTTAATGATGAAAAATGGATGTAGGCCGAAATATGAAGAAGAAGAATTTAATATTTTTCTTGCTAATTAAATGAAAACTAAGTCGTAAAATAGAATAAGATATGACATTGAGTGTATAGAAATTTACTGAAATTTTTTAAAATATATATTGAAATTGTTTCTGATTAGTGATTATTTTATGCATGAAATGAAACATAATGAATAAATAAGTCATAAAATGCAAGAAGATATGATATTGAGTGTATAGAAATTTACTGAAAATTTTTAAAATATATATTGAAATTTTTTTTATTAGTGATTATTTTATGCATGAAATGAAACATAATGAATAAAGTGTGTTTAGTGAGTTTAATGACTTCATTGAGTATTAATGATGAAATATTGATATATTGGAATGGAAAGTGTGAAAAAAGATTATGGTAGAAATGAATTGGTTATGGATAAATAAAATGTTAGGTAATTAATAATGTAAAATAAATGGAATTTATGAATTTAATGGGAATTGAATCAAAGGAATAAGTTAATTGCCCTTAATTATTTTTTGATGGTTAAATCTAGTTTAGGATATAATGGCTAACCATAAGGACACCATTGCCAATGTGTGGGTCATGGCGACTTGCTTATATAGGCTAATGATAATCGACTTCAGTGATAGTGATTCAGTAATCAGTGTATGCTCGAGTGGTCTTTTAGGGTCACTTTTCAGTGTAGTGAACTTACGGGGTCCACGTCCCATATATCCGGTCTGAAAATTTTCCATCGATTTGAAACTAGGGAAAATAGGATATAAATTGTATAATACCAAATATGATAAAAGTAATAAATATTTTAACAACGATAAAAGTGACAAATATGACAAAAAATGTATAATTGTAAAAATGATAAAAGTGGCAAATATATGATAAAAATGATAAAAGTAGCAAATATGATAAAAATGATAAAAGTGATAAATATGATAAAAATGGTATAATAATAAAATTGATAAAAGTAATAAAGATGGCAAAAATAGTAAAATTGTAAAATGGAATAAAAGTGAAAAAAAAAGTTAATTAAAGAAGTAGAATGAAAAATGACTAAATTGAAAGAAAATGAATAATAATAATAATAATAATATGGGCTAAGTAATTATTTATGTATTTAATGATAAATATGAGAAAAATAACAAGATTGGTAAAAATGGTAAGTGGCATATTAATAAATTGAAAAATATGGCAAAAAGGGGTAAAATGAAAAAAAAAAGAAGATAATTTATGCATTTAAAAAGAAAATAAATTAGAAGAATATATATATATATATATAGGATTTGGATTATGTATATGATCTGATAAAAAAACTTTAATAAACTATTATATGTAAAGAGTGAAATGTTGAGTTTTGTTAAATGAAGAATATCTTATATTATATTTAAATTATTATGCCCCATATGGGATGTGGATTGTTTATAGTGCATGTGGGATAGTTATATTTATAGACATTATACTCTCGAAATTTTTGGAAAATAAAAGGAATTAATAAAGTGCTAATGATATTAAGGTTATTAAGTTAAGAAAATTTTTTTTACGCACATCGGCTATAATCAAATTTAGAAAATACCTACAGTCTTGGTAATCATATCAAACTACGTAACGTACTTATAAAAAAATTATTATAAGGGTGCCACAGTTTAGTAGTATTAGAGCGTGGTTTAGGCGGTTCTAAGATCGGAGTGGAGATTAAGTGAATGGATTATATGTATATACATGTCAAATTTTGGATGAAATGTGTTATAAGTCCAATGTATGCTTACTCATTTCCTTGTTTTTGAGTGAAAGATGGCATCCCTACAAGGTCCAGGTGTTGGGGACGGTGAGATTGAAGCATTAGTTAGTGCTAGGAAAGGGTTAAGAGATTCACAATTAGACCAGGATATCCTAGTGAGCAATCTTTTAAGAAATAATATTGTGGTGAGCATGGTGTATATAAATTGTCCCATTAATGCACAAGGTTATGAATTTCTACCCGATCTAATTGAACTCCCATTCCGTGAGTTTGATGTAATATTGGGGATGGATTGGTTATCCATCCACCAAGCGACAGTAGATTGTAAACAGAAGAGAGTGACACTTAAACTCTCTGAGGATCGAAAAATTTCTATTATGGATGAAATGATAAACTTTTTATCTAGTGTGATTTTAGCTATAGTTCCCAAAAGACTTATAAGAAAGGGGTGCATTGCTTACTTGTGTTTTGTAGTGGAAGTTAAAAATGAAGATCTTAAGATTTCAGGTGTGCCTACAGTAAGAGATTTTCCAGATGTCTTTCCTGATGAACTACCAAGCTTGCCACGTGATAGGGAAGTCAAATTCACGATTGATGTAGCTCCAGGCACGACACCTATTTCTATTGCACCCTACAGGATGGCGCCCACAGAACTCAAAGAATTGAAGATTCAGCTGTAGGAATTACTTGATAAAGGCTTTATGAAACCCAGTATTTCACCATAGGGAACATTAGTACTCTTTTATAAAGAAAAAGGATGGGTCTCTCAGATTATGCATTAACTACAAACAGCTGAATAAAGTGACAGTCAAGAATAAGTATCCCCTTCCATGTCTTGAAGACTTATTCGATCAGTTGAAGGGAGCATGTGTGTTTTCAAAGATTGACATATAATTGGACTACCATCAGTTGAAAGTAAGCGAAGAAGATGTGCCTAAGATTGCTTACAAATGCCCCATCTACTTTCATGGATCTAATGAGTTTTTAGTCATGCCATTTGGGCTTACAAATGCCTCATCTACTTTCATGGATCTAATGAATATGATCTTTCATCCTTATCTAGACTAGTTTGTGGTGGTATTTATTGATGATATTCTAGTGTATTTGAAGACGTTAGAAGAACACGACAAACACCTACGAATTGTCTTGCAGATATTGAGAGAGAAGCAGCTATACGGAAAGTTCAACAAGTGTGAATTATGGTTGAATGAAGTATCCTTCTTGGGTCATGTAGTTTCAGCTGAAGGGATAAATTTGGACCGAAAGAAGATTGAAGCAATCTTACAGTGGAGAATACCTAAGACTATTACAGAAGTTAGAAGTTTCTTAGATTTGGTTAGGTATTATAGAAGATTTGTAAAAGGTATTTCCACCATAGCAGTGACACTCACTCGACTGTTATAGAAGCATATTAAATTTGAGTGGACGGATAAATGTCAAGGAAGCTTTGAGAAGCTTAAAAACATGTTGACAGAAGCCTCAGTATTAACTCAACCAAAATCTGGTAAGGATTTTTTGATTTACAATGATGCCTCCAAGAATGGGTTAAGCTGTGTATTGATGCTGGAAGATAAAGTGATTGCATATACTTTCCGACAACTCAAGACTCATGAGAAGAACTATGTTACTCACGATCTTGAACTTACAACAATTGTATTCGCTTTGAAGATTTGGAGACATTACCTCTATGGTGAGAAATGCTACATTTACACAGATCATAAATCTTTGAAATATTTGCTCACATAGAAGGAACTTAATTTGAGACAGAGGCATTGGTTTGAATTGTTAAAAGACTATGATTGCTTAATCGACTATCATCCAGGAAAGGTGAATGTCGTAGCTGATGCACTTAGTAGAAAATTTATGGCAGCCCTTCGGGTGATGAATGTCATATTGGATATGGCACAAGATGGAGTGATAATAGCAGAAATGCAAGTAAAACCAGACATTCTTCAGCAAGTGAAAGCGGTACAAAAGCTAGATGATCGCTTGATTGCCATAATGAATCGAGTATAAGAGGACAATGAGGGTGATTACTTTTTGGGTGCAATTGACAACCTTTATTTCAACCGGAGACTATGTGTACCCAATCAAGATGAATTGAAGAAGAACATTCTCACAGAAGCTCATCATAGTAGTTACGCAATGCATCCTAGTGGTAACAAGATATATCAGGACTTGAAAGTACACAATTGGTGGCCAGGAATGAAATGTGATGTGAAAGAATTCATGAGAAAATTCTTGATATGCCAGTAGGTAAAAGCTGAACACCAAGTTCCATCGGGTTTATTTCAGCCTATCACGATATTAGAGTGGAAATGGAATCGGGTAACCATGAATTTTGTGACGGAATTGCCTTTGACTGGAAGGAAGCATGATACTATATGGGTAGTCATTAATAGACTCACTAAATTAGCTCATTTCATACTAGTACAGATGGACTATCCATTGACCAGGTTGCCAGAAATCTACATTAATGAGATAGTGAGACTCTATGAAGTGTCATCCTTTATTATTTCAAATAAGGATGCAAGATTTACTTCCTAGTTTTGGAAGAAGTTGCAAGAAGCATTGGGGATAAAACTTCATTTTAGTACGGCTTTTCATCCCCAAATTGATGGGCAGTCAGAGCGTGTAATTAAAATACTTGAGGATATGTTGAGAAGTTATGTCATTGAGTTTGAAAGTAGTTGGGAAAAGTATTTTCCATTAGCCTAGTTTTCTTAAATTAATTGCTATCAGTCCAGTATCAAAATGGAGCCATATGAAGCACTTTATGAAAGAAAATGTAGGACTTATTTATGTTGGACATAATTAAGTGAGAAGAAACTAATGGGGACCACTTTGGTTTGCAAAACTGAAGAGAAGGTATGGGTTGTAACATCATCGACCTTGCCCACATGCATTTCATTTGAACATATGCATCTTCCATATAATCCAATTGAACATGTGCATTTCATACATATTTTCTTAGAAATAAGTTCATGGCACGCACTAGCTACGTGTCCTAGTATTTGACGATTGTATCGAGTTGCACATGTGTACTTATAACCTAAATGAGGATAACAAAGCATTAGAAATAAATTGAATAATATGACTAAATTAATGTCAGTAAAATGACTAGATTAAGATTAGTAAACATTTACATTGTTAATTTAGTTAAATCGAGCCAAATGATTAAGTTGTATTATTGTGTGAATTAGTGGAATTATAAATATATGTAAATAATAATAATAATAATAATATAGATAAAATAAAATAAAAATGAAATAAAAGAAAAATAAAAGCGAAGAGAAGAGAAAAAAGAAGAGAAAAGATAAAAGATAAAAAGGACAAAAAGAAAAAGTTGGCTTTATCTTCTTCCTCCCATTTCAGCCTCCTCATTTCAGCCTCATTTTCTTCTTCATCTTCCTCCATTCTAGACCTCAATTCTTCCTTTTTCACTTAGTTTTTAAGGAAAATTCATCCCTTGCAAGTTCATTTTTGGTAAGTAATCAATTCTTATTGCTATAGGGTTGATTTGAGTTGCTAAGGTTCATTAATAGGCACTGACTTGAATCCCAATTTTGATATCAATAGAAATTTATTCTGGAATAGATTAAAACACAAAGGTTGTTCCTTTATGTCTTATATTTATGGATATGTAAACATTTTTGCAAGATGTTGTGTATAGGAAGAGATATCCTCTCTTTACTAAAACTGGTCAGGGTGTGAACCCTAACCAAGTTAGCTACTGTATTCTTTGGTTTTGAATATGTTAAATCCATTATTTAAAGTATCTCACTTAAAAGTTGTATATTTATGTGTTATGTATTTGTATACTAAATTTCAGGTTCATATGGCTTGCAAATTTTGAGTTATGGTGAATAGAACCATGATTGTTCCATGGTCTGAACTGCCTACTTAGTGCCCTGGGCAGATCTAGAAAGTTATTTTGCTAATATTAGCTCCTTCATGATCGATTCTATAAATTATTAAAACATTAAAGTTATAGGTATATGTCTTATCGAAATATTGGTACTAATTTAAGTTTAATATGTTATGTATAGAGTAAGGTATGGCCTTTGGAAGTCATACGGGTCTGAAAGTCAACTCTATTCTGGACTAGCAAAATATTTCTTATAATTTGAAGACCTTAAAGACATAATTTAAAAAAGTTGTAAACATGAAAAATATTCCATTTGAACCCATTTAAGTTTCTGTAAAGGTTCATTGAAATATGACTTATACATTATAAGTTATGATAAACCAAAATTGGTACCCTGAAACTGTCTAAGGGCAGAAAATAGAACACATTTATAAATTCCACCAAATATAGTAAAATGATCCAATTGGTCTGAACTTTTAATATTTTACATAATTATATGTTAAATTTAATTAGGAACAAGAATCAGATTAATTGGTCAAGTATAGAAAAAGTTATAGGCTAAACAGTCCCATAAGGTCACACTGACTCATAGGAAATAAATCTTAGCTATTGATATGAACAATGTATGTTAATTTGTTTAAGCCACATTAAGTCTCCCTAATCATGAGTTAATCGATTATATTTTCATATTAGGCTCACAACATATTGGAGATCCATAAAGAACGGATAGACAATAAGTTAGGGGTCAGAATCAAAGGAGAAAGGTGAGTCTAATTATCAATTGAATTCTTTAACGTAAATGAATGTTGCTTGCTATGCGATTCATATGATTGTCATGATTGGCCCTTGATAATATGATGATGGATAATTTGTGACATTTTGGTACATATAAATGGTATACTTGTGGTATATTTGAGGTATATGTTTGATATATATGATATATATACAAGGTATATGCATGGCATATGAGGCATATATGGGTATATGTATGTTATATGTGATAAGATACAATGGTTGATGAATGCTTAAGTACAAGTGCATATGCATATAGACTTAAAAGGCGTTGTGACTAGTTAATCGATATTGTAAAGCAAAAGAAGAGGCATATGGCCCAACAAATGTGTAAATGATCAAGATAGCTAGCAAATGCAAATGTTCACATGGAAACCCAGGGCAATGTCTGTTTAACTTGGTCATAACAAAATAAAATAAGCAAAACATTTGCATACGTAAAGAGTAATGATTATATGTTTCAACTTTATTGATATTTATATGATACGGATGAATGGAATGGAATACATGGTATATATTGGATTTATGATTTATTACTATGAGTTGTTTGGTACTTTAGAGCTCATTGGATGATTATTCTCACTGAGTCGCAACTTATCAATTTGCATCATTTTTCATTTTGAGTAGCGTATAGAAGACATGGAGCACAGGTCATTGGTCGAGTCTCATCACTTTCTCTCTTTGCATTCCACACGAGCATGAAAATATGGCATCTGCATTTTGTATTTACGTGTTTGAATATGTATTGTCATTTTGGAATGAGTTTTAAAAATGTATGACTGAAAGCAACTCGTAAATACTTATGTGCAAAGTTTATGTTTTAATATATGTGATATATTGTATTATGGCGAAAGCCTCAAAGTTGACTTGCAAAGTCATTGAATGATATTACAGGATATGAAAAACATTTACTACCAATGTTAACATGGTATTTTGCCTTTCCAGTCTACTATGTGTGATTACTTGATACAGGGATACGTTATACTTAATAGCATAAGATATGGTCTTACACGGGTGATCCAAGATAGATTGAAAGAAGCCATGGACCAACAAAAATCATATCCAGATTTAAGAAGAAAAAACATAGAGTTCCAAGTCTAAGACCAAGTGTTTTTGAAGGTATCACCCTGGAAGAAGGTTATGAGATTAGGCACACAAAGACAAATTAAGACCAAGATTTTAAGGCCTTTATGAGATTATACAATAAGTGAGACCCATAGCCTATCGATTAAAGTTGCCTCAAGAGTTGCAAAAGATTCATAATGTATTCCATGTGTCAATGCTACGGAGGTATAGGTTAGATCCTAGCCACGTGATCAAGCCAGAAGAAATTCAGATACAAGTTGATCTGACTTATGAAGAGAAACCACTAAAGAACCTAGCCAGAGAGGTTAGACAACTTAGGAACAAGCAAATCTTATTAGTGAAGGTGTTATGGAATCACCACAATGTGGAAGAAGCCACGTGGGAACCATAAGCAACAATGAGGCAATAATATTTACAATTGTTCAATAAGGTAAAATTTTGAGGATGAAATTTTTATTGGTCGGGGAGATTTGTAATGGCTCAAACACCGGGTTAGTAGTTTCTGAAATTGATCGGTATACTCGTGGACAAAAATACATCCATGGGTGAAAAATATTTTATTTAATTATCAATAAATATAGGTTATGACTAGTTTGGGGGGTAAAATTTGGAGTGAAAATAAGGTGAAATAAGTCATCAAAAGTCAAAACTAAGAAAAAACGGGATTCGATTTAATTAATAAATTAGTTGACTGTATTTTGATCGGACTATAAAAATAGCAAATGATATCTAAAAATTTATTTTAAGACATGATTAGATTCTAAATAATATTTATAATTATTTGACAATGAAAAAAGTTTTTTACAGTAGCAAAAATTTGACTAATCAGTTCGGTTTTGGTGAGTTAGACAGGAAATAGACTCTGATTGAGTTGAAAATTTTTATATGGGCATATATAAATATTTTATGAATTATGGAATCAAATTTGGGATAAATTGAGATTGGAAAACAAGAGAAATAATTTAGAATTGCTAAATGGGCCTTAATTTTACAAATGGGCCTAATTGAATTGGATCACTTGTCGTTACCAAAGCCAAATCATTCCAGCCTCGTATTTAAGCTCAAAATATCAGAATTCTCTAGAGAATTCTACACCTTCTTCAACCCTCTCATGCTTCTCCCTTGGCCAAATGGGTTTTCCATTTTTTTCACCAAATTTCTCTTCTTTTTTCTAATTCTTACACCAAAATCAAGCACCCTAATATTATTTCAGCCCTTCTATTAGCTAGTGGAGTTCTCTAATCTTCATTTAAAGGGCTAGAGTGGAAGAAAATCAAAGGAGATAAGTTAGGACCCAAAATTGAGATAAGAGAATTTGAGAGTTTTAAATTTGTTTAAGAGTTCAAATATAGAGTTTAGGGTATGTAGGTGATATTTATGAACTTAGATTGAATTATGGAAGCAAAATAATGGTGAATTAATGATGTATATGTTTCGATCATGGTAGGTATTCAATGAGGTGAAGGTGCTTCAAAAGTAAAAGTCAAGGAAAAGGAAGCCAAGGAAGGCTAAAGAAAGGAAATAAGGTTAGTGATTTCAAAATCTACATATTTTCCATTGTTTAAACTTGAATTAGGGTTATGGAAATTAGGGGATTTGTGTGATTTTCATGTAAATGATAATAGAAACTTAAAGCATGATTAAGGGAATATAAAAAGTAGATTAGAATGGTTAAATTCAATTAAAAAATTTATTTAGTGAAACTTTGAAAAAATGATCATATTATGTGTAAAAATGCATATTAAGACATAATTATATTTTGGTACATATGTAGTAATAGATGTATAAAATAGTGAAATAAATTATTAGAAGGTGAAAGAAAAATTTTAATGATGAAAAATGGATGTAGGCCAAAATATGAAGAAGAATTTAATATTTTTCTTGCTAATTAAATGAAAACTAAGTCATAAAATGCAAGAAGATATGACATTGAGTGTATAGAAATTTACTAAAAAAATTTAAAATATATATTGAAAATTTTTCTACTTAGTGATTATTTTATGTATGAAATGAAACATAATTAATAAAGCGTGTTTAGTGAGTTTAACAACTTAATTGAGTATTAATGATGAACTATTGATATATTGGAATGGAAAGTGTGGAAAAAGATTATGATAGAGATGAATTGGTTACGAATAAATAAAATGTTAGGTAATTAATAATGTAAAATAAATAGAATTTATGAAATTAATGGGAATTCAATCAAAGGAATAAGTTCGTTGCCCTTAATTATTTTTTGATTTAAATTTATTCTATGATATAATTGGCTAGCCATAAGGACATCATTGCCGCTATGCGGGTCATGACGACTCATTTATGTAGGCCAATGACAGTTTACTTCAGTAATCAGTGTGGAGTGCAGTGCTCGGGTGATATTTCAGAATCACTCTTCAGTGTAGTAGATTTTGTGGGGTCCAAGTCCCATGTATCCGATCCGAAAATTTTCTATCGAATTGAAACTAAGGGTAAATATGACAAAAATTGTATAATAGCAAATATGATAAAAGTAATAAATATGATGAAAACGATAAAAGTGACAAATATGATAAAAGGGTATAATTGTAAAAATAATAAAAGTGACAAATATGATAAAAATGATAAAAGTAATAAAAATGATAAAAATGGTATAATAATAAAAATGATAAAAGTGATAACAATGAAAAAAATAGTAAAATAGTAAAATGGAATAAAAGTGAAAAAAAAGGTTAATTAAAGAAGTAGAATGAAAAAAAGACTAAAATGAAAGAAAATAAAAATTTAGGAGTATAATAATAATAATAATAATAATAATAATAATAATAATAATAATTTATGTTTTTAATGATAAATATGACAAAAATGGCAAGATTGGTAAGAATGGTAAGTGACATATTAGTAAATTGAAAAATATGGCAAAAAGGGGTAAAATGAAAAAAAAAAGCTAATTAAATAAATAGAATGAAAATGAACTTAATTGAAAAAAAGAATAGAGAGAAAAGATTAGAGATAAATTGGTAAAATAATTGTAAAATGGTAATATATGTGTTTTAAAAGAAAATAAATGAGTAGAAAATAATAAATTAATATATATATATATATATATATATATAAAACTAGTGACAAAAGTCTAAATAAATGTAAAGTAGTAGCATAATTATAAGTAAATGGAAGTTTAGAAATTAAAATGTAATTTGTAGCTAAAAAAAATTAAATGGATGATTGAAATGAAAAAACAATAGTTATAAGATTAATTAAATAAAATTGTTAATTTAATAAAGGTATTAAATAGTGAATTAATGGTAAATAATAATAAAATATTGATTAAAAGGATAATTATATTAATGAAATAAATATGGAAGTTTAAGTATATTCTTAATTAATATATTAAAGAGTAAAATTGGAATAGTGTAATGGATATGATTTTGCATGAATGTATGAAATTTTTAGACCAATGGAAGTCTTTGGATTTGTAATCATCACTAGACATTTTTAATGCTCAGTACGTAATTATTTGACTGCATGCAGATAATAGCTAAGAAGGCACAAGAGCAAGCATACCACTTTTTGGAAGCAGTTGAAAGAAAAAATTAACAAAGTATATTATTACGAATGACATGTATATATGAATATGTATATAAGATTTGGATTATTTATATAATCTGATAAAAAAATTTAATGGACTATTATATGTAAAGAGTTAAATGTTGAGTTTTGTTGAATAGAGAATATCATATATTATATATTTGAATTGTTGTATCAAATATGGGTTGTGGATTGTTTATAGTGCATATGAGATAGTTATATTTATAGACGTTATATTGCCGAAATTTTTGAAAAATAAAAAGAATTAATAATGTGCTAAAGATATTAAGGTCATTAAGTTAAAAAAAATTTACACACATCGGCTATAATCAAATTTAAAAGATACCAATAGTCTTGATAATCATATCAGACTATGTAATGTACGTATAAAAGAATTGTTATAATGGTGTCACAAAATTCTTCATCAACTTTTATGGGAGCAATTTGGTTCTTTTATTTTTATTTTTGTTGTAACCCGTTTAGTGTAGCATTTGATATTAACATGACTATTGTGATATCAATGTCATGCTAATTTTCATTGGGTATTTCGTGATCTAACCCAATTTGTATGAACTTCTTTTTATTATTTATAAAATATTATTTCTTTCCTAATTTCAATTGTGCTTATTTAGTTTTAGATTGAATGATTGACTAACCATCTTTTGTTTATTTTAGAATAAATGTATAAAGGTTACATTATTAGAAACACCATCTTTAATTTAACATAAAAATTGGATTGGACATTAGTTGCACCATTGACTTGGATAATTGGTGAATTGAGCTGAAAGCCATTGAAAACTTATTTTATAAGGCTTAATTGAATTAGGGAAGGGATTTTAAATTATGGAGGCGATTTAAATACTTACTCGGTCTCGTAAGAATTTAATTCATTATATTCATTTGATAGCTTACTCATTTAGTTTTATTTTTTGTTAATTTAATCAATTTATCAAATTTGGTTAGAGTGTTTAGAATCTAATTTTCTTGTCCATTGGTAGTCTAGAATTAATTAAGAATTTAAGCCAAACAATTCGTTAAAAGGTCGACCTCAAGAGTAAACTTGCCAGTATTACAGTTAGTTCGTGTACTTGCGAATACACTTTGAGTTATATCATTCACGGTCATAATAAACCATTAACAAGCATGAACCCTAGAGATCTTTGGATATTTTAATCAAACTCCCCTCTTAAGATTAATCATCCTTTAACCGCCTCTTTAAAAACTCATATATCTTATACGTCCACATTTGTGGGTGTTACAATTCTCTCCTCTTTAAAAAATTTTATCCTCAAAAATTTCTTGATGTGTTGTTTTGGAACAACTAGGGATACTGAGCTTTCACCACTTTCCCATTTTCCCATATCTCCTATTCTATTGCATGATTCATCCATAACACTTTTACTAATGGTACTACTTATTTCAGAGCTCATTGACTTTTCAAGCTAAGATATCAATTGGTTCTTCCTCATAAGACAAATCTAGTCACACTTTTACGCTTTCAGCTGTAATGGTGTGAGAAGGAAACAATTTATACCTCATCAACATGGAAACATGAAAGATATTGTGTATCTTGCTCAACTCTAGTGGCAATGCAACTATATAGGCAACTAATCCAATCCTTTCAAAGATTTCATAAGGTCTTATGAATATAGGGCTTAACTTGCCTTTCTTTTCAAATCTGAAAACCTTATTCCATGGGTAAACCTTGAGAAACACCCTGTTTCCCACTTTATACTCTATATCTCTTATCTTGAGATTCCTATAGGATTTTTGCTTATCAGAAGTTGCCTTTAACCGGTCCTAGATGATCTTAACTTTCTTTTCTATCTCTTGAACTAACTCTGGCCCCATTAGCTTCCTTTCATTGAGCTTGGTCCAACATATTGGTGTCCAATGCTATCTACCACAAAGTGCCTAATAGGGAGCCATCTCAAAACTAGACTGATAGTTGTTGTTGTAGGCAAATTCCATTAATGTTAGATACTTGTCCCAACTTCCTTCAAACTCCATCACATAACTCTTTATCATGTGTTCCCAGATTTAAATTACCTTTTCCAATTAACCATTCGTTTAAAGATGAAAAGTTGTGTTAAAATTGAGCTTGGTATCCAAAGCTCATTGTAGACTACCCCAAAACTGAGATGTGAATCTGGGACCTCTATCGAATATGATGGATATTGGCACACTATTAAGTCTCACCATTTCATTCGCATACAACTCTAGCTTGTTCAAACCCTTATGATAGATAATAATTGAGTTGACTTCGTGTAAGCCCATTAATTAAGGTCTAATTGAAATGTTGGGCTAAGAAAAACAAGTATGTGATTAAGGTTATTGATATATGAAAAAAGTTAAAAAACAGATGAACAAAGATAAGAAAGTAGGATGTCACAATGTTCATGCCTATGACTAAACTTCCACAGTCGTTAACCATTGTAAAGATGGATTTATGAATCTAATTAGATTCACTGTCACGAAGGATTAGTCATGCCTGTGAATATCTACAAATGTACAATCATGCTCGTGAAGGTGTGGAGAGACAGAGTTGACTTTTCTTTCTCCTCTATCACTTTTCTGTAAAAGAGTCATACCTTCTTCCTCCTTATACATGCCAACCTCATTTCTTCTTTCTTCTCCTTCATTTTCTTCTGTGGAAAACTTTAAAGCACGTAAAAACTAAAGAAAAGTAGCTATGGGAACAAGTTGTAGAAAAAGAGGAAGAAAAAGACAGGGAGAGCACTAGAAGACCCATTTCCAGATTTATAAGATTGGAGAAGTATCTAGTGGTGAAAAAGATTTCCAAGAGAAGAGAAACTTTAGCTTAGAAGAATGAGGGATTTTGAAAGCTTCAAAGTTGATATTAGTATATATGCACATTCAACGCTACAAAATGTTATTAAAGTGTTGTGTGTAGCTTGTATGAATGAAAAATGTGTGTTTGATGGTTAGTGGAGTATAAAAAGTATGGGAATGCATAGAGATGAATTTGAATATGAAATGGTAAGAAATGAAGGTTTGATGCCTTGTTGAGTCTAAAATTGTGTATGGATTTATTTAAAAGTATGAAAATCTATATGGTTTCTACATTTGTGTGTTGATAAGTGTGATTGACATTGGTCAATCATTAGAGCCATTGTATGGAAATGGAATGCCTAGTTTCAAATATGTTTTAAAGCATTTTTTGCATTTTGAGAAACCCATATTCACATCTGTGACTAAGAAAAATGGACGTGAATCCTCTATCCAGAAGATGCCTAACTCGGGTAGTAGTTTTCATGATTTATTTCATAACTTACTTCATGATATGGTTCATGCCCATGAATCATTGTACTTGGAAAATGTTCAAATTGAATAGATTCCTTCATGCCTTGGGTTATGGCTTGTGTTACGACTAGGATTTCGTGAAAGTATGGCCTCATGCCCTTGAAAAGCCAATTCATGGTCGTGAATGGCAACCTTTTAATTGTAAATTAGAATCAAATGTTTTCAAGAGTAAAGTTTGGATCTAGTTTATAGGTGGCAACCTGTAAAAGTCCATTTCACACCTTGAATGAGATGGTCATAGCCATGAACAATGAGAATGTAGATTTTTGTTTTTAGGAAGAATCATTCATGTCCTTAGTCACGGTCAATTTCATGAACGGGCAAGCTGTGAAGCATGGCTTCACGACCATGAACTAGAGTGAAAGTATAAAAATGAATAA